>PPMW02000012.1:0-314762 GCA_003707025.2 Yamadazyma scolyti | reverse complement strand
GCTTAGAACTTGAAGGCTTAGAACTTGAAGGCTCAGAACTTGGAGTAGGAGTTTCAACAATAATGGTAACGGGGACAGAAGGATCCGAAGGAGTTTCGGTAATAGTTGTAGGCCTAGTTCCTGTCCATGGAGTAGTGATTGTTGTAGTGGATTGTTTCTGAGTAGGAGTTTCAACAACAATAGTTTCGGTACCGTTATGCGAGTGGGTAATGGTGGTGGTATCGGTTCCAGTCCATGGTATGGTTGTGGTCTCCAAAGTCTCACAGTAACCATCCTCATCCAAAGATTCCCATGGAATGGAATCGCCGCTTAAAACTGTACCATCGGGTTCGGTGACATTGACACCCAAAGCAGCAGGACCAAGTTGGTTGTAGTAGAGGATCTTAACGGGATACACTTCTCCAGCAACCAAGGATACCACAGCACTATTATTGGTAAGTTCAGACCTACTTTCCGATGAAGTATAGATCTGGGCAGAGTCTAGTGTGTCATTTGTAGCACCACAACAGCTTGATGAAGCAACGCCGGCACCTATGGAAAAAGAGGCGGCATTGTCAGCTTCACTGAGATTGAAAGTGTAAGAACCTGTTGTAGGAGCAACAAAGAAACCAGTCAATTTCAAACCAAATGCGTAGATGTTAATGGTATTACCATACACACTTTGGTCATCAGGATTGGAGGTAACCTTGGTAAAGTCAAAGTCAACGTTTGTGACACCATCTTGTGAAGAGGTTGGGGTCATGGTGTTTATCGTTTTGAGATATGCTGGTATAGCTTTATTTGCTGGGGTTTTATAGTAATCAACATGAAGACCTTTTTGGGTGCTTACTGGGTAACATGCATCAAGTGCAGAAACCACAGTCATCAAAATTGTAATACTAACAAGCAAGCTTAACTTCATTATCAAGTCTGGTATTGGATAGTGAAATCAAGTGAACCATTGGACTTTATATGCTTAAGTTTCTTGGGAATTTTTGCAAAGAGAAAAATAACAATTTCCGTTTTGGGTTAAATATTGACCCTATGTGGGTGATATGCAGCTTCATACTACATGTCCGAAGAACAGGTGGCCTGTTTATTATTCAAGAGTACCGAAAACGGGAGTCGTTTCCTAAACGGTGTATTATGATTTCTTCATGACCAGCGTGATAATTACCGAATACGAAGTAATATGCAAATAGAGTAATGGACATCCTAAAGTAGAATATGTCATACTCGACTAAAATAATATCCTGCCTCTTAGGATGCATTTGCTTTGTTTATTTCTGCGTCTAATGCATATTTCCTATTGTGCATATCTGGATTTCAGTCGTAATGATAAGATATATTGTAAGTACAATGTATGCATTAGACGCATAAATCAACAAAGCAAACGCATCCTAGGAGGCGGTATATTGTGAGAACAATGTATGCATTAGGCGCATAAATCAACAAGGGAAACGCATCCTAGGAAGCCGTATATTGTGAGAACAATGTATGCATTAGACGCATAAATCAAGAAAGGAAATGCATCCAGAAGCAGAATATTTTTTACACAACGTATGCATTATGTGCATAAAATAAAGCAGTGGTATCATAGGAAGCAGGATGTTGTGAGTACGACGTATGCAAACCACTGTGCAAACAACAATTACCATATTCAACTAGAGACTTAGGAAGAGGAAAGAGCCTCAGTCGTGTTGACCAAGATTGTTTGGAAGTCAGTGAAATTGAGGTGTGATGATGTAAAGGATAGTGTTATAAAAAATTGCAACACTTTACATTTGGGCTACGAACTTCTACTTCGCCCTTGCATTCCCGAGGTTCCGAAAATTACACTTATTTCCTAAGTGGTCAGTTACAATGACTCCATGACCAGCATGATGGCCACAATTATCATAACTCTATTGATCAATGTCCAAATAGAGAAATGGATTTCCCAAATGAGAATGTGGCACTAAGAGTAGGGCGAAGGCATTTGAAGTAAAAGCTCTGTTTAAGTTTATGCGCATAATGCATAATTCGTGTTGTAATTACGTTGTAGCTTGAAGTCTATTGTATGACCAAAGACCAAAGGGCTGTTGATAACAATGTCGGCGCTTTTTCTTTTCAAATATAGCAAGAGGAAAGAGATTGAATCTAGCAAAGCAAAACTGTAGCTTATAAGTACAGGGTATACCAAGATTTATTTGAATAGTAGAAGAGAAGTGTTATTGTTACCCGTGAAAGTGCCACTAACTATAGATTCCCAATAGAGCACATCAGTGCCCAATAAAGCCCAATAGTACACAATACAGCTCTTTAGGTGGATTACGTCAGATCCAATAAAGGAATCAATTTCCTAAATGTTGAATTTATCTGTGGATTGTTTACGTGTAGTACATAATACCGCTGTGCATAATCCAAAGTAGGCAAATCTCAAAAAGATGAAGTATCAAATAAGCTAATTATACTCATTAATTAGTCACCATTTATGTAAGAGAGACTAAAAATTAGGAAGCATGCCAACTTGAGGAGGTAAGACTTTCAAGCTTGAGAGGGGATTTTCTAAACAGAATCTCAAATCATAGAAGAATGGTATATGTATCATCCTCAAAGATGCTACTAACAATACACGTTTTTTCTTTCTGAAAAATTCACGGCCTTTGAACCTTTCATGTTGTTCCGAGATTCCCAAGTGCCTTGAAACGGTTAATCACAATATTTCTGTACCCTGAATAGTTATTGTGCAACTAGAAATTGACTTTCATCATGAATATCTAAAATATCAGTCCACCTCATACAATACGTATCGGGAATTCAGGGGGTGTGTTGTCGGCCCCAATAGAGAAATGTAAAATTCCGCTAGCAACAAATCACCTATACTAATAACAGCAACCAAGGCGCTGAATTAAACCTGTGGCTCTGAGGAATGATATTTGAGAGATAGTTGATACGTGAGCTTGATAAACAGTCTGTTGAGGTCTTAAAGAAGATTATTGATTCACTCTTGGTGTATTGTAAACAATTGTTCTGCTGGGGCTGTGTCCCATCAAGAGAAGCCGAACTGGAATATAGTCCATTATGCATGTTAAATTTCTTTTTGTTAACGAATAGAGCTGTACTGTATTTTGAAATAGTATCTGCACTTGGCGCAAATAGCCTATATGAAGCATCCGTATTCGATAAAAATATAATTTATAATTTTCGGAATAGGTAATATGCAGTCTTTACATAGGAAGGTTTCTTTTTGCTGATTCTCCATAATGCCAGTCAAAATGTCCTTGATACATTGAAGCAATGGAGGCAAAAGCGGAAGTTCCCGAAATGAAATTCTTTTGAATGCACCTGGCAATTGCTAAATATGCAGGTTGGAATGATCGGTATGTTGAACAGAGGAAAGAGCGATTACTCAATCGGTGAAAGAGTACCTAAAGGGGTGCTTATCAAACAGTGGAGATTGGTCACCAGTTTAGAAGGAGAGCCATTGTCCAAATGGAGTATCTCGTTATCCTAAAGGGGTAATCATCAGTCCACAGAGGCTTCAAAGTATTTCTTTTTCAAGGAAGTATGGAAAGTGCTGTAAAATCTATGCAATCATTTTGAAGTATGGTTTTTATCTTAATCAAGAAATGGAGCCGAACAGGATATCAATTGGTAATCACTTTTCTGGTAGATGACCAAACCGGACAATTGTCAATTTTGCAAAAGCTAAGTAGGCAGGTGTTGACAGAATCATTAGTCAGCTCGATTCATTTGTTTTATTGAGAAGTCTTTCATAAGAAGACTCGAATCATTCCAAGTAGTTATATTATTCGGTCCCGGATTACCCAATTATAAATATCTAGAAATTTACGGAAATAATTATACCCAATTTCTAAAAGTACGATAATCCACTAATACATTGTTGAACAAAGCAAATACTTCCAAAACTGTATTGAAAAAAAGTATTAAGATCGCAAGAGAAACAAGATTGCAAGAACAACAAGGGAAACAAGAAGAGGCGCATGGTTATTGACATCATAATCACGGTAGAACCAGAACTGGAGAACTTATTGGGAGGGGAACAGCGCTAGAAACACTTACCAGACGAAGAAGAAGACTGCTCAAAGATATACTGAACTCCCCAATAGAGGAAGTTGAAGTGACATTATTGGCAGTAACTGATCTGTTCAATCAGCGTCACCTGTATAGGGTCAGCTACTATTGCGGCTTCCTTAACTTTGATGAAACTAAGCGGGCCCTCCCTTATCTACTCCTATCTGAATTTTCATCATAGTCCACTGTCCACTTCACCAAAACCTCTACAATATAGTTAGCCTGGCCAATCCGTATAGACCAGGTAGAGATTATTATCTTCGAAAGATGTTTCCACTGCTCTGCAGAACTTATATAGCCAATGAAGAAGATCGGAGCAGCCAAATCAACACATACCAACCGGCTGAATATTAATCTATACTACTAGCTAATACATATCTGGCCCTCTTGTACTATAATATACAAATGTATCAGTCCCTCTTGCGCTATCATATTTAGTCGGCTGCAAATAATATCTCGTTACTATATGCAGAACTTGCAGCCAAAAGTCAAAAGAAAATATAATGATGATACGAAACTACCACCCATATACAATAACCCTAAGCTTTCAAAACCCAGGAAAAAATAGTGATAACTAGAGAATAATCTAGGTGTATATATTCATGGAAATAAACGGTAAATATTCAGTTTTTTTTGATTGATTCGCTGAAGTCTTTAGTACTCTCAATACCTTTGTTAAGACGAACGTAGTTCAAAAAGTCATTTGATTTCTTTTCAAATGTCTTCAATGGAGCATTGAAATCCAAGTTATTTGGAAGTTTATATTTAGCATCTGAAGTCATAAGTAAGTTTCTCGGACCTATAACTCTTACGAACTCATTGTTACCTATAAGGTAGTTTTCACTTTTCTTTCTCCAAAGTCCTAACCATTGGAGCGTTTGCTGTAAGTAATCACGGAAACCTTTATTCTCCTTTATTGTTTCAATCTTACTTGGTTGTTCCTCTGTTATTTCGAATTTATATATGCAATTAGCAAGATCAGAGGGTCCATTAACTGTAACAGCAAGTAAGTTCTTCTTGTTAACTAAAACTTCTTCACCTTCTACTAAATCTACATTATATATGGATCCATTTCCTGAAAGACCTATCTGACCTCTTCTGCTAACAATTGTATAGTACCAACGGGTAAGACCACGCAATCCAACATCAGGCCTAGATGATAATTGTCTTTTTCTTACTAGTGATTTTGATACCTTTGTAGGTAAGAGTTTATTAAGGATGGTAAGGGAATTACCTATGTGGAAAAATAATGACCTTGGTTTTAATATGGCCCAATCCGTTGTTCCATCTAGACTGATAACTGATAATGACTTATTTCTGGTAGAACTGACCAAAAGAGAAATCTTTTGAGTAGCAATGATTCGCTGAAATATCGACCAGTTAGTCCAACTGAGTTGGTTTGAGATTGCAGATTTAGCTACATTTGATATGCCATAAATCAGCATTAGTGAACCTCTTCTCATAGAAATAGGAACCGATGCAGGCATATCAATAGCTACTAAACTTGAATCAATAGGCAGTAAAACAGGCGTTGATGCTTCATTTTGAATCAATTTTTTGACATTGGAAATATTATCACTCTCTGTAATTGTAACATTGGCGCTCCTTATAGGTTGTGCAGACTTGCTTATGCTAATATATCTTTTAAACGTTGTACTTCTATTCATTGGCCGTTTGAAAAATTTCGCGTGTTGAAGTTAATATCAACGATGATTAGCTGATATCGTATGGAGAAGTAGTAAGTTTGGTGTGACAATGCTGTGGAAGTAGGTCTAAAGTAATGGTACATTTAAATCCGAGTTAATACCTTCAGAATTAGAGTAATAATCAAAAATAATGTGCCTCAAATGTCATGACTATATCAGCGACATAGGGCTTCAAATTAGTTAGCAGGTGCTCCAGTGGCGCAGAGGTTAGCGCTTCGTGCTTATAGCCGTTTGACGACTCAACAGGTTATGCCTAAAAGTCACGGTCGTGTGAGGAACGCGACGGTCGTGGGTTCAAACCCCTCCTGGAGCATTTGTCTTTTTTTTCAATAAGCTCCGGACGGAGTGTATAATCAGAAGGCTATCAGTTCAGCTGCGGGATCAGTTAACCCACTGCCCAGCTATAGTATCTTAAACCTCAAATATCTCAATAACCGAACATGGTTGCCGCTGACTTGATACGAGAGTAATATTTATATTCTCTAATGCTCTATACCTAATCCTTCTTTGCCTTCTCTTCATAACCTGTGACAGATCTTTTAATAAACCCGAGAAATCTATTACCATATTCAACTGCTGGCAATGATGATATGCTGTCCCTAGAATGATTCAAACTTCTCCATAATGTTTCCAATCTCTTTTTCATTGAATAATGAGTCAAAAAGTCTATAATTCCTAAATAATATATTTCTGATAATGGCTCATTATTATCATCTGTGGATCTAATACCACCATCATGACCGTAAAAAATAAATTTGGATCTTCCTGGGTAAACATCTGAAGGTAATTCACTTTTGTTTATGATTCTAGGGTTTGTCTTTATCAAGTCCGACTTGTCAGATGACTTTGGTTCAAAGATTGACAAATTTTTAGAAGTAGATGTTTTTGATTTAGACTTGACATCATGAATTCCTAAAAGTAACGAATAGTCCATGACATTTATACTTTTAAGAAAAGTGACGTCCTTTTCTAGCTGATCAAAGAATTTGACTCGTTTGTTCGGTCCAAACTTAATGGAAGAATGATCCTCTAACCAGTTCAAATCTTTGAGAGGTTTATCTGTATCTAATTTATTAGAAGTGTACCTTCCCCATGTAGATCCTTTAAGGTCATATTTCAAGTGGATATCCCTGTGAGGAGGAAATAAATTATTCATCACAATAAAATGCACTCTTCTCTTGACACCATTACGTAAAGGCATCTTGACTCTATGTAATCCATAAATTTGACTTACAAGGGTATTAGGATTCGATTTGACATGGTTATAGTAATCCTTCAAAATACGACGTAGTTGTTTATGTTCGGAATGATGTATGGTTTTTATGATAAATCTAAAATCACGGGAATAATAAAAGAAGGAACCAGATTTTCCAGGGGATCCTAACTCAGAAAGAATGTATTTACCAGTAATACTGATCAAGTAATCAGCAGGATCAAGACCGAAAAGTCCTCTGAGTTCACGGAAAACCTCGGGACAATAATCTTTGAACTTAAAATCATACTTTGACGAGGGAGTCAACTCGCTACCGTCTATGTTAAAAGTGAGTTTTTTATAGCTAGTGAAATCAGCCGGTGTCAACTTCTTCATTACTCCAGAGCATCTTGATACCGCTACTCTAATTCCAGTAAGCATATTATAAGCCATTACAAAATTATCATGGCCTTCGCTAATTTTATTACCAATAAGAACGTTATCATCATCATAGAAATTCTTTCTCTTTTTCCGTTTAAGTAAAATGGAGTTTCTCATTCGATTAATCTCGTCATTAGTTGATGTTCTACGGATTTCATGGCTATTCTTTCCTTCAGTTCGAAGAGTTCTTATATCGTTAGTAGTATGTCTTCTGATGAATTCATGAGATACTCTTGGAGGATGATCATACTTCTTCAGTCCCTCTGTATGTAATGGGTCAAAACTTTCCATTCTCTTGGGTTCAAAAGGCTCTATCTTAGAGGATGGTGATGTATCGTTGCTGGCTATATCATGTTTCACACTGGGGCTCAGTGGGATTTTTGATAATGTTGACATCAGCTTTTTTGAAATCGGCCCATCTGGTTCAGTATACTCATCATGATACAGCTTCTTGAATAGCAGTGGAGCTGTCATGGTAGCCACCTCAGACATTTGTGGTGTTCGCAGAATGAAATTAATTTGAGAATTTGGAATGCGATGGAGGTGGGAAGGTGAGAATGTAGGCCATGGAATAATGAGAGCGGAACTTACAGTTAGAACCTAATTATTTGATGGTATATGGTAATTATATGGAACTGACGAGATATCTGACGAAATGGGAATTTAGACGCCACAATTTTTTTAATTGGTGAACCGTTAATTGTAGATCGTCTATTTGCTATGTCTGAAGGAGATATATGTTCTTTGAAAAAAAATTATATAATTGGACGTATTTATGGCCTTTATCGTATTCTTTATAACTATGTATCTCATCATTTCACATTGACAACTCGCTTCTAATTCGTATTCTAATGGTTATTTCCTGTATACAACCACTCGGAACAACTCCCGATAGGTAGAAAATGAGTATAAGTGAATTAACTTATTCATGAGTGGATGGAAATGAATGAAATTTACACAGATTATTCTGAATCTAGAGATCTCTCTTTTGTCCAAATATGAAGCTAAAACACATGATATTGAAATATTTATAGCATATAATAACATCCGCAGCCACTCCTGTATTTAGAATTTTTTTTTCACTATCCGATCAATCATACTTTATAAACCAAGCCTTTTCCTTCCATTCATTTCATGGGTCTTTTAGACAAGTTTAAGGAACCAGATATAGCTCTGGAAATTAAGTCAAAAGACTTTGAAATTAGTAGTTGTGATTTTGATTGTGGTGAATGTAATTATAAATTTCCATCATCGGTTAAAATAAAGCCAGAGAATAAACTATGGAATTCTACAAATCCTTATGATATCCAAATATTAATAGCTACAGGAAGAACTGATTGGCCTCATGATGCATTAGGTGAGTCAGGAACCTTTCTTAATAAGTTTCATAATTGGATTACTGAAGTTAAGGACCCTGTTCTTAAGGAACTTCAGATAAAAGTTAATGCTTCATCATTAGCATTAGATGATAGAGAACATGAGTATATACACGGTGATAAAGGAGATATATTGATATTACCATATTTTGTATGGATTAAAAATATTGAAACCACCAAAATAGATATGGTATTACCAGTGTTACGATCTATTATTCAGGCTAAATCCAAAAATGATATTCTATTAGGTAATCAAAATGGCCTTCAAGTTTCTATCGACAATAATAGAGCATGGATCTTCTTATGTTCTCATCGTACTCGTGATAAGAGATGTGGAATAACTGCCCCAATCATGAAAAAAGAAATAGATGCATATAATAGAGAACTAGGGTTATATAGAGATTACGATGACGATAGATCAGGTGGAGTAAAGGTTGCATTTATAAACCACATTGGAGGTCATAAGTATGCTGCTAATGTTATTATTTATCTAAAAAGCTCGGGAAAGAATATCTGGTTAGGATATTGTACTCCTACAAATGTTAAGCCTATAATCGATGAATGCGTGCTTAATGATGGTAGAGTTTGGCCCGAGCAGGTAAGAATGGTCCAGAAGTTCACTGGCAATGACTGGTAGGTGAACATACATGGTATGAATATGAAGACGTGAAGTATACCTTGATATATGAACAAGTGAATATACACATAAGAAATAATATATGGTAATAATATGTAATCTAAATAATTGAAAATGCACATATGGTAATGATATATGAGGTTGTATGCATGGCCTATGGCATATCCTTTGCGTTCATATCTATTTATTCGATCTATGGATGTCACATCGATTTATCTATGGCATATCTATTTATCTGCCAAAAAAGACAAAATGTTGATTCGTCTTATGATCCCATCTTGTTGAGGCCCAGAAATGTCTCTAAAGTCCTTGACTAGCCCCTGTAATCTCTCAAGCTCTGTTTCTATCATATCTTCATTAGTTAGTAATTTAACATAGTATTCGTTTCCTTCTATATTTTTGATTTGTTTAAGTATATCATTTTTATTAGTATCATTGATAACACGGATCAAATCTTCTATCTCCTCTACTCTTCCAGCATTTTCATCCAACCCACCATCGATTTTACGGGACAATTTTGCATTAGTGTTAACGAAAGTCAAATACGATTTCAAGTTGTGAGAACCAGTGTAAGGAGTAGGCCTCTTCAAACCATCCGAATCTATTTTCTCTGGATCAAACCAGAGAATTTGAGGAATACTTGTAACTTTAAATTGGGTTCTAAACTTATCAGTGGAACCGTCTTTTGCTAAATCAACTATAGCTATTTGTACATTTGAATCTCTTGAAAAAATTTGATGTAAATGTGGAATCAAAGGTTTAATCTCTTTACAATGTTTACACCACTCACCAACAACAAATACCAACAGTTTCTTGGGAGAATTAAGAACCTTTTCCCACAAATTATGATCATTTATACTTACAGCTTCACTGTCAAGAATTCTAGGAGCTTGTTTGATTTCAACTTCCTGTTTTTTAATTCCGGTGGCTAACTGTAAGAAATTATTAATACTATCGAAGTCTCTTCCACCTTCATAAAAAATCGGTTTATCAGTTCCATGAAATAACGCTAACATAGGAAATCCATCAATTTCATATTTCTTAACCATTTTACGTCCTGATCTTTCACCTCCATTAAGTTTATAAATTTGTAAGCCTTCTTCGCCTTCATAGTAATCAGCGAGTCTTTCAATTGTAGGCATTAAATTTTGACAGTGTCTACACCAGTCAGCATAGAAATCAACCAATACATATCCTGGAGCCTTTATGACTAACTTATCAAAGTTATAATCGTTAACACGCTCTAGAGCTGTAACACATACGATCCACAATAATAAATAAAGTTTCATTAAGAATAATTTTTACCTGATAGTGAGAATTACTATCAACTGCCACCTGTAAAGTTTAGACTATATGATCTGTTAGTAGCATTTAATGGTGATACTGGAACGTGTTGAAGCTTCACTAAAATGGCTTAGAAGGCTTCGAATTCACTCTTCAAGTTTTAAGCTAAATAGACTGATGGAGCTAGGTAATTTGCAACCACTCGTAATTTAGTACACCTATAGAGAAAACTATGCAAGACCTAACCGAGTAAGGGATACCTACGCAATATATAGCTTGAAAAGTGTTAGGCTGACCCCAGAGAAATTGCGTTTCTAAGATACTTGATTTCTATACATCTATCATTAATGAGGTAATGGGATAACCTTTGGAACAATATAACTATTGCTCTTATTTGAGACACCCACAAATGCATTATACCAACCCAAAAATGCACAAATAATTCCTACAATGCCTCCAGCTTTAGTGACCCCAGCTTTGCCAGTAAACTCACCAATTGCAAGCAACAAAAAGGTGATGGTTAAAGTAAAGAACAACAGGAAAAATGCAACAGTGGATTTGGTGGTACATGAACACAACATAAAGGTAAAAATACACCAGCCAGTAAGGAAAAACCCAACGGCGTTACTGAACTGCTCCGGATCATCTTTATAGGCGGCTTGAATGCCAAAATCTTCAATAAAGATAGCTGCATATGAAAGCCAGAAACCACCGTATGAACTCAAAGCAGTTCCACCAAATGTATTACCTAAAATTAAGTCCCATATTCCAGCGAATAATTGAATGGCTCCTCCGTAGAAACAGGCTGCCAGGACTACTACATTTGGAGTGTGGACACCTTGAGCACCAGCATTATACATGGAAAGAACAAATGTGGTAAAGCTAAACGCAGAAAGACCCAATGGAACAGGGTTAGCAAACCCATAAGCTGGTGGAAGAGAAAGACCTGGTGTTAACGAACCTCCGAATGCAGCCACTAAGTCGGATTTATAATACTTTTTCTTACCAATGACTACAAACTCATTCAGTTCTCCAGAAAGAAGAATCTTGCCTAGAGGAAGGTCATTGAGTGTGCTGTTGTTCTCACTTGCAATAGAAGCTATATCAGACATGATGTTGTATAATTGCAAAATTTGTCTTTCTAAAATCCGACATCCGGATTAAGTAGATTTCAAAGCGGGCTTTCATTATTCGGGGCGCCCAACAACTATTCCGAGTTAATGTCACCACTATATTTATACAGGTATAGGAGTTCTGCAGTTATGGTACTTTATTAGTTGCTTATAAGTCAGTCTTTGTATACTAGTTCATGCTACGGACTTTGCCCGAACTACAAAACACTTTGGAGATCTTCGACCCGAGCTCTCACCGAACTTCTGCCGGTATTAGGTCGGTCGTGGGGCGGTCAGATTAAAATGTTTTTCCGCGTAGGGTTGGTCGGTTCGGCTATTATTTTAGGAACATTCGGTCAAAATTAACTTTTTAAATAGTGACACAAGATTCGTCTGTAAGGTTGTTTCAATATCAGTCGTTTGATTGGTCTTTTCAAAAGCAGCCGATTTAACCAGATGTTTCTCATATAATAACACGTGTCCTGGATGGCTCGTGGTTGTAGAGTATTATGACTCACCGTTGATATCGTAGAGCCCCTATAGAAGTCTTCTGTATGATATAGGCCGTCTTTATAATATAGGCATTATTGAAGTCGTGTATTGTAGGTTGGATATATGCTCCAGTCATCGTCTAGAGACGGGGACTGGAGTCTCTTTGCTATATAGGCCCTTCTGTAATTGTACCTAGTTTTTTGGAAGATTTCAAGGTTTTCTTCAGGCCACTAGCGTTGGTTACTGTAACTGAACTAACCTTGTAAAAAGTGTAGTTACCTTTCTTGACTGGAACTGTTTTTTTTGAAGATTGGGTCATGTCTGGAGGTAGCAGAATACCCTTCTACTTAAATAATTTTACAATTAGATCTTGAAACTGTTTTCACGAGTGGCCTATTGTTTTGGCTTCAATAGTCTTTTAGGTTATCTGAATTTTCAAAGGTTAGATTACCCTTGTCTGACCGATTTGGTGCGTAACATGCATGTATTAGGGGTTACAAATATGCATATCCACCCGCATTGGCACATTACTTTTCCTATTTGGGAAAATCCAATTTAGAGGGGTGCTATTACGCCATTATCTCCTATAGATATCTCATGTGAAATGAATTCCCCAGTTTCAGGGAAGGAATTGCCAATAAAGAGGTTGCATAACAAAGGAATAAACTGTATGTGACACCTTGGAATGAGTGTGACTTCTTCATTGGAAGAAACTTTACAGTAAGCTTTGAGGTCTAGCTTTTTTCAATTCTGCAAGATGGTTCCTGCACTCTTGGGATTCAGTAAGCGGATAAAACAGACGGTGCAGTACCTTTCTAGAACCCCTCGTGTCTATCCGCCTACTGCCTTATTAGGTCACTATCTATCCGCCTACTGCCTGATCAAGATATGCCTATATACCGTCTTGTTCAAGGAGTCAGTTATCTATTATCTGCTCTATACTCTCCATTGTTAAGGTTCTATTATCTCTTGTGAATTTTTTGATTCTATAGCCTATTAATGTAGGTATTGACTTACCCCCTGAAGGAAATAAAACTCAGCTTTTGTGGCCCCTTTAACTTGGTGGAAAGTTATCTGAAGAGGCCACTCAGAAGGTACAAAGAACGCGTGATAGTGCTAGTTGCCAAGGAGAATAGAGATTTCAAAACCCATAACCAGAACATATTTCAATATAAAAATTTTAGAGTGTATTTCTTTCAGAAGCGGTTCCTTGGTTTAGTCGGTCATAACGCATGCTTAACACGCATGAGGTCCCCAGTTCGATCCTGGGAGGAATCATTTTTTTGCCAGAATGTTAATTTTTAATATCTTCTTATATGGAACGGATGTATGGAACCATTATATGGATGTACACTAAAGCTAACATTTAAACTTCTCCTTCCAGATTAATTTGTGGAATCTGAATAGTGATAAATGAGAATCATTGAACTGCGCTTACAAGCATAAAGTTACTCGAAGATCATGCCTTTAGAGGAGTACTCATTACCTTATTAATTGTAAATCGTAAAAAAGCAAGAGAGTCTTAATGCTATCATCATACTTCATGGAGGTATATTCTATAAGTCAACCAAACAAGGTATTCAATTTTACTCTTACAAAATTGTGATTTTCACTCAATCTACATATAACTTTTCCAGTCTCATAGACCCCAAGATATGAGAAGAAAGTTAAGAATATATTTAATTCATTGGGCAATGACTTCTACGATCTACTTCACCGTTGTACTTAGTATCAGTAGGAACGTCAAAAAATCCAATTTAATTGCTGCAAAATTTCACCCTCAAGTTTGAAAACTAACTCTGCTTTTCTCCTACTCCAATTGACTGTCCGTGAAGGTACTTCAACAGTCGATCTACATCCATGATTTCCAAGTGGTGAAAAATTCTCGCGTTATGATTAGTAGATGCAGATACTTTAGCAGCAAAGTGCCTACTGCTAAAGTGCCACGTCTAACGATGTTCACTAAAGAGAATTGCATGCTATGTTTCAATGCACGTAAAGTCTTAAAAAATGCAGTAGAGCAAACAAAAACCCCAGTGGATTTAACATTTGTAGATATAATGAAAAAAGAAAATATTGACTGGTATGATAAATACGAATATGATGTTCCTGTATTACATGTAGATAGGGAAGGAAAACAAACAGTGTTCATGCATTATTTCTTTAAAAATAAGATTATAGATGCCATAGAAGGCAGAGAAAATGATGACCCAGATGTAAAACCTCCATTCAAGTGGTGAACTTATGGCACACAACGATATCCACCCTAAAATTCATCGTCGGTACATTAGTCTCCATATAGAAACTAACTCCTATCCCAGATAACGATATCGTTACATAAGCGGTCTAAAACGCCAAAAACAATCACATGATCCATCGCCCCCGCTCTCGATATAAGAAAGAAAAAAATAGTATTGATTATCATAATGTCGAAGACAGTAGTTATTACAGGATGTTCTAGTGGCATTGGATTTGCCATTGCCCAAGAGTTTGCCTTGAAAGGATACAAGGTAATTGCTGGAGCTCGTAGATTAGAACCTATGAAACCATTGGAGGATTATGGTGTTAGAATAATTAAATTGGATGTAACTTCAGAAGAATCAATCCAGAGACTTAAGAAATTGATAGAAGAAGAGTACGATTCCAAGGTATTATACCTTTATAATAATGCCGGACAACCATGTACATTCCCAAGCATTGATGCTACCTATGATCAAATTAAGCAATGCTATGATGTTAATGTATTTGGTGCTATTAGACTTACAAGTGAATTAATACCATTTTTGATCAATACTAAAGGTACTGTAGGATTTACCGGTTCAATTGCTGGTGTTGTAACTTTTCCATTTGGCAGTATTTATGGTAGTTCCAAAGCTGCCATCCATTCATATGCTTCTACCTTGGCTTTGGAATTAGAACCTTTTAACGTTAAGGTTATTAATATTGTTACTGGTGGTGTAAAGACGAATATTGCAGATACAAGACCTTTGAGGCCAGACTCTTTATACCAGACTGATGGTATTGAAGAGGTTTTGTCCAAGAGAAGAGAAATGGCTGTTAGAAACAATCCTATGCATCCAAATGTCTATGCTAAGAAAGTGATTTCAGACTTTGAACATTCAAAGATTGGGGTCGTTAATAAATACAGAGGAAGTTTTGCATCGTCTATGTACTTCTTTAGCTTTTGGCCAAGGTGTTTTCTCTTGTATATTTTCAGGAGAATGTTTGGTCTCTTGCCATTGTGGGATACTTTAAAGAGAAAGTATGCTTGAGAGCTTCGAACGGCGTGAGAAGAGATGTAGACAGTAGTAGATCTTGAGGTGTGATGGGGGTCTGAATGAGTTCCTTTGGAAAGAACATGCGTGTCTCTTTTTGGGTCTGGTCTTTGGGCTGCGTTATCATACAATCATATATTTAATACAAACTTTTATGCCAATGGGACAAGCTCAGGCTTTCCTGACTCTACACTCTTCATTACTGTTTCAATACACAATAAGGTTAATAAGGCATCTTCACCACTACATTTACTCTTGGTTTCTACACCATGAATCAAGTTAATAAAGTGCTCCAATTGTAAATCAAAGGGCTTGATAGATAAGTTGACAGCATCCATTGGGGATTGAACTGGAGTTTTGATTCCAAAATCCATCATCATGTCATCATCCATTTCTTCGTTATGAACTGCCAAGTCAGTGACTTCAACAGGTTTGAGCCAGCTACCATCCTTCAAGCTATTTTGATGATAAAGCTTCAAATCTGGAACTGATAAAGTTCCATTAGAGCCAAAAATCCTATAGAACCCTGATAAATCAGTAAACTTAGGGACATTCGGGTTTTCTCCAGTTCCCATCTCGAAATTGAAGGGTGAAATGATATTATCTCCCACGATAAACACACCTTTACACCCACTAGCAAAAGTCAAAGTCAAAACACACCCTTCATCAACCTCGAAATTCCGTTGTTTTTCAAGGAGATCAGCATAGATTTTGGTTATTGGACCAAGAAGATATATTAATAAATCAAGATCATGTACTAAATTAATCAAAATAGTACCTCCACCGTTATCTTTAGAAACTCTCCAGTTCTTTTCTAAGAAATAATCATAATTCTTTTTGATACACCAGCTTCCTTGTACAGCAATTGGTCTTCCTATTTTAGATAAGTTATTCTTTGTTTGAACAATGTAAGGATTAAATCTTCTGTGATGACCGATGAGTAACTTGACGTGTTTCTCCTTACAGTAGTCGGTTAAAAACCGACAGTCTTGTGCATTACTACTTAAAGGTTTTTCAATCAAAAGATGAATATTTTTCGATGCAAGCTTATACCCAAGATCCCCATGAGTATGGTTGGGAGTAGCAATGATTGCACCATCTACATACCCTAAATTATTCTGTTCAACGTACTCAAAGTAGTCATCCACTGATTTGAACAATAAGGTGTTGAATCGAGCAGCGATTTCCGGTCCTTTTGCCGAATGGTCGACCACAGCTACTAATTTGCAATCGCTTCGTTGATAGATGTGTTCACAGTGTCTAGGACCAATCAATCCAGCTCCTACTACAATCAAGGAGGTAAACATGAATGGATGATAAGAATGCGGCCTTCTAACACATGGGCAGCGATAAGCTATATGCAGGTACTCACCATGCAGGGGCCAGGAGGCTTGAAGAGAGGAACAGAGGGTAGGAGTTGAGTAGAGTTGCAAGAGTTGAGTAGGGGTGTAGGGAATAGAGGGTAGGGGCTAATGAGTTTAAAATAACAGATATACATAATTGGAGGAGAATTGGCATTGAAATTGTGTCAGCTCATACGACGAGGTCTTTTTTTAAGGTGTTTGCAAAAGCCTTGAGCTCACTATATACAGATACAGAGCTTTCATAGGTGATTTCTGGAAGGCTGATATGATCGAATTTCAACCCCAGGTTCTCGAGATGAGTCTTGAATGACTTATCTGGAAGCTCACTGAATAATTTCAAATAAGCCCATACTAATAAACCGGCATGTGAGTTCTGTAAGTCTAAACTAACCAATTTGTTGAGTACTTCATCAAATACTCTCAATGCTCTCAAAAGATTCTTTTGATCAGTCAAGTTCAAATTTCGCTTTTGAGCTGCCAAAAATTTATCATGCAACTTACTTAAACTAGAAGGTTCATCATCTTTTTCATCCCATTGTTCCAAACCTAAAAGTTCCAAATCTCTTTTAGCTTTATTTCGAAATTCCACATGTTTCCAATAAATTACTGGAATACTGAAGTAATTACGAAAGATATTTCTAGTATATTCATCATAGTTTTTTTTATTGATAAAACATTGATATTGAGCCAAGGGCATTATTCTTGATTCTACAAGACTTAATATAGCTTTATCTAGTAATGTATCCTTTTCATTAGTAATATATCGTGCTATATCTCTATACTCAGTTATAATATGTGAAGAAGAAGTCTTAAGTAAAGGTAGTTTATACCCAAAATTATTATTGGTAGCAATTACTTTTATTGGTGAATGGTTCTTCTTTATTAGCCAACAAAGCGCTAACCCTTCTGGACAGAGCAAGGAAACTCCATTTGGGTCGCTGGGGTGTCCGTATATGTGCAACTCATCCATTGAGCGAAAGCAGAAAGCAGCGAAAAGCAGCGAAAAGCATCAGAGAAAAACCGCACAAAACCAACAGTGAAGACAAAAAAACCAGATGGACTTACAGAAAGAAGTCAAGGAAAACCCGCTAGACTACAACAAATGGAATAAACTAATCAAACAGGCGGTTGTTAAAGGTAAATCAGATATCAAAAATATACTCACCAACTATTTGAGTATCTTCAAATATGATGGATTTGGATGGATTACTCTTATAAATTATGAAATACAACAAAAGAATAATAAAGAAGTAACACAACTCTTTGGTCAATGTATCACAAAAATAGATAATGTTGAACTCTTTAGATTATATGTAAACTATGTAAAATCTACTAATGATATAATTACTGGTGGTGAAAATGCAAGAAATATTGTCCTTCAAGCTTATAAATTTAGTGTTGATAAAGTAGGTATTGATATAGATTCAAAAAATTTATGGGATGATTACATTCTGTTTATCAATTCATGGACTCCTACTACTAACTTTGAAATTAATCAAAAGAATGAATTAATTAGACAAGTATATAAAGATGTTCTTTCTATTCCTATTAATTCCATAGAAAAAATATGGGGAGGATTCACCAAATTTGAACAAGATCTTGGATCACTGGCTAATAAAAATATATCTGATAAGTCTAGTGATTTTATGGAACTGCGTTCATGGATTAATGAATGGAAGAATAAATTCAAAGGAATTAAAAGATCAATAAATCCGGGAACTATTGAAGATGACGATGTAAAAATTCAAGTTAATTTATGGAAAGAATGGATTGAATTTGAAGCTGTGAATAAACTTAATTTACCAGAAATTCAATTACAAAAAAGAATTGAATATGTATACAGACAGTCGATATTTACTTTACCTTTCGTACCTGAAATTTATTATAATTACTTAGGATATTTGAAATCCCATGATAGATCTGATCCTGAGATAATGGAACTGTCAATCAAACTTAATCCCAAGAGCTATTTATTGAATTTTGAAGTATCAGAATTTTTTGAAAAAGATCACACTGAAAAATCTAATAAGATTTTGAATGATTTAATAGCATCTTATACTAAAGATTATGATATTATAGTTAACAAAATTGCTGAATTAGAAGAAAAGTATCAACAACAAAAAGCAGAAAAAATCATTCCATCTATTTCTAGTGATGAAATACAAAAACTTAATGATTTGCAAATTCAACATAAAACTCTTTCCAGAGATATTACTTTAATTTATACAAAACTTATGATGCTTAATAAGAGAACCAAAGGACTCAAAGAAAGTAGAGAAATTTTTAAAACTGCTAAGAAATTCAATCATACTCATGAACTTTATGTTGAGAATGCTTTAATAGAATACTATTCCGATAAGACTAGTACTGCTAAAAAAGTTTTTGAACTTGGTATGAAAGCTTTTGGAAGTCATGGTCCATATTTGATTTCATATTTAAGTTTTTTAATCATGATAAATGAGACAGAGAGTATAAAAGTGCTTTTTGAGACTGCAATGACTAATATGACTACTCTTGTTGAGGAAAACAAAGTGATACTTGATGACCTTGACATTCCAGAATGGATTAAATTACAGAAACAACAAGAGATAAAGTCAACTAACGATTACATTAAAGAACTTATGAAAATATATGGAAAGTTTAGTACTAAGTTTTTAGATTTTGATATCATCAGTAATTTGGAATCTAGGTGGAGAACTCTCTTTCCAAACGATGATATTATTGAGTTTTCAAAATATAGATACTCTTATGATGATATCGATTTGATTAATTATGATTTAGGAAAAGATCCTCATGCTCAAAAGACTGTAGATGAGCATCAAGATAAAAAGAGAAAACTACCCACTAAACCTCAAATTCAACAAAAAGAGATATTAGAAGAAGATGAAGGCCCAGAATTTGTTGGAAAGTCTATATATAGACTTTTGAACTTCTTACCGAACGCAAATTACTTCAATCCGAATTACTTTAACAATAAGAAACTAATAGAGTTGTTTAATTCTTTAGAAGTTCCGGAGAAATAGCGAGTCAAGAACTATAGGAGGGAGATAAGTGTTGACGACCGAATATTACACCAGTAATAACTTATAGTTAATATACATTGTAATTATTTGTAAAGAAGAGAGGTGAAGAAGCTAGAGGAGTAGAAGCTAGAGGTGTAGAGACTAGAGGTGTAGAGCCTTGCATGATATAGTACATTGTCATAGGTATTAAAAATGGAATTCACTCTCGTCGTCGTCCTTCTCTCTTTCACTTTCATACTTGGGTAAATCAAAGTCGTGGGACGACATGGCGTCGAATTCACTGGACCTGATCTCTTCATCGTCAGTAAAGGATTCGATATCACTCTGTTCAACAGACTGTTCTGCAGTGATGATGGCTCTGACCTTAGCTGGTAATCTATCTGGTCTATAAAATCTTAAGTCGACTCTTCCAACTGCATACATCAATACAACTAATGCTTCAGCTGCTCCCCACATTATATACATAGCAATAGGGTTACATACTGGAGAGCTGTCTTTTTGGTATCTACCTTGAAAGATAGGAATGAGTCTAAGTAAAGACCCTACAAATAAAACCAAAGTGGAAATAGAAACAATGAGTAAAGAAGTATTGTGGCTCAAATCACCTCTTTCGTTTGTCAAACCTTCAACCATGTTATTATGGTGATGCGTGGCAGCAATGACTCGAATAGCGTGCCTATGGTTATGATTACGCTTCATGAACGTCTCTTCAGCCTCTCTACAAGCATATTTCTTGACAAAGTAGAATGGATGAAAGGATTCAATCCACCAGGGTTGATACGTATATAAGTTTTCATCCTTGGTAGTGGGCAGGAAGAAATACGATAATCCGATCAATGAAACTGCAGTCAAGGTGTATAACACAACTAATACTGCAGATGTTTGTTGAACTTTCTTATATCTGGAATAATTTTCTTCAGATAACATATGAATATAAGGTACAAAAGAAGCCATAATTGTCATACCCACAATTCCAACAACAAAGGCGTAGAATGATAACATAATACCCCAGAAAAGTTTTCTGGAACCACCAACTGGATGTCTCCAGGTGAAAATTCTCTGAGCCAAGATCAAATTATAGGAGACTAACAAAATTGTTGGGATAATCAACAAGACCTCCGAGGTCAATCCAACTGAAGTAACACTCAAATCACGTTGCCAAACAATTCTGCAAGAAAATCCAACAACTTTACAAGCACAATAGAATATATAACCAAGAGTAACCCAAAAGTAGTGTGCTCTAGATATATTTATCACAAAGATTAAAGTATGCAATACCAACAAGAATGAAAATACACCCACAAAGATAGCGGATGGTACTACATCTTTTTTGAAAGGATAGTCACCAAATAAATTAAACTGGTACATCACCTGGTACTCTATAAATACCGGTGGAATCTTTCCAAGTAAGTTGTGAGCTTGTTTTGTTAACAACTGCTGCCCAGTACCTAATGCAGGGTAGTTCTGCTGGTACCGAAGCAACTGCATGATACCATTAACGGCGGTATAGTTTTCAGACAGCATTACTGATAAAAAGAGATTTCTGACTGTCTTATATTTATTCAATTAGCTTTCCTAATCGGGAACAACAAAAATTTCCGCATTAGGCAAACACATAAATTTTGTGCCGCTCTGGGAAAGTGGTAGAGGAAGATTGTCCATAAAAGTAGATGGGTAGAACGCGGGCATAGAACGGGCATAGTGCGGGCATATGATCAACCAGGTACGGAAGTTAAAGTTACTCATTGTAAATTATGGGGAATAGTCTTGTGATGCAACACGGAGTATGCGCTGAAATAAGTTGCGGTTTGCATACCCCACCCACATTACACCCATTCCACTCACCCCACACACCCATTCCACCCATTCCACCCATTCCACTCACCCCCACACAACTCTTCTAATTTCCATCACAAATTTTACTCTGCCCGGCCCGGGTAGGTATTCTCTGCTGGGCACTCCAGCTGAACCCAAATTGTCATTTAATGACGTAATAATATGCTATAAACCAACTAAAATGCTTTACTTATAATGACACCATGCAACCACTCCACGCACTTCGAATACAACATTGCATACACGCCGTACTCTTTACAACCACTCCCTAGGGGAGCCCCACATCACATCGCTCCACGCTCGCACTATTTGACCTCCTGGCTTCTCATCTCCCAACTACCAGGGTCTGCGCACAAAACATATTTGCCATGGATGACGGTTTGAATCAAGGATGGTGGCTAACCATTCTCCTGCTGTGCTTATGTATCGCTGGTTGCTTGATCATATTCGTTGATGATATTTATAACTATTTATTTCCTGGATTCATAACTAAGAGATTTCCTTTCAAACTCAAAGATAACTTTGCATTTCTTGTTAACTCATTGAGTTTTAGTTCTGGATGCTTGATTTTCACATCATTGTATCGTCTTCTTCCAGAAGCCCATCATTACTTTGAAGAAAGTGTTGGATCTGAAAAAGCTAACTTTTATTTGGTCATATGTTTCATGTCTGGTACTTTAATATGTTTATTGCTCAATTGGTTACTTCATTTAGCTACTAGTGAAAGTGTTGTTCATTGTGCTCATGATGGCCCCCACGAGGACCATACAGGGCATGCAGGTCATACAGGCCATGATGGTGACATTGAAGCTCAGGAAAGCCACAGATCCCACGATCTTGAGGACCAAGTCTCAATACACTCACATCACTCTCATACCCACTTGCATAACCAAGTGTTGGAGACCGTGGAATCTACTGAGACGACCCCATTAATAGCAAAGAAACTGTTCTCTATTATTCACTTGTTGACTGATGCTGCTGAAGGCGAATGTAAAGGATACACTTCTGCGGAAGTATGCATAAATGATCAAGAAGACCCTAAACTCCACTACTGTGAATTACCCACACTCAGAACCAATAGCACACATTCCATACATTCGGTTCACACGAAGCATTCACATAATGACGTACAACTGCATCACCATCATGTATCAACTCCGGTGACTAGACTTTTAATGATTGGTGTACAAACAGTTCTAGCTATTGTCCTCCATAAGGTCCCAGAGGGGTTTATAACGTACATCACATCACAAGCTAATAAAGAACTTGGTCTTGAGATCTTTCTTAGTCTTTTAGTTCACAATTATATAGAAGGTTTCTCGATGTGCTTACCGTTATACTATTCATTTAGCGGTAGTGATTCTCGGCTCATGGCCAAAGTGAAGGCACTTATAATAAGCGGAGGTCTTGGTGGTATTGCACAACCTTTGGGGGCCTTAATAGGGTTCTGGTTCTTAAGCGTGAATAAGTCTCATGATATCGATTACCTAGCTTTTGTTTTTGGGGTATCGATTGGGGTGACATCTGGGTTCCTTTTGGTGACCAGCTTGAACATGTTTGGATCAGCAGTGAGCTTCAATAATAAGAGCGTGACCAACGTGATTGTGTGGTGTGTTTTGGGACTAGGTGTGATCCTGCTGTCGCTTCTTTTGTAGGGTTTAGACAATGGGTATGCTGTGACCACCAGTATAATATACACATCCATAGTATCCGTAACATCCATATGATTATCCATCTTACTAGCCATATATATTACGTCCATATATATTACATCCCTATATATTGCATCCATTACATCCATAATCGTATTGGACCATAACTGTATTACGCACAGAAGTACCGTAATGACGTCCTTAATTATACCTACTCATTTACATCCTACCCAATTACACCCTCTAAACTTTATTCCCATCATCGATACGCTTCCGTTTTTAAATCGGGTACCTGCATATAAGCATCACCGAATAACCTTCTGAGCCACAATGAGAGGCATAAAGAGAATAGCGAGAGGGGGAAAGAGGTGAAGAGCACGTAATCCACCTCTAAATATAGAAAGTCTTATCATAAACTACTAGTTATAATGAGCTTAAGTGACTTTGAACTTTATCAGCTTCACACCTGTATACTACTGGCCGCTTAGATTATGCGCAACCACAATCGAGCAATTTTTCTCTTAACCATCTTTACATTTCATTTAGTAGGCCTCAGCGAACTAAGCAGCAGGTTTGAGTGAAGAGTAGTTCGTATTGCTTCACAGTTTTAAAGAGTTTCTACAATAATTCTTATTCATTTCTCGTCTGGACATGAAAGGAAAAGAGATCAGAATAGTGTCACTTCTTGTGCTTGATACCATCTTTTTCCTCTTAGAGGCTATTGTTGGTTATACAGTTCACTCGTTAGCACTTGTAGCTGATTCCTTTCATATGCTTAATGATATAATTTCCTTATTCATTGCTCTTTGGGCAGTCAAAGTCAAAAATACTAAATTAGCTGATGATGATTATACTTATGGTTGGCAAAGAGCTGAAATTCTTGGTGCTTTAATAAATGCAGTATTTTTACTTGCGTTATGTTTCACAATTGTTATTGAAGCCATTCAAAGGCTCATATCACCTCCTACTATTAATAATCCTGTTTTAGTTTTAGTTGTAGGTTGTGCTGGTTTGGCTAGTAATTTGATAGGACTCGTGCTTTTCCATGAACATGGACATTCCCACGGCCATTCTCATAGTCATGATACTCAACCTCCTTCACATGATACAGTAGCTATTGGTGAGACATCTAGGTTGATTGGAAGAAACCAAAGTAGTACTGATTTCAGACAGTATATTCCCGAGAACTTTATTTCTAACCTTGAGGAAAACCATAATCATCAACAGAAGACAAAGAAGAAATCCATGAATATGGAAGGTGTTTTCCTTCATGTAATGGGTGATGCTTTAGGAAATATTGGTGTCATACTTACTGCTTTAATCATATGGAAAACCAAACTTCCTGGGAGATTTTATAGTGACCCTATTATTTCTTTGGTGATCACAGTAATAATCTTCTCCACTGCTCTTCCTTTATGTAAGAAGTCATCAAAGATTCTCCTTCAGGCATCTCCAACT
Source organism: Yamadazyma scolyti (assembly GCA_003707025.2). Classification (NCBI taxonomy): domain Eukaryota; kingdom Fungi; phylum Ascomycota; class Pichiomycetes; order Serinales; family Debaryomycetaceae; genus Yamadazyma; species Yamadazyma scolyti. The sequence goes on along the minus strand of PPMW02000012.1, from coordinate 289,858 downwards.
AATGTCAGTGCTACAGAAGTCATCAAAAAAATTCTGAAATTGGATGAAGTAAAGTCTGTCCACGATTTCCATGTTTGGAATTTGAATGAAGATATCCTTATTGCTTCGTTACATCTTGAGCTCATCGAATCTCACGATTCTTCGGATTTCTCTAAGCTTAAATTCTTGGAAATCGTTACCCAGGTAAGAGAAATCCTCCATAAGTTCAATATTCACAACGTAACCATACAACCCGAGTTTTTCAATCAACAGCTCGATGAGGCCATCTGTGCCGTGGACGATGCTAGCAACTGCTTCAACGGCAATTGTTTGAAAATCGACGAGCACGAGGGTTAGAATACTAATATAAGAGAACGAGTCGACAAGGGTATTAGGCGTAGTAGGCGTAGTAGGCGTAGTAGACTTGGCAGTAATCCTGAACAACCAGAGAAGATCACTAAGAGCACAGAGCACAGATCACAGAGCACGGGGCAGGGCCCAGAGCCCAGACCACAGTCTAAGATTAATATAAAGATGTACTAAATACAATATGCCACACTATATTACATGAGGACACAGTCCTGGGTTTTAGAGGGCTTACGCATGATGGAGCCTCTTTTCTTCTTCTTTGATTCCACATTAAACGAATTGAGGTAATCAAATGCATCATCGTCATCGAAGTCTGCGTCGTCGATGTCTGTTGTTTCTACAATAGATGTCACTTCTGTCTTGAAGTTCTCCACACCACGGTGACTATCAACTGTAAGAACACTATCTGAATCATTTGAAAGTGATAGCCTTGAGAAATTGGAGTCACTATAACTAAGCCTGTAGTCATCAGTGATTTGAGCATCTTCGGAGACAGTATCAGCAAGTTGAACCAAGTGGTTAAGGAACTTCACCAATACAAGCTGTTGGTCTACCGAAGTCTTGACATTGTCTATAATGGTCAGATGAAGCAGCTGTAATACTGGAACGATGTCCACTCCATAAATTCGATGATTTATACGAACGAAACTAAAGAAATCTTCCCAGTCTGGTTTCCTGGAAAGACTTATTATAACCTTGGATACAGTTCGAATCACCAGCTCACAAATGTAGTCCCAATCTCGAGGATGAACACAGTTATCATTAAGATAATGGTCATCGAACAGGAGTTTGAATCGATAGTTGAGGTCAATCAGCCGCCAAAGGTCTTGTAGTGACCGGATTTCTGAGGCTGCTAGCAGTGTCATATAATCTGTTTCAAGCACCTCGAGATTCAATTGACGTTATATATGAAGGTTTTAACCCTTTTGAGAAATCTTGGCCACATACTGCAGGGTGACCCGCTAAAAATTCTGTGCCGAATGCGTGTTTAAGGAATGGTATTATAGGGGAATGTGTATTAAAGTTTAGGCCCAATAGTTGAATTCTAGTGGTAGTCCATTGTTCACTAGACTGTAGTTATCATTAATATAAACCGCTAGCGTTTCAGTTACTATAACATTAATAATTGAAACCCATCAATGCTGCAATTTAACCCAATTGGGAAGGAAAATCGAAGTAATTTTACGCATCGGGAAATATTCATTCGTGCAAGCATTAATTCGTTACCCATTGAGATCTTACTGCGAGCTCTAATTATGTTGTTTATCCAAACATCGCTGTCGTATAAACGTCGCTGTAGTATAGACGTCACTGTCGTATATTTCTCTGTCCAGCAGTGTTCACGGCCTCTTATCCGATCATGTCCAGTAACTGCCATGGTGTCTGTCAAGCTCTCTCCAATCTTCTCTTCATCTAGTTCTGATGAATTATAACCCGAGGCCTATTATGAAACTTGCCAAGTACACGATTTTGAAGTGCCCTGTCGTGTTCAACAAAATATCCGATGTCTACACAACCTTGAGCTTCACCATCTTCTCATCTAGTCATGCAGCAGGTTGTTGAAAGATAATCCGAGGAACTCTCTGTCCAGCAACTCTCTCTCAAGAGCTATGTCCAGAGCCCTGATCAAATAGGCTTCGACCAAGGCTTCTCACGGCGTCCGAAGCTCCTTTCGAAGCTATACAACCTTGAAACTCACCCCCTCAATCATCTCCTCCTCATCCAATTCCTGCAGCTGATCATTCAAATATAATCCAACACCTCCAATAATAAAACTTGCCAAGTATACGACCTCAAACAAATTATCAATGAATTTTATCTCTTCTGCAACTTGAAGTTCATTCTTACTTAATGAAAGAATCCGTGAAATAACCAATGACATCTCTTCTGGAAGATTGACTCTAATAAGTAAGCATGTAGATACAACGAAGATCCCAAATAATTCCGAAATAGCCAAACTGGTAATCCAAGTCTTCGGAATGTTAGGAAATGTTGGGAAAAAGCGACCAAATGACTTCAATGTATTAACTACGCTGGAAATAGTTAAAAGGAATAATGAACTAGAGATCAAGAAACTTAATTGGTTAATTAATCTTTGTTCTGAATCGAACTGAATCACCAGACCTAAAAGTTTTGCCAATGTAATTGCTAAAGCATCTTTTGACTCATAAGCTGAGTTAAGGTTAGGAAGTTTAACAACTAAGATGAATAATACTCTATAAACACAATATCCAGCAAAACTATAATTGAATAAGGTTTCTAATTGCTGTAAATGCTTATTAGTAAAATTTTGATATTGATAGATGAGCTTACATATGTTTCTATAATTATCACTTTTCATTTTAGTCAATGATCTAATCTCTTGATTTAGCTCTTCTTCTTCATCAATCTTCAAATTAGCAAATGATTGGACTTTATGAAGAAGTCCTTTATTATAAACCTTACCACTATTATTCACTAGAACTTGGTTAAGCAGTTGTTGACGTTTTTGAATAAGTCTTTTAATATTATTATAATTGCTTATTGCACCATTTATATGGTGAATGTTGATGGATTTTTTATATTGAAATTGTCGTACAATTTTATGAATAATTGTACATGAACCAATTCCCGAAAGTGCCAGATTGATTATAATTCCTAATAATGAAATTTGGTTGATCTTATAATCGATAATACTTTTATCAAGATTAAAATCACAAATCCTACCTATTTGATACAATGTAAGATACCAACATATATAACCCCCTATTATGGTTACCTTTTGTGATTTAGAAGTTTCTTTAGGTAGAAATTGATTGGTTGCCAATACATTCACTATCATTACTGGAAGCACTATTGATAACATGAATGTAAGAATATCAATTATAAAATGAAATAAATAAGCAACTTTCCAATCCATAAGTTCACTTAAAATCAATAATGCAAGTTCAATGCTTAATCCAATAGTAATACTAAAACATGCCTTTACTATGATATCATTAGTCCCTTGTATATATCTCTTAGTATACGTTTCATCTTCATCAATACTTACAAATTGAAGATTAGTAAAGTGCTGTTTATTGATGGATGCGATGACATCATTGATTTGATTCTTCGGTATAGTTGTTCCCAGGTAGTTGTGGAGAACCGGGATGTTGTATCCGTAGATGTAGAGCCAAGTTATTAGGGATATGAGTATCACCACGTACACCAACTCAAGCATCGCGAAGGAGCTTAGCTGAGCGAAGCTAAGCTTTGATCGGAGCGAGAAGCGAGACAGTGGACAGAGAGAGCAGAAAGAGAGCAGAGAGAGCAGGGAGAGCAGAGAGCGTAGAGAGTAGATAGGGAGTAGATAGAGAGTAGACAGAGTTTTAAATAGAGGGTATGGTATTTTATTAGTTTTCGATAGTACGACTATCACTGGACACTGCATCTCGGTCTCTAGAAGTAGTTGTCGACCCAAGTAACAGATCCGCCCAATGCATGAGTCTTGAAGTAATCGTGTAAGGTGTCCCTCTGGGATGTTTTTGGCCATCCCACCCAATTATTAGTGTCGTACACCATAATATCGCAATTGGAGCTCAGGTCGGTCCACCTCTTGACTTTGGCGGAACTCTTGGCAATGGCATTGATCTCACTGTCTGCCAAAATACCCTTCGAGTTTGTTTTCGATCTACTGTTTCCTGGACCAGAGAATGCACAGCCTACTGCAGTACAACTCGAACTACTAAGCTTGAAAGTTCTTCCGTAATTAGCTATACCTCCAGTAAGTTTCCACATCTTCACACCAGCCTTATCCAACATCTTTAATGTGTCGGTGATATCAGCCAAATTGGTGTGACACTGAACAACCTTATTCAGTTCCCATGATCCGTGGTAATCGTATGACATAAGAACAAAATAGGTCACATAATTTTGCATTTCAGCAACTGGGAAGTTCTTTAAGTAATAGTAGGATGGAGGAATTGCAACTGAGAGGGATTTACCACTAGGCAAAGCAGCTTTAATTTTCTTGATCAAATCAAGATAATTGGCATTTTCATCAGTGGAGCCATCTGGGATAGATGATGAAAGTCCAACCTCTCCTGGATATTCCCAATCAATATCAACACCATCTAAGCTATACTTGGTAACAAATGCAGCTACAGCATTAGCAAAATTGGTTCTAGATGTTGAAGATGCCACAATATTTCTGAAGATTTGGTATGTGGAAGTACTAGTACTGAAATCAGCACCTCCAAAACTGGCTACTTTCTTTTGTTTGATCTTCAAAAACTTACTTGCTGCAATAGCAGAGTCATCAATGCTCAAGTCACTATTGATATTCACAAATGCATAGTGAACAGTATCATAGTCTGAGGTGCTAATGGCTGTTGGATCCTTTTGTAATGCAGACTTATCACTGTCTAACCAGTAAATAATGTTTCTAAAAGTACTGGCTTCAGAAGTATGTAACTTTCCATATCCACAATTGGATATACAGCCAGTAGTACCTGGATTCCCAGTAGAACTCTTTGTTGTAGCACAATAGGCAGAAGTATAACCACAGTAACCATATTGACTACAACAAGCATTTAATGGACATTCAGTATTATATAAGCTTCCTTCTGCTAATGGTCCACACTCCGCATTTGGATCAGTTGTGGGCTTAGGAGGAGTTCCTGCACTTAAGCAGAGCTTTTGTTTGGCCATCAACCTATTACAACCGTACCAGCCCCAAGTATCAGTGTTATAACTATCTATTTGATCAGCAGTAACTCCATACTTGTTATAATATGCACCACACGAATCTCCTGAGGCAACTGTATGCGAGTAACAAGATCCATCACTATTTTTCTTAGGTATTGGATATCCCCCAGAGGAAACACATACTCTTTGTCCTGCTAATAATGAATCGCATCCATCCCAATTTGGAGACTTTGTATTCCATTTATTTAAGTTGGATTCACTTTTAACATTGGAAAATTTTTTTATTAAATAACTGCAAGTTTCTCCCAGAGCTATAGTATGCACATAACAAGTACCATCAGCATTAGGTTTAGCATTTACTGCTGTAAGTCTTTTCTCAAGGGTTACACAGCTGATACTAGCAATAAGAGCTAATCCTGCTACCAAGTTTACCATCGTTTCTGATTTTTCAGCAGATCCCCGTAATCTTAAATAATAACAGAAACACCATTATTTTTTAAGGGTGATGCCGTGAGTTTTAGGTATGGTATTGAGCTTAAACGATGATCAAATCATCATTTCAAACCTTGCAAACATTCCATGAGTGCTAGATGTCAACTAAATATTAATGCCTGTCCCTTTTCAGCCTAAATCAGCCTCTTTTGTCCCTTCTTAGTCTCCATAAGCCATGTTTTTTATCAGTGTTTTAGGAATCTGTGCAGGACCTTGTTTTGAAAATAAAGCACACGACCAAACAAACAACCGAAACAGGTCGTAATTGTACCGCATTAGGACAGGTGCATAAGTAACTTTCGTGGGCGAGTTATACGTGAAACGAGTTATATTCGTGAAGAGTGAGTTACATTTGACAATGAGGCGTTAAAGGGAAAGGTCCAAGTGAGAAATGAACGGTCTGAACAGGGAATGAAGAAGACCAAGGACAGGAAGGGTATGAAATGAAGACATAATGGCATTTGGCATTAGTGACGCCCAATGAAACAAGAGGAAAAGCTACTTTTCACATTCCCAGTAAATCGACCCCAAGAATCGAACTAGACAATAAAAATCATAGGTTGTCTAACAAATAAACCTCTAACACCGAGACCAGCTTCGTATTGTAAAACTTGGAGGTGCGAGTAAAAAATTTTCAGTATTCATCAAGATGGCTAGAATGAAGCTTAGGGCAGAGAAAAAGATGAGACAGCACCTTATGGAGCAGATAAAGGCTCGTAAGGTTGCTGGATCAAGACTTGCGGAAGGGGGTATCAAAACAGCCGATTCTTTACAAGCATTGAATCTTTCTCCAAGTATATACATGTACAAAAACCTCATGACAGGTCAGGTATTATATTCCCAAGTTCCAGGGTTTCATCAGGAACAAATAGATCAACAGTTCAGCAAACCCAACTGGGAAAACCGTAAACCGTCCAGAAGAAATGATTTATGGAAAATTATGTGTGTTGCCAACTTTAATAGTTATGACAATGCAGTTACCGCATATAAGGCATTATTAGATTTAAGATTCTACAGAGATCATATTGCCAGCAGTGAAGAATTAACAAGAAAGAAGAATGAAGAAGGGAATGTTTGGAGCTCTGGACAGTATAGACCCACATACTCTCAAGAAGCCATTAGTGATTTGAGCAATGTCATTGATACCTTTGAATTGCCTTCATCTATTTTCTGGGAAAATTTGTGGAGGATGGGAGAAGACAAACACTGGAGACTTGATCTTACCAACCACGACACGTTACCACCATTCAACCAGAAGCACCAGTCGGTGATGTTGGACGAGTTGAGGGAGAAAGCTGTGCAGGAGTTTGCGGCATTGAGAGAGAAGTAGCATGTACATAGTAATAGAGGACACCCCACACATTTTAACCATCTCTGTATACTATACTGGCAACAGACCACCGGATAGCTTCCAGCCTCTGTGCTCACTACCGGAACGCTGGTATTACTCTCCTACCCCCTCCCCTTAACGATCTGTCCGTCAGTGGTATCTCTCCTACTCGGGCACGTCGCTTCTCGCTCCGCTCGAAGCTCGCCTCGAAGAGTCACATAAAATTTTTTGTGCGGGCCCGCCTGGTAAACATGGAAGACAATATCGATGCCAACAAGATCCAAGAGTTCAAGCTGGCCAAGGAGGTGGTCAAGTACTACAGAAACCTGAGGACATCAAGACAAGATTATTCCGAAGAAATGATCCTCCAAAAACCTGATAACGCCACAGCGGAGATGGTTCAAATAAATTGTCATCGCTGCTATAGATTAAAGAAGAAGTGCTCTAGAGAGTTCCCTAGTTGTCAATATTGCTTAAAAACTGGTAACGATTGTTTCTATGTTGATAGAAAGTTAGCTCGATCGAGTTTCAAGTGTGGCTATAGTGATGTTTTAGAGAAGCATTTCAATGAACAAAAATCATCACTGACTGATTGTGATAGATGTTCTAGATTGAAGCAAAAGTGTTCCAGAGATATTCCACAATGTGAATATTGTAGTAAATCAAACCATGAATGTAGCTATAAGAAGAAACTTCGGATAGATCATTTAGTATGGGCGGCTTTACCCGATAATAAAGTTAGTAAACCAATAAAGGCCAAACCCACCAAGATGATCAATAAGTTATTAAAGAAAAGCATGAGTCAGAATACTCAGGAAGAGTATATCAATCTTCAGGCTTTTGATCTGACTGATTTAGTCATGAACTTCGTTCATAATTTCTTTCATAATTATGAATTCGTTTATCCAATAAGTGATAAGGAAACGGTCTTAGAAGAAGTTTCTAAGATAAATTTCATTGATGAGTCTCTTGTAAATGTTCAGATTTATCTTATATTGAGTATTGGTTGTTCCATTCATGATTCTATTGGTAAAGAACGATATTTTGAGAAGTACTTTACTGATAGTATTATATCGAATTTAATTGATACCCTTAATTTCGATGATAACAATAGTTTTGAGAATATCTTCTTACTTACAATTTATTTCATGAATCATAAACAATACTTAATGCTGTGGAATTTGGTTGGAGTATTAGATCGTCTTGTTATACGATATAATATTAAAGATCCCATAAAAGTTGTATCAGTGTATAATCTCGATAAAGAACTTAGTATAGTGACATCTAGACCAAGTCATTTACCCGATGATGAACTTTTAAACCTTGAATTACCTGATACCAAGCATAATAACTTAATAAGTAAGTTCAATGAGTTCTATAGACTTGAGAATATGATCAATAACTTAGTACTCAGAAATCAAAAATCAGAGCTCAAGACCATATCCAATCAGATCGAAAGTTGGAGAGTTTCCGTGACAAGTCTTCTTCATGACTACTTTAACGTTAATGAATTACATGAACATACTACTTTGGTTAACTTAAATTACTACTACCTTTGCATTGAACTTGATGAGCTCTCAGATTCAAAGTCATCACAGTTCATTCTTCAATTCTTATCACAATTTTTTGCTCTTATTTTAAATGACAAGACAAACAAGTCGATTTCCTTATCCATCAACAACCTGTTATTTTACATGAAGTTGTTGAAGGTGGTTCAGATAAATGCTAAGCACATTGATATACCGGGATACTCTGAAAATTTGAACATCATCGTCAACCTATTGAACTACATAACGAATAATTTGTATGACTTGAGCTCGGTGGTTGCACAGTGTAAGGAGAAGGAGATCAGGGTGGATTACGAGGCATTGTTTCCATAGCTTCGAATGAGCTTCGAGTGGGAAGCGACGTAGACACCAGAGAGGATGTCGTATCAACTCTAGCAGCAGATCATTCGCTCCAGAGCCATGGTCCCCCTACGAGATATAGTCACAGATTTCACGATTACATAGATAACAGTATAATACTCGTACCAGCATTTTTCTACTTACAGCTCTACATGATTGTCTCTACTCGTCTCTCTACTGAGTGTCTCTGACCCAACCTTGGAAAGTTACTTGCACGAATCACGACTAGGATGAGATTAATCGCTCTATGGTAAAAGAGAATTGAGGCTTCAAATGTTTTTACAGTGTGAGTAATCAAATCCTCTACGAATTCTATAGGATTGAAGGCGAAAATGTTTATTCCTTCTGATAACTCAAATTATTGTACAAGAATGAATCCCGGATATGATTAAGCGGAGCACTATGATTGGCCCCTATCACCCCTAATTAAGAAATGCTTGTATTTGATACAACGCTTAATAATTTGCAGCATATTTTCTTTTCCCGCGGGTTTTAACCGGCCTTTAACCGGATTCTAACCGGATTTTGGCTGCGGCTATTGCAGTCGCTTACCAATTGCTGCAAAAAATCTAACGTACTGGGCAAGTATATAAAGTCACTTGTTTGGAGTATATTTCATTAACCATGAGTTTACCAGAAACAGAAGAAAACATTGCACCCTATCCTTTAGCTAAAAACCTCCCATACGAGTATCCAGCTCCAACAGGCGTTGTCGGATCAGCTATTGAATTGACCGAGAAAACTCCTAAGATTTTTACCCCATTAAAGGTTGGAAATATTACATTAGCTAATAGAATGGGAGTTTCACCTATGTGTGAATATACTGCCGAGAATGGATATGCTACTGACTACCATAAGGTTCATTATGGTTCTTTTAGTACCCGTGGTCCTGGTCTTGTTATGCTTGAAGCTACTCAATTCGTAGAAGCTACCGGATGTTCCCCAGCTGATTTAGGTATCTGGAAAGATTCCCAGGCCCTTAAACTTAAGGAGATCGTCGATTATGCTCACGCAAATTCTGCTACCATTGGTATCCAGCTAAGTCATGGAGGCAGAAAGGCCAATGGGGCACCCTTGTTCCAATATTTAGAAGCCTTTGATGCGAGAGCCGATAAGAGCAGTATTGTTGGACCTTCACCAATTCCTTATAGACCTAAGGGTAGATACCCAACTCCTAGAGAACTCACCATTCCCGAAATCAAAGAGTTGATTAAAGCTTTTGGTGCTGCTGTAAAGAGAGCTCATGAAATCTCTGGTTTTGACTTTGTTGAGATCCATGCTGCTCATGGTTATTTACTCAATGGGTTTTTATCTGCTCATTCTAATAAGAGAACAGACCAATATGGAGGATCGTTTGAAAATAGAATTAGGTTCTTATTAGAGATTATTGAAGAATCGAAGAAGAATGTCCCTAAGGATTTCCCATTGTTCGTTAGGATTAGTGGTGATGAACTCAGCCCTAGAAATCCTGATTCTTGGACTATTGATGATTCTGTTAGATTAGCACCTATTCTTGTTGAGAAGGGAATCAAGGTCATTGATGTTTCCTCCGGTGGTAATGATTGGAATGCTGATAGACGTCCCTCTGGTTTTGGTTTTCAAGTAGAATTTGCCAAGAAGATCAAGGAAGCTATTGGTGACACTGCATTGGTTGCTGCAGTTGGATCACTCACTGACTCAAAGAGAACCAATGCTTTTATTGAGCAAGGTGCTTTTGATATTGCTTTAATTGGAAAATCCTTCTTAGATAACCCAGGATTAGTGGTTACTTGGGCAAAAGAGCTTGGAGTAGACATCCATAGAATCAATTCCCATTGGCACGCAAGACCACCAGTCAAGGAATTCAAAGAGTACCTCCTTTCATTAGGTGGCTAGTATAGAGTGATATATTGTGAATAAATGTTTAGAAAGCGAACTTGAACATGTGCAACAAAAGCGTTGGTGCATTGTCTGAAGCCTCTTTTTCGGTCTCTCTTCCAGTCTCTCTTCCAGTCTCTACCAGTTCTTCTAGTAGACTATCTACTGTTCAAGGACTCTCTACTGTTTAAGGACTATCTACTGTTCAAGGACTATCTACTGTTCAAGGACTATCTACTGTTCAAGGACTCTCTACTGCTTAAGGACTCTCTACTGTTTGAGGACTCTCTACTGTTCAAGGACTCTCTACTCGATTCGCTCTACTTTCGTAGTCTTTCTGCTATTAATTGTCTCATACTTTCACTCTCAAATAGTCCACTTTTCTCACTGCATTTCTCACTTCTCACTTTTCAACTTTGTCGCCACCATGCCTAAAGACGACTGGGACAAGTACGTAGCAAAAGATGAGGACGAAAATGACCTGAAGATCGTGCCTTTGAGTGAAGGAGACATCCAAGTATTGAAGACGTATGGCGCTGCTCCGTACGCCGAAACTCTCAAACAAATTGAGAAGGATCTTAAGACAATCGAAGACAGAATCAAGGAGAATATAGGTGTTAAGGAAAGTGATACAGGACTTGCTGTACCCCATCTTTGGGATATAATGGGTGACAAACAACGTATGGGTGAAGAACAACCTTTACAGGTAGCCCGTTGTACCAAAATCATAGAAGCTGTTAACCCAGTTACTCAACCAGGTGTTTTAGCTAATGCTGATAACAAATCCAAGTACGTCATAAATATTAAACAAATCGCTAAGTTTGTGGTTGGATTAGGTGAAAGAGTATCACCAACTGATATTGAAGAAGGTATGAGAGTTGGAGTTGATAGACAAAAGTATGAGATTCAATTACCTTTGCCACCAAGAATAGATCCTTCTGTCACTATGATGACAGTAGAAGAAAAACCTGATGTAACATATAGTGATATTGGAGGATGTAAAGAACAAATTGAAAAGTTACGTGAAGTTGTGGAGTTACCTCTTTTATCTCCAGAAAGATTCGTTAAGTTAGGTATTGATCCTCCAAAGGGTATCCTATTATATGGTCCTCCAGGTACAGGTAAAACTTTATGTGCTAGAGCTGTTGCAAACAGAACCGATGCTACATTTATTAGAGTGATTGGTTCAGAATTAGTCCAAAAATATGTTGGTGAAGGTGCTAGAATGGTTAGAGAGTTATTTGAAATGGCTCGTACTAAAAAAGCATGCATTATATTCTTCGATGAAGTCGATGCAATAGGAGGAGCTAGATTCGATGATGGTGCAGGAGGTGATAATGAAGTCCAAAGAACCATGTTGGAATTAATTACTCAATTAGATGGGTTTGATCCAAGAGGTAATATTAAAGTCATGTTCGCCACCAACAGACCAAATACTTTAGATCCTGCATTATTAAGACCTGGAAGAATAGACAGAAAGGTCGAGTTTTCATTACCTGACTTGGAAGGTAGAGCTAATATCTTCCGTATCCACTCTAAAACCATGAGTTGTGAAAAGGGTATTAGATGGGAATTGATTTCCAGATTATGTCCTAATGCCACCGGTGCAGAATTGAGATCTGTATGTACAGAGGCAGGTATGTTTGCCATCAGGGCCAGAAGAAAGGTTGCCAATGAGAAGGACTTTTTGAAGGCGGTTGAAAAGGTCATCAAGGGTAACTTGAAGTTCAGCTCCACGTCACAGTATATGCAATATAATTAGGAATAAACGAAAGCCGAGAGAGGAGTTGAAGAGAAGCCAGAGACAAGAGATGGCAGAAGAAAGTAGAGTAGATGGTACAGTAATAAACGCAGTAGCGAGAAGTAACCAGTAAATGTCATATTCTATACTATGTAATGCGCTCACTGGTAGTGGATGTGACTACCACCAGCTGAGGTTTCCCATTCCATCGGTCTGACAGGAGGCAACAACGGCATAAGGAGGAGCCTTAGCTGGGCCAGTTAGTTGATCCTTTGATTTTGGCTTTATATCGTAAAACTCCTCTTCTTCCACTCTAAATCTTATTTTATCATTCAAATCTATGAAGAGTTTAGTATCTTCATCTATATTCCAACACCATGCCTTTTCTACACCTTGAAATTCACAATTTTCAAAGATATATTTCTTTGGTATAAATATATCATCAAAGAAATTTATTTTGACTTTTATACCTTCTACAGTACAATCAGTAACAATACCTTCTAATATTTCACCAACAAAAGGTCTCCAAACCACCAATCGGAATGTTATTTCTACATATGATGCTCCATCTCCAGGTCTCAATAAACCCTCTTTTATCTCATCGACATCCCAAACACATAACGCTAACCCCAAATTATTTACTACTTTATTGCTATATTTCTTATGAAGCTCATTAACCAACGCCTCTCGTATCGGTATATTGAATGTGTGTGGTGGTAACCGTACAAGATCACTTATCTTGCTTAATATGAACATAGTTGAAATTTTTTAGTAGATTTTTTTCCTCAGCTGAAAAATTCCAGATGTTTAAGCTCATACCAGTAGTAGGCAGTCCATTCGTGGGGTCCAGCTTGTTGAGGAGTACGTTGAGGAGTAGCATGGGGAGTAGAGGGAGTACCGTGTCCAGAGGCATGTTCCCCGCCCCCATCAGACTTACGATAACGCACTTACGCTTCAAGTCAAACTTGCCTGAAAAGCCAGAAGAAACTCCGTTGGTAACGAGTGATTGGAAGCAGATCCAACAGTTCATTCCCGGAGAAAAGAAACCAACAGATAGTTTAAAAGATAGAATCCCTAGTTTACCTCTAGGTAAAGAAAATGTTCCCACATTATTACCTAAACCAGGTGTACCCCAAGTTCTGAAAAATGTAACATTTCGTCAAGTTATTAACATATTGAAAAGTAAGACAGAATCCGAATTAATTTATCAAAGTGAACCTCATAGACTTTATTTCTTGATGTGTTTTTGCTTTGGTTTAACCTTACTAATATACAGTTTAGTATTAGGAGAATGGGCTTGGTTTCAAGCTAATAAAGATTATGAAGAAAATGTAGAAGAACTTGATGAACTATTAAATAAAAGAGAATGGGTACTTAATTTAGCTAAAAATTCTATCTTCTGTATTATTACTGGCGTTGCTTCATATTTCGTCATAACATTCCCTTCAAGATTAGTCCGTACTATTCATTACTTACCAGGTCCTGTTGAACATATTAGATTCACTACTTATCCTATTTTACCTGGTCGTGCCACACCCGTAATTACCTTACCACTTAAAAATGTTGAAAGAAAGCATAAAGCAAGAGTTTGGACTGGAAAAGGATTCTATGGTACAAGTGATAAATCGCTTTTCTTCTTTGTATTGAAAGAAATGGATAATAAAGGTAAGACTATTAAAAATTGGTGTGTTGATAGAAAAGGGTTCTTTTGGAGTGATGGTAGAGTATTCGATTATATATTTGGCAAAGAATCAATTGCTGAAGCTGAAGCTGGGATCCCTTATGATGAACAATTTGGTATAGTCAATCGTGAACTCAAGAAGAAGAAGCAACAGTTACGTAAAAAGGACGGAATCTTCTACCCGTTGAAATTCGGTAAGGAAGAGGCAAAGAATGATATCAAACGCTTGTCGAAGTTCTCAAAAGAGGTGTCCAAGTGATAGCTTCAAGCGGAGCAAGAAGCGAGAGTACGAGCAGAATACGAGAGAAGTCTAAAGATAGTCTAATGAGTCTATACAGGACAGGAACAATGTATATAGATGTAAATACGATAATACAAATTTATCAAAATCGTGTCATGCATACTCGCCCTCGTTACCACATCACCATCCCATCACCATCACTACTTCTCTTTCTTCATCTCCTTATCTTCCCCTTTAAATTTTGGTTTCACCTGCATATAACTTCATAAATTATAATCGTGCATTTACCGGCGCGAGTGGCAAACGTCGAAATTTCATCCCTGAAATAAACCTAGAAACAACGATGGCAATTCCCATGAAGAAGACGGAGTTGGTAGATATCACCAACAAAACCACCTTCAAGGGTAAGATGTCCAAACGCAAGAAGAGTGTTAGTTTTGATGACTACTTGCTAACACCAAAGGAAGAGGATTATTTCGACCTGCTCGACTTGTCTCACCGTCCACGTCATGACGAGGTACCCGCCACTCCAGAACTGAGGGTAGATGAAGATGAGCAACGAGAGGAAGTATCGGAACCTTTTGAAGATCTTAACCGTAATCCAGAATACGTCACACTTAGCTCAACATTGCGGTTGCTAAATAAGAACAGGGAGAAGATACTAAACGACATCCACGACCTTTCCAAATTGTTAGACAGCTTGCAGAACAGGGACCAGTTGTACTCATTTGTACATAAGCTTGTCAATAATAAAGCAGACTTACCAAAGCCCACAAAGGTCATCAAGTGCCCAATTATCAAGATGAACCAGTGTAACGAATTTAAGATGAACGACAAACAACCCATATTCAAGACCTTGAATCTATTCAGGGACTAGTGTACATAGTGTATTTTAGCTGCAGAATGGATACTCTGTACGGAGACTTCTCTCACTCTACGCCTCTTGGACTCTGGTCGTGACGGGTGTCTGTTGCCCTGCAGATAACGACGCACAGTGTTTGCAACGCATTGCAACGGAAGCTTTCGTTGCAAGCTTGCAACCTGGCTTACAGACTAATAGTCGACAGTTCACACTATAAGTCTTCATCACAAGTCTGTACTAAAGTATCATAGTTAGTTGGTATAAATTAATATAAAATTCACTCCTCCTCGTAGCTCTGTCGTCTAATCACTATATTAATTGACCTGCATATTGCTAGGTTGCAAAAAAGACCAACTGAGTCTTACTTCTTCCGATCGTTAAGTGTGCTGACTGGCTGCGGAGCTGGCGGTCTACTGAGTGGGCTGGTGAGCTGGTGGTCCTGGGAATTGAGTGGCACCACCTATCTTCAACGACGCGATGACAGCAACGCAGTCCTGATACGGCAGATACAAGGCATGATGGGGTGGCGCTCAGGTGGCGCTCTACGGTCTATAAAGTCTCTCATGAACACGTTGTACATTAATCTCTCAATAGTGTCTCGTCTACAACTTGATTTCCTTCTTGTCCTCTTCCTCAGAGTCAGTGACGATGAAGGCATCCGAGTTTACTGGAACCTGCTCATT
Source organism: Yamadazyma scolyti (assembly GCA_003707025.2). Taxonomy (NCBI): domain Eukaryota; kingdom Fungi; phylum Ascomycota; class Pichiomycetes; order Serinales; family Debaryomycetaceae; genus Yamadazyma; species Yamadazyma scolyti. The sequence goes on along the minus strand of PPMW02000012.1, from coordinate 274,048 downwards.
CCAATCTTGCTTCCTCTTGGGCAAACTTGGAGGAGCCTCATTATCATTCATGTTGATCTTCTCGTGGAAGTTGCTAGACAAGATTTCCGGGTCTTCGTCAAATTTCTTTTGGGCAGACGATCCTCCTAAGGCTCCAAAAAGTTTGGGGTTTTTAGCAGGAGCGCCCCCCTGGTTATCAAACTTCTTAGCGAGACCACTAACCCATCCATTTAACGTGGTTCTGGCTTCTTCTAATCCTTGACTGAATGTTTCTTTTATTTGCTCAAACTCGTCTGGAGAGTCATCATCTTGTGGTGGACGTCTTTGTTTCTGCTTATCTCTTCTTCTTCTGCGTCTTTCTTCGATTTCAAACTCTTTCTGAAGTCTTCTTGCCAATGCTTCGTCAGATTCAGCTTCAACAGGAGCTGCAGGCTTCGGTTGAGGAACTGTAATTGTTGGTTCTTCTACACTGAGGTCTGAGATATAAAGCAAAGCATTGAACAGCAGGTCCAAATCGCCCTGACTGGCAATCAAAACACCAGTGATAACTCTTTGATCCACGGTTGGGAATGCTTCTTTGAGTGTTTGTTTCATCGTGGTTGTTGGGGATTTTGGTCTGGGGGGTTGAGGTGGCGCATCCTCTTCCTTCTGTGGTACCTCAGGTGCTGCATCTTCTTCAGCTTTAGCAGGAGATACTTCGCCCACAGGCTCTTCACCAGTATTAGTATCTGACTCTACCTTGGGCTTATTGAGCTCCTCGGGGTCAATTGGGTCAGTGGAGGCAATCTTGAGTTCCGACATGATTTTATGCGGAATGAGAAGTGGCTGGGGTATAAATAGCACACGAGATGGTGTATGAACGACAATGGTGGTGGAAGAGATATCGCATGGTAGTAGGTAGTTGGCGGGGTGTAGGTGTGGTCTAGAAGAAGTGTAGGTATGGTCTAGAGGAAGTGTAGTAGCGGACTAGTAGCAATGTACAATAGGTGAAATAGTAGAGTGTAGTATGTAATAGCAGGATGAGTGTAGTGCAAGTGTAACAGTACGAGAAAAGTAATAGTGGGTACAATGTACAACGGTACAGTACAAAGTGTGCACAAGGACACAGTGTTCTAGTGCATCTACAGGGACTGATAGACTCTATAGACCTCCGTACAGTCATTCACACTGTTACCCTGACTGGCCTATAAAACGTCTGCATCTCAAAAATTTTCTTTACCTCTGACTTTTAGATAGAGCTTTGCATCATATGGTGCTGAGTGTGGACAGCAGAGGCAAATCAATTGGTCAAGGTTGTAAGACGGAATGCTACTTCCGTCAGTCTCAGTCTTGTCCGTACAGTGCTGTATTCTCTGGACTTACCTCTGTTGTATGGATCTGTCTACCATCCTATACACTAGATCTCCTCTTCCCGTAGCCTTCGCAGACGTAGGATCGCCTGGACCTACAGCCTCGCTCTGGACCTCTCATGTCTTTCAGTTCTCCATCTTCAGGTCTTTAGGTTCCAGGCCACCAGGTCTCCAGTCTACTAGTTATTCTCGAACTCCTTGCAGAGATAAATTCATGAACGATTTATATTATGCCTATGTATACACCCTCTATTGCTTCTGGGCCTCCTTAACTTGCTGCAACTCCTTCTTTCTTCTAATCAAGTCCAAGTTTTCACACTCTTCCCACGAATGCTTGTCGAGACCACAGTCAACGGAGGAGTTGGCACTTTGTCTGATAAGACAGGTCTGGTAGAGCGCAAAGTAAAGGGCACATCTATCTCTCCATTTTAAAGGAACCTTGTACTTCTGCAAGTCGTCTTCCGACAAAAGTGGTGGAAACTCTGTAACTGACATGTTGTCCAATAAAATATTTGCTAAATAATCGAGCGAAAATCGATAGTGTGTGGGAAGAGTGTGAGAAGAGTAGTGGAGAGAGGAGAGCCTGAAAAGATGCGAGGAGAAGAGTAAGTAGTGGAACGTGAAGAATGAGATGTAGGGTAAGAGTGGGTAAGACGAGCAAGAGCTACGACCCCCAGAACTCTTGGAACTCTTAGAACTCCCAGAACTCTTGGAACTCCCAGAACTCTTGGAACTCGTAGAAGTTCTCTCAGCAGAGTTGGTGATCCAGCTGAGCTGTATGATCTTCAGATATCTCTGTGTTCGTATATGCAATAGTCTATTTAATGGCTGCTGGGCAATCTCTGCTTCAACAAGTAATATTGACACTGATAGAACTGGTCCTTGGTCTTGGAGCAGAAGCTAGTGCCCTTATCCAAGCATTTGTAGTATTCAATTAAGTGACTAGCACACTTGTCTCTGTTCAAAAGAGGAACGTTGAACTCATCTAACTGCTCCACGGCTGGAACGCTAGCTGGAAACTCGTATGTTTCTGCTGTCATGTTGAGTAAGAAGAAGAATTTTGAGACCGAATTTTCAGCTATGCACGCAAGCGAGTGAGCTGAAGTAGCGAGCTTGCGAAGACAAGAGATGATCTAGCGAGCTGAGGAAGCTTAAAGTCAAGAGATGGTCTGGGAAGCAAGTGTGGCTTGTTAGGATTAAGATAGAGTGGGAGAGCGGTTGTGATTACGTGAATTAGCTACTTCTCTTCGAGGTCGTACACAAGCCCGCCGTTGGTCTTAGGATCGTATGGAGTCAACAAGAACTTGGAGAATTTCTTCAAGTTTTCGACGCCCCTAATTTCCACCCCTAATAAAGGCATCTTGACAAGATGGTAGTCCTCGTATAATTCGTCCATCTGGTCCAAATATTTCTTTTGCATCTTCCATCTAGACACACATCTCTTACAATCTTTCTCATCATCGGCAAATAACAATTGGTTGACAACAATAGAGTTGACATCCATGTTGTAGCTCATAAGCTCTTGAATCATTCTTTCGGTTTCATACAATGATAAAAACTCTGAGATACAAACACATACAAATGTTGTCAAGTCTGGGTTAGTGAACTGCTCATTAACCTCTCCAACACTCTTTTGCAACTCATTGAGTTTACCAAACATATCTTGTTGCTGACCAGCACCACCCCCTAACATGCTCATCATAGGACCGAACTTACCACTTAATTGCTGGAATTTGGAGAGGAGTTTCTCTAAAGTATTTGGCAATTGTAAGAATCTCAATGTGTGTCCCGTTGGGGCAGTATCAAAGATAATGGTTTTGTAATTGATTACATTTTCATCAGTAGATTTCTGCAGTTTGATGTGTTTTAAAACTTCCATAAATGAAAGTGCTTCATCTATACCAGGGATAGATCCAGTTAAGTCACCCATCATAGATTTTAATGGATCATTTGGATCATTATTATATTGAGCTGCTTGTTGCTGTAAATCAGACATGGCACTTTCTGGATCAATTTCCATACATGACAAGTTCAGTAACCCTTCTACAGGGGTAGCATTCTTATTAAATTTCTGACAAAAGGCATCACTTAAGTTATGTGCTGGATCAGTCGAGATCAATAAGAAGTTATCTTGTGGATACTTCAATGCCAACTGGGTGGCTATAGAAGATGATGTGGTGGTCTTACCAACACCTCCTTTACCTCCTACGAAGATCCACTTGAGTGTATCCTGGTTGATAATCGACTCTAACGTTGGTTCAAGCTCTAAGTCCATGGAATGAAGTAGAAGTGAGAAGAAAATTTGGCGCTAATGGCGCTAAATGAGCGACTGGGGCGACTGGGGCGGCGGGGAGCCTAGAGCCAACTGTTGGGCCCATGAAAGCGCTGGTAAAGGTAGGAAAGAAACGGGTGGTGATAGAAGGTCAGAAAAGGTTAGTACTCCTAGAGAAAGAATCTTTTTATGCAGTTTCGTAAAAATCACATTTTGTATTTATTTAACTCTCAATTGAACATCAGGCTCAATGACATCGAGTGAAGAAGTGTAGACTAAACCTTCTTTCATCACTAACTTCAAATATTTCTCTGGTTCATCAAGAATACTAACATCCTCTAATGGATTGGCAGATAAGATAATCAAATCAGCAATAAAATTATCTTTGATTTGACCAAGCTTATCAGCAAGACCGTTGCATTCTGCTGGTACAATAGTAGCCGATTTTAACACTTCGTGAGAACTAAGATATTTACTTCTAATGTAGAACTCTTGAGTTTGGTATGCACTCATTGGTCCCAATAAGTCAGAACCATAACAAATCTTAACTTTATTACGACTGGCAATCTTCAACGCTTCAAGACCTTTATATAATACTTGCTTATTTTTAATCATTGTATCTTCAGAGAAGAAGAATGAAAATTGATCTGATGCCATAACTTTATAAGTGACCAAAGTAGGTGTCAAAAAAGCTCCCTTCTTAGCCATCAATTTAGCAGTTTCATCATCAATTAAGTTACCATGTTCAATACCTTTGACACCATTTTTAATACAATGCTGAATAGAAGCTGAAGTGTATGCATGTGCAGTAACATAAGTTCCATAAGAAGTAGCTACTCTAACTAAAGCTTGAATTTCATCATCACAATATTGAAGGTCACTAATCTTGTCAGTTGGAGATGATACTCCGCCACTGCCCATCATCTTGATGAAATCGGCTCCTCTTCTCATTTCTTCTCTAGCAGTTTTATAGCATTCTGGTACTCCATCCGCTACCTTACCCAAGAGATTCATATGACATCCACAGCTGTCAAATGACTCACTTGGCATATCACCAGGAGTAAAGTCACCATGACCTCCTGTTTGGGAAATAGCATGTCCTGCAATAATGAGTCTAGGGCCAAGGATTGAACCTTCATTGACAGCATTTTTGATTAAATGGTCACAACCTCCACAATCACGAACTGTAGTGAACCCTTTTGCTAAAATCCTACCAGTAGTGTTTGCCATTCTTGTCAATGCTTTGGTTTTAGACATAAGCATCAATTTTGTTAAATCCAGTTCTCCTGCTACACTTTGAACATGAACATGATTGTCGAATAGCCCTGGAGAAATGTAATTCCCCTGAACATCAATTACTTCTGAATCTACTGGAGGCTCTGATTTCGAAACGGAAACAATTTTCCCCTTTTCTGTTGTTACATTGACATCAGTCAATATCTTATTGTTCAATACATCAACCACTTTTCCATTAATAAAGGTGAACTTTTTAGGTGTTGGAAGCTTCCAAGGAGCAAGAACAGTTTGCAAGTCTTTATTTACTCTTTCGTTGACATCAAATTCGGGTTCTGACATGGTTTCTTGGTCTTTTTAGTTAAAAAATGATCCTTCTCCCAATAAATACTATCTTATCACGGGTACGTGTACCCGTGATTTTTGAAATATATGGCTGCAAATATTAAGTTCGGGTACATGTACCCGAAATATCATAATAGCAGGCAATCAGATGCGACGGCACGGAATTGCTATGACCACACTGATCATTGAGCATCATACGATAGCCGGTACCACTTATAAACTATGATTGATTATTTTACATTTTATAATGGGTGTTACGGCTTTTATGTCTTGGTGTTATGGTCTATGAATGGTTATGTTGCCCTGGGCCGTAGTTTACAAAGGGAAGTTTCCTTTTGGAAGTAACTGTCTGTTGCTAGTGTACGGCTTTGTTTAGGGCTGTTCTTCCTTTGAAAGTACTGTCAGTTATAAAAATACCTCTAAACTTCATCTTTCGTGTGAGTACCACATCTACACTAAAACTGTTCACTTTTATGTCACACCCACTTCGTTGGTTCTGTGAACACATATAGAATATACCATGACACCTACTAGGCGTTTTAACTACTTTCCGTATATTGAAATTATACACAGTACTAGTTATTCCAAGAATCTGGCACATAAGTCATCGTAAACATTGTAGCCACTGCTACTCCCTCCCATAACGTTGGGAAGCATTATAGTCCCCATATCATACAGACTAAAGTCAGGGGCATGGATATCAACGTCCCAATCAGGAAATGCACCTCTTTTAACTGCAAATTGGGTTGATGGTTCCTTTGCAGCCAAGTTATCGAATTTTGAAAACATCGATCTATTGACTTTTGCACTAGAACTTGCAAGTTCTTTCAAGATATCAAGTCCTTTCTTCAAAAATATAATGCTACTTGGGGAAGAGTCTATTTTTAGGAAGGAAACTGTAACAAATAGTCCTACGTTAACAAAATTGAGATCTGTAGACGAATATAGTCCTAGCTTATTGTCATCTTTCATTTGTGTAAGAATATCGAATATGTTAAAAGCAGAATCGACACATACTGATGTCATATAATGAATAAACGTATTTTGAGGATTATCTGCTCCTTTGTCTAGTGTTTCATGATTTTCCAGCTGATAAAGTAAAAATGGTTTCCCCAAGTAAATCTTTCCTAAGTAGAAAAAGAGATCAAGATGTTTGTTAGCTCTATACTTTAACTCGAGATCGAATACGGGCTGAGCTTTTCTGGCTTCTTCTACTTTCTGTTTCCATTGATCAAGTTTCAATGAAATCTCTCGTACGGTTCTTGTTTGTACCGTTATACTTGTATCATTATTGGAATTGTATACCATAGCGGAAATATCATTGAATATACTCATAATATCAATCATTGCTCGCTGATTAGACCAATTTGATGTTCCATCTAGATGATCAAGATCTGGGTTGGCATCTGGAAGAAATACGCTTATTGCAGACCACTTCAATAATTCTGGCTTTCCAAGATTGAGACCTAAACGTCGTTCGAGACAATAACTTGACCACCAAATTCTTCTTAAGAGCTCCTTCTCTGATGAGGATTTACCTTCAAATGTGCTTTCAAGGTAGAATTTGTTGCTTATGGCAATTTCTACTGCCATACTCAAATATCTGTATCCATGATCTACACATCGTGAAAGAACATCAACTCTTTTGGTAGTCATATATACTCCCATGAGCTGAAATGTTTGAATACTTTCCACATTATTATTATGTATAGAGAATCCCACAAAATGAAGCATTTGAAGGTAATAATGATAACCAGGATCTTCCTCCCATAAATGATTGTCTTTTGAACTGGGGGCCTTGGTATTATCTTGAATATATTCAAAGTTACTAGCAATGGAAAGTATACCGAGAGTGTGAACAAGAATTTCCCAGTGACTATTTACGTACAGCATGTTATTGATGTTAGCATATAGTTCAGTGAACTGTTGAAAAAATCTCTGAGGATGAAGGTAGAAGAAATTGGTTTCACATACATTAAAGAAGACGTGGGCAAGCTTCTTCATACGATCCAAAGTAGGTAAAAAAGAGATTGATTCAAATAGTAAGTTCTTGGATATCTTATCAACCCTATGATAATATTCATCGGTAGTAGGATCACTATTCATGAAAGTTATAAAACTTTGATCTGAAGTTGCAGCCATTTGAACCGGTAATTTTGCTGCTTCTTCAGTATCTGGAGTGTCATATTCTTCATTAGCCGCCACAAATCGCTCTAGAAAGTCTATATTCTTCCTCAATTCCTTTGCTGTTAGATGAGGATACCTATCAAGTACAAGCCTTTCAAGTTTAAGATAATATTTTGGATTATCTCCTTCATTGATTGACTTTGAAGTTGGCGCCGTTAAACAGCACTCAAACCCTTTCCGCTTACAATTTTCACACGGAATAGCTCCGTTGCATTTTATCCGCCTTCTTCGGCACTCAGTACATCTAGAAATGTTAGTGCTTGTAAAGAAATACAACGCATTCATACATACGCTATTGTAGCTCGTTTTCTCTTATTTAAAGGAACTTTATTGCGGATTCTAGCTACTCGGGACATTGGAATTGAAGACAAGTACTCTTAGGTGTATTCAGCGGGAATCAGGCTCGCTAAGAACTACTGATAAGGCTACTATCTCGGAGGTGTCGCAAATTCCGCTTTTGAGGATTCGATAAGATCTGCGGGTACATGTACCCGAAGTATACGATTGCATTATATATATAATGTAAGTAATGTGCGATGGATTAAAGAATCAATGGATACGGCTAAGGAAGATAATGAGAAGAAAGTTCTCTCTAGTATTACAACTGTTAAAAGTACAGAAGAGTTAATTGACTATACTGAAGAAGAAGAAGCAGCAGTAGTTAGGAAAATAGATAAGTATGTACTTCCTATTATGTGTTTGGTTTTTTTTTGTCAATACTTGGACAAACAGACATTATCTTATACAGCAGTTTTTGGTCTTGAAACTGACTTAAAATTAACTGGTAATCAATATTCTTGGTTAACTTCAGGTTTCTATCTTGCTCAAGTTGCATCCCAATTTTGGAACACTTTTGCATTGAGTAAGTTCCCAATTAAATATGTTACTGGGATTTCAATTTTGATATGGGGAGGTGTTTGTATGTGTCTTGCTGCTCCTAAAGGATTTGCAGGATTTATGGCAGTTAGAGCTTTATTGGGATTTGCTGAAGGTGCAGTTCAACCTTCATTCGTTATCATTACTTCAGTATACTATAGGAAAAGAGAACATGCATTAAGAACTGCATGTTGGATCAGTTGTAATGCTTTGGCTCAAATTGTTGGTAATTTCCTTGTTTATGGAATTGCTAAAAATACCAGTATAGAAATGGCTACTTGGAGAGTAGCATTTTTGATTTGTGGTGCCTTAACAATTGTTGTTGGTGCATTATTCTATTTTTTAGTACCTTTTCAACCTTCCACTGCATATTTCTTGACTGAGCGTGAAAGACATATTGCTACAGTAAGAATTCTTGCTGAAAGTGATAGAGGTGAAAGACGAGACTTTAGTTGGACTCAGCTTAAGGAATCTTTTGATTTCGATTGGATGACCATTACTTCTTTTCTTTATGGATTTTTGATTACCGCTACCTCTGGTCCTATTATTTTTGCTTCTTTATATCTTAAGACTATGGGATTCGATTCATTTGAGGTGGTTAAGTATGGACTGCCTGCCGGTGCCGTTCAATTGATTTGTATTTGGGTTGGTGTTTTAGCAGTACATTATTTCCCTAATCAAAGAGTGTTTGTAATTCAAGGGTTGATTTTGGTTCCTTTAGTTGGTAATATTGTTATCCTAGCCCTTCCTGAAAGTAATCATTGGGGTGGCATTGTTGGTGCTTGGCTTGGAAGCTGTATTACCAGTTTCATGAGTATTTTCCTTTCACTATTGGCATCCAATATAAGAGGTAATACCAGAAAATCTATTATCAACAATGTATTCTTCGTGGGTTACTCTGTTGCTGCAATTGTATATCCACAATGGTGGGATTACACCAAGGATCCACGTTACAGAACTGGACTTTCAGTTGATGTTGCATTTTGGGCGTTATTGGAAGTGATTATGGTGGCTTTCCGTTGGTTGTGTATTAGAGAGAACAAAAGGAGAGATAAGTTGGCAGAAGAAGGAAAGATTCCAGACTTCAATATCACAGAGGACTTGACTGATAAGGACGACTTGACGCATCGATATCAGTATTGATGACGCATTGTTCAAGCCTTTGATAGGGACGTGACTCACGTGCCTTGTAAAGGTAAGCTTACGGTGGACCCTCTAAAGAGCGCCAATAATTAATTTCCAGAGTAATACACGTGGGACCAACATTCTTTTATACCTGTCTAGACAAGAACTAAGACAACATTCTTTATATATATGTTAACAGAACTGGGCTATCAAGTAGAATTTACGATCACCAACAATGCTGTTAGATTCCCTGTCCTGCCACATGCAGTATATTTATTCTTACTCTGCCATTATCGACGTATCTCTACACCACTTAAATCGACATATCCCTGTATTATTAAGCCGATATATCAATTACAATTACACCACACTACCACACTATCACTAGCTTCGACTGAGCCGCCACTTCACTCCTAATACGGGAAGGTACGAAGCAGTCGATGAGATGAGCCGCGAGAATTATCGAATTATCAACATTACCAACTCCTATGAAATTTGCAAAGGTGTTCCAACAGACACTAATAGAGGACGAAATACCAGATGAATGGGTAGAAGCAGCGATTCAGTATAAGTCACTTAAGAAATGTATTGGAAATGTTGTAGATGAACTCCATCAGCTTGGATTAGAGAAAAACACTCTTAATCTTATATTAGATGAGATAGAAATTAACCAACAAGAAACTAATGCTAGTAATCCAATAATAGCTAATTACATACTTAACAAGAGTAATGATCAAGTAATACCTTTACTCAAACTTACCATTGATTACAATAATGAACTTACCGATGATTATATAGATAGTAATATTGAGTTATTAAAGAGGAACCTTAAAGATATTGTTAACGAAAATGCTGATGATGACAGTGCTGTTCTTTCCCCCACAGTTCTTTCACCCCAAACAAGTATCAACAAGGTTCCTAGAGATTCAGGTAAGAAATATGAAATCCTTATAAAGTTGAATTCTGATACTAAGTTCTTTCAAATGCTAAGTGAGGAATTAAGTAATCTTGATAAATTTAAAGAACAAGAAGAAACTAAAATTATAGGGCAAGTAGAAACCATTGGCGATAATTTAAAACAATTGGTAGATAGCAAATCAACTAAGAAATCGGATATATATAATTGGAGGCTTATATTCAAAGAATTCCTAGATCAAGAAGTTTACTTTAAGTATAATGAAACTAAAAATTCAGAACATTCAATTGAAAAAGTTAAGAAGAACCTTCTAGACTTTAACAATAAGCTAATCAAGTCAAGGGCTTTAGATGGGTTTAAAAGTAAGAAACTGTTGACTCTTATCAAAAGTTTCTTACAAATTAATGACCATCTATTGAAGGTCCTCCAATTTCAATCAATAAATTCAACTGCTTTCAATAAAATTTTGAAAAAATTCGATAAGCAAACTTCTTTGAATGTCAAGTCAAGATTACCCAAACTTATCAATCAAGACCATATATTCTTTACTGGTAAGTCTTTGAGTCAAAAGATTTGTTTTGTAATTCAATCTTCGGTGCTACAAGTTATTCCTCAACTTGATGATTATACTTGTCCGGTTTGTCTTGAAATAGCATTCAAACCCATAAAACTAAACTGTGGTCATATATTCTGCGTTAGGTGCTTGGTCAAGTTCAAATCAGAGGGTAAGAACTCTAATTGTCCGATATGTAGAGCAGAAAGAGCTATAGAGTTAGCTGACTCCTCAAATTTGGACGTGAATACAATGGTGATGATGAAAAAATTCTTTCCGTTAGAGGTGAAGCAGAAACTAAAAGACAGAGACCAGGAGAGGTACAGTGAAGTGGTGGGTGATGCTAAGTGTGTAATAGTATGACAATGAAATGGTGGATGCCAAATAATGAATGTGTAATATGTAGTAATGAATAATGAAACTAGCTTTGGACGGAGCGAGAAGCGACTTGTGTATTTCATACCTAGAGAGAAGTGAGAATAATGCTCTATACAATGTTGCATAGACTTCGAAGACTCGATTCGTAGAAGTGTAGATATAGGGGAAGAGGAAAGACGAGTTGATGAAGAAGAGATATCACTAGAAGCGGGGGTTCAAGTTCCAGCGTTCAAAAGCATACTATATTTTAAAGGGATCAGATAGAAGAACAAGTAAGTATTTTTAAAAACCCCGGAATAGCCTATCAGTACCGAGAGGGAAGGAAAGTCATTTATGATGAAGGAGATGTGTACTTTACTGATTTAGACCAGGCTGAAGTCATAAGAGCTTCGAATGGAGTGAGAAGCGATATAGTTTAGAATACAGAGAAGAAATCAGTCAGGGTGAGCTTAGAAAGGAGTGGGGAGTGATAGGCTTATTGAAAAATTTGCAGCCACCTTGGAAAGACGTGGTAGAGGCCCGTAGAGACTCTGGTTATCAACAATCTCCTTGTGTATGCCATTTATATCAGTTAATGCCTCTACAGAGTCAAGCAGGCAGGTACTGATGCAACAGGGTTGAGTACAAATAAATGCATGAAAATGCATGAAGTACATGAAAAGCACAATTCCATGTCACTCATATAGATATCACAATCATATAGTAATTACAGCAATTGCATAGCAAGGACTAAATGAATATTTTTAGGACTAGACAAGACAGTCTGCAGTATGTAGCAGGATACAGCATTTAGTATACAGCATTTAGTATACAGTATGTAGTATACAGTATGTAGCAGGATACAGCATTTAGTATACAGCATTTAGTATACAGTATGTAGTATACAGTATGTAGTATACAGTATGTAGTATACAGTAAGTAGTAAGATACAGTAGGTATTAACACACGCAGGTAGTAAGATGCGGTGCGTAGTAACATACAGTAGGTACGTACTGAATCTCAGAGTGTGAATAACACACTCCACTTCCAGTATTCTATACTTCCCAATTCCATACTTCCCACCACACTCACTGGCGCTCACAAATTTCCATGGCAGAAGAGAAGCTCAATAAGTACGACCGACAACTCCGGCTTTGGGCGTCCACTGGACAAGCTAATCTCGAGTCCAGTAATATATGTTTGATCAATGCTACCACTACTGGTGCCGAAACTTTAAAGAATTTGATATTACCAGGGATCGGTGGGTTTACTATAATTGATGATAGAGTTGTTACCCCAATTGATTTGGAGGGGAATTTTTTTCTAACTGATGATCTGCTAGGCAAGCTTAAAAGTAAATGCATGTGTGAGTTATTGAATGAACTCAATCCTGATTCTAAGGGTCAATATCTATTAAAAATTCCTCAGAATCCCGATTTTTGGGATTCTTTCAGTGTAGTAATTGCCAGTGATAACATTGCTGGTTCAGTGTTATGTGATTTAAAAACTCAGTTATTTACCAAGAATATACCTTTGGTGATAGTCAGGTCGGTAGGCTATTATGGTTCAATCCATATAGTTGTAAATGAAGTTAATGTTATACTGACTCATACCAGTAAATTATATGATTTAAGGATCGACAAACCATGGCCGGAACTTCGTCAATACGTTGATTCCTTTGATTTGAGTTCCCTTGATGATACCGACCATGCTCATGTACCTGAAGTTGTTATATTCATCAAAGCTTTGGACGAATGGAGGAAAACTCTGACTAAACACCTTCCAGTAAAGAGTGACGAAAAGAAACAGTTTCAAAATATTATCCTTTCAATGTCCAGAAATATTAACTTCGAAACAAACTTTATTGAGGCAATAGAAGATATCCGTCGAGTTTATAGGAAAACAGAGACTCCTGCCTACTTAAAGAACTTATTCAACACTGCTGAGAAATCCGATTCTTTCTTTTGGGTGTTGATTAGAGCTTTGAAAGTATTCACTGATAAATACACTGAAGTTCCATTGGCAGGTTCTTTACCAGATATGGCATCTGATACTAAAAACTACATTATCCTCAAGGACATATATAAGAGAAAAGCCAATGAAGATAAACTGCTTTTCATTGATGTAGTTGAAAATTTACTACAGCTGAAGCTCAGTAATCTTCAGGTGGATCTAGCCAATGAGTTTATAAAGAACTTGAACAGTCTCTTTGTGAGTCACGGATCCACTAATGAGTCTACCGATGAGTTGATAGAACAACTTTTCCAAGGTGGAACTGAAGATGATGATAATTCTGTCAATTCTATAGCTATTTATTACGGATTACTAACCTTCTATGATTTCGTGGAAAAATGTAATAGAGCTCCAAAGACAGATGACCTAGTTGAATTTACATCAATATTTAATGAGGGATTCAATAAACTGAATAAGGTACTACCAGTGTCTATATTGAATGTGTTTAAAGAGATCTTAAGTCATAACGTTTCAAATTACCATAACATAAGCAGTTTTCTTGGGGGTATAGTTGCTCAGGAGGTGTTGAAAATAACAACGTCACAGTACATACCCTTGGATAATATGTTGATCTTTGATGGCGTGCGGTCCGTGAGCCACAAGTATAAGCTTTCATGAGAGTGAAACACGGTTATTAATGACAGAGTATTGGATCGTGTGTATCTTAAGTATTTATCAGTTTACAGAAGTCATAATGCTTATAAGTCGTCAAACGACCCCTGCATGGAAGTCTTCTTCTTCTTATTCTCCCTCACCAAGTCTTTCCAGTCCACCTCAATCTCTTCATCGCTTGATTCTTGCATTAGCTCTTCTTCAATGACTTCTCTTTTCCTCTTTATCTTTTCCTTCCTCTCATTCTTGACCTCTTTCTTCTCTATTTTCTTAGACCAGCTCTCATTCTTCTTCTCTAGCTCTTTACGCCTCTTGGAGTCTTCAATTTTCTTTGCCTTTTCTGCTTCCAATTCGAACAACCTCTTCTGTTCTTTAGCTTCATCAGCATATGCAAACTTGTCCATATCTATTGGATCAATGAACCAACCATCCTCAGGAAACTGATCAGGGGGAACGTACTTTAATTCTGGCATTTTAGGTAATCTAATTAACCCATACATTTTACCCAATGCCACATAGTCTAACAAGTTCAATCTGAAGATTGAAGATGCTATATGCTTACTATAGTATTTTACAAACCCAACGTAAGATTTAACGGAAAGTTCGTATAAAAGTCTGTCCTTTAATATCCATTTTTGAACTCTATCATAAAACCAATCGATATCCCCAACATCTTCAGTTTCCATAGGTAAGATATCAACATGCTTTACAGCCATAAAATCCACGTATTCAATCTCATGGCTATTTTCACTCCCATTCAAGAAGGTGATGGCTTTTCCAACTTTATTAGCACGACCAGTTCTACCACATCTATGCAAGAAAATATCAGGGTCAGTTGGAGGATCAATCTGAATGACAAGGTCAACATCAGGAATATCAATACCTCTTGCAGCCACATCTGTAGTCATTAATACGTGCTTACCATCAAAAGTATCAGCATTAGTGAATTGATTCAAGATTTTCAATCTTGAGTTAGTAGTTAATTTTCCATGTAAACTATAAAATTGACATGGATAACTATCTAAACAATTCTTAAACATAGCATAAAAATACTTGATAGATGTACAAGTTGGGAAGTAAACAATGGCTTTTTTGAATTTGTACTTCTCTAAGAGCTTCAATAGAGTCATTATCTTGAGTTTTGGATCAACAAGCATATAGCTTAAATTTAAAGATTTCGGTGCAACATTTGAAGTAGTTGAACCTTTAACAGTGATTTTAACAGGATTAGTCATACCAGTTCTGAAGATGTTATCACCAGCAGCAGATAAAGTAGCTGAGAATAATCCAGTTCTTCTTTGTTTAGGTAATCTATGAAGAATATTTATAATATCCTTACTAAATGAAATATCCAATAATTTATCAGCCTCATCTAAAATCACCATTTCAATGCTATTTAGTTTGATCTTTTGAGATGATATGAAATCAAGTAACCTACCAGGAGTAGCAATGATAATTTGAGGATTATTATTACTGAAATAACTAAGATCATCTCTTATAGTAGAATTTCCACCAACTAGTAATTGTGTTTTTATAGGTATAAGATCTGTAGGTAAATATTTTAATACTGATGAAAAAACGTTATTAATTTGATTGGAAAGTTCTCTTGTTGGTGATATAACAATCCCAAAGAAATGTCCTTTCTTAATCTTATCCTTGTCTATATATAAATACTTGGATAATTTTTGTAGCATTGGTATAACAAATGCTAATGTCTTACCAGATCCAGTTACTGATTCTACAATCACATCTTTTGATCCTGATAATAAAGGGATTGTCGATGCTTGAACTGGTGTCATTAGCTTGAATTCAAGTGATTTAACTGCTTCCCTAAGCCATGGATGCAAGTCCAATTTCTCCCACAGTAAGTTACCGGTAGTTGTCTCCATACTTAATTATCTCATCGCGGCTTTTCATCTCATCGGATTTTTCTCATCTCAAATTTGTTAGCAAATGCTCAGCAGAATTTGGAGGTTTTTACAAAAAGACGTTGGCATGTACGAAAATTGGAGTAAAGAGCAACTTATAAATAGAATAAAACAACTAGAAAGTGCCCAGAGTCAAGGTAAAAGTGTTAAAAAAGTTCAAAAACCGTTTGATTTTTCAAAACATAATACACGTTTTATAGCTCTTAGATTTGCATATTTAGGTTGGAACTATAATGGACTTAATTTTCAGTACGAACCAACTCCTTTGCCTACAGTAGAAGAGAAAATTCTTCAAGCACTTGCCCAGGCCAAATTTATAAGTGAACCAGAACCTGGATGTTGTGATTTCAGTAGATGTGGTAGAACTGATAAAGGTGTAACTGCTATGAATCAAGTAATATCACTTAAAGTTAGATCTTCTTTAACATTAGATGAACAGAAACTCAAAGAGAATGACCAGAAAGAAATCCCTTATATCGCTGTTTTAAATTCCTTACTACCTGCTGATATAAGAATAACTTCTGTATGTTTAAGACCTCCGCCAGATTTTGACGCTAGATTCAGTTGTAACTATAGACACTATAAATACTTCATATTGAAGAAAGGCTTAGACATTCCTCTCATGAAAGAGGCATCTAAGAAATATTTGGGCAGTCATGACTTTAGAAACTTCTGTAAAATTGATGGTTCTAAACAAATCAGTAATTATGTTAGACAAGTTCATAGTAGCGATATCATCGATTTTGATGATGATTTCGTTGTTTTTGATCTTAAAGGGTCTGCTTTCTTATGGCATCAAGTAAGATACATGGTTGCTGTATTATTATCTGTAGGTCAAAAATTAGAGCCTTCAACCATAATAGATGAATTATTGAATATTGACAAGAACCCAAGGAAACCTAATTTTGAAATGGCTAATGACATACCTTTAGTATTATATGATTGTGTATTCGACGATACCATTGAATGGTTGGATGCTGTTTACTTCACCCTGGGATTCAAGAAAAACATCAGAGAGTTTGGAAAATTCAACCAACTTGCTACTGATTACATTTTAAAGGCAAATATAGCTAAAATAATGCAAGAAATTGTATTGAAGGATGAAGATAAATTGGGCGTCAGCTCGTCAGGTGGAGGCGTTATCAATATAGGAGACGGTAGAGGAAGAGCATATAAGATCTACGTTCCTATGATGGACCGTGACTTGGGAGAGCATTACGAGGTTGTTAACGAGAGACACAAGGTGAAGAGGCAGAAAAGGGACGAAGACAGGGCTGCAGAGCGGGCAGAGACGGAGCGGATAGAAACTGAGAGAGTACAGCAGAGGAAATGAGGACTAGTCACGAAGAGGGTACTACAATTGTTAAAAATGCCTGTGAATTATGCCCTAATAATTTTTGAAAACTTAATTCCTGGTGTTGTGGCCTACTGGTCCTGGTGTTCTGGCCTTAATACGGTTCTGTGGTTGTAGGTCGAGTATCCACAAAAAGAAAGTTTCTCTTGTGAGCTACAGGAGATGTAATGCTTACCACCACACCATCATTTCTTTGTGGTACCATCAGACTGTCGTCCATTTACATAGCCAATCTAATGTATACTAGCTACCGAGTCCTTGGGAGGCCAGTCCAGTGCCATGTCAACCATCCATTCTTGTGGCTTCTCTTGTGAGCTAGATAGAGCCTTTAGATGAAAGCTCTCGAAGCTCTCTACTCCTCTCTCTATTACGAAGTAGAGCCCTCCTACCACGCAGGCTCCCAGTACTGGGTCTCGCTGCCCTGCGAATCCACCCAGAGGAACCCGTTCATTATCATCTCGTCCAAGACACTTTTACAGCGCAACTTGTCCCATCCATAGTTATCCCTCAATAGCCTGTAGGTGACGAATCCTCCCATGAACGAGCAGAGCTCGTAGATGCGCCTGGAGTCATCAGACGAAGAAGTCATGGAAAACTTGAGCCATCGCTTCGAGTTTATTGTCAATACTTCATATCCACTACCCAAATTGTCTAGAATGTCAAGACTCTTCAATACGTCATTTTCAGTGATGTTGAAGTCAAGATTTACAGAATTATCTTGTAATCGCTTTATAAGCTCAGCAAAGGAGACAAGGCCTCCATTCATATTTCTTGTGTCTTGACAAACATCCACCACCTTGACAGCAAGACCGGTGTGGAAGTTAGCACTGTCCTTGGGCTGTGAATAGAGAACAAGCTCCACAGGGTCAATGCCTACCTGATGACATATTTTCGTGAAATTGACCCTAAATTCAGGTTTTTTTTCTATTTCATCAGCATGTTCACTAGCAAAATTCACAAGGGCCAGCTGGAAAACAGCAAGCTGGGTGGATAATTGAGCGGAATGGACCTGCTTAAGCTGCTCACCAAGGCGGTTATACGCATCCCTATCCATTTTGTCTCAACTTTCATGTGCGCATTTGTGGAGATTAATGCCGAAAATGTATAAAAGCTCACTAAATCGCCGAAGCATCACGGAATGATAGAGGTAGAAATCAAGTATAAAGGCGTATGTGGGACATTGACATCACCACTTTCGGTGGAATCCAATGATCCTAACTTACCACCACCCACCAAAAAAGTTGCTTTAATTCTCCATGGTCAAGGAGGTCATAGAAATTATTGTTATCAAAAGCTGTTAGCCCATAAGCTAGCAGATATTGGAATTTATTCATTAAGAATCGACTTCCGCGGGTGTGGATGGTCGGACGATAATGAGGTAGAAGCCGAAGGGAGAACTCTTAAACAAGACGTCGCGGATATTCGATCCTGTGTGGAGTTTGTCGGTGATGGCACTAAGAATCCATTGGGGGTATCGTTGACGTTATCATCCATAATTGCCCATTCTAGGGGAGCAGTGGCCATGTTCTTATGGGCGGTAGAACAAGATAAGTTGATTAAGCAAGGAAAAGAAGGTTTACTTGTACCAAATTTAATTAATTGTTCATCTAGGTTTTCTTCGGCGACTGTACTAGATAGGTACCCACTTCATGATGGAGGTTTTGAAATGGTGACTCAAATGATGTATAGACATGGGAAATATCAACCAGTATTTATTATGAAACAAGAACTTGTTGATTTACTGGAAGCTGATTTATCAGGTCTTAATCAATTATCTTGTCAATCTTCAGTATTAAGTATTTACGGTTTAGAAGATGTTATTATTCCTATAACTGATAGTGCTGCTTTTGCTAATATATTGAATAGGGGTCCATTATCTCATCACCTTGAGCTTATTCCTTCTGCTGATCATAACTTTTTTGGGGTGGTACCAATAGAGAATGAAGTAGATGAAGAAGATCACAATCCATTGAAGTTACCTTTGAATTCTTCTAAGTTGGTTAATTATAATCCCATAGTAGTAGAGAAGATCATTGATTACTTGGACCCAGAAAAAGAATTCCAGAGGTTTCTTGCTGCAAATGACCTGATTGGATTCATTCCAAGATGGAAGAAAGTTGAAGGAGTATCAAACTTCAGAGACTTGGGAGGTTGGAAAGGTAAAGACGCATCAGTTAAGTCCAATCTTATATTTAGAAGTGCTAGTTTAGTTGGAATCACTGCAAAGGGAATTGAGGCTATAAAAAATTTAGGTATCAAAGTAATCTTTGATCTTAGATCTGATCAAGAGCGTGCTAGGGATGTGACTCCTAATATTCCTGGGGTCCAAAATATACATGCCCCAGCATTCAGTAAGAGTGATTATTCACCTTTAGCTATTGCTGAAAGATACTCCAATTTGATGACTTGCTGGAGTACTTATGTCCAGGTTTACGACGATATTTTGTCCAACGGTGTTGAAGCTTTCAAGACTGTTTTATCATTTATCCGTGACAATAAAGACGTTCCTATATTAATCCATTGTACTGGAGGTAAAGATAGAACAGGTGTACTATCCATGTTAATTCTATTGATAGCTGGAGTTAACACTCATATCATTGCCAAAGAGTATGAATTGACGTCGTGGGGATTACGACCTGACGTAGAGAATTTCAAAAAGAGTTTTGGCAAATTGGTACAGAAGATGATCCCTGACGAAGAGGCGGTAGCAAGGCTTCGCCGTGGGAGAAAAGACTGGAGTATTGAGAAAGACGGGTTTAATAATCTTGTTAGTTCTAGATACGAAGCTATGTTAGATACGATAGATGTGCTTTACTTCAAGTATGGTGGAATTGAGAATTATTTGACTCAATACCTTGGGTTTTCCGAGTCCGATATCACCATAATTCGTAGCAATATTTTAGAATCGAGGGCCATCTACCCGAACTTGTAATGGAATAAATGACGCTCTTGACTTGTCTCTGTTCTTTGATCTCTTGTCTGTTAGTTCTGGCCACACTAGCGAGCCAACCAAGCCAGCCAGACTTCTGTGCCTGGTCATTGAGTGATTGTGACACAATGTGGCTGTTGTCTCTAGTGCTTCTCTGGTAGCAGAATATGCAGTTGCAATTCGACGTGGCAGAAATGTCTCCACGGTGTCCACTGTGTCCACGATGTACACGATGTCCACGATGTCCACGATGTCCACTGTGTCCACGATGTCCACGATGTCCACGATGTCCACGATGTCCACTGTGTCCACGATGTCCACGATGTCCACGATGTCCACGATGTCCACGATGTCCACGATGTCCACGATGTCCACGATGTCCACGATGTCCACGATGTCCACGATGTCCACGATGTCCACGATGTCCACGATGTCCATGGTGTCCACTGTGTCCACGGCCTCTGACACGCTTCACATAATTGGTAGAGGACGCTGCTTGAAGATGACCTTCTTCTTGATGACATCCACTAGCTCAACATTGTCTTCTCCCATTTTCATAACCCCCAAGGGGATATCCAAATCCACCACCGACCCCACTAGTCTCTGTGAATTTCCTATAATAAGAGTAGCTTTATTACCATCGAACGATAACTTCCCATACTTGATCGCGTCACTTCCATTGAAAGATATAAACTCTGCATCTGTGGTGGCACTTGGAAGGTTCAAGACCCCTTGAATCTCTACTAGGGCATGTCCAAAGGGAGTCGTTATACTTGTAGGCTTGTCATCGAGGACGTCTTTGATTTTACTGTACTCCAAGTTCACAGTTGGCATTTTGAAAATATATTTTACTGAGTGTTAAATAGAGAACATCGCTATAGGATTAAGTTTACATTGCGGCCGCCCAGACAATGAACGGACCGAATTCTATATCGTATTCAACCAGCTGTCAGGTCAACTAGGCTGACTGTCTCTAAGAGCACAGCTTGCATATTGCAATGAACTATACAGCTCTAGTATTAGCAACGCAGCTTTGATCTCGATCCTCTGGACTTGTACGTCTTTAGAGGCACACATTGCGTGTTGTAATCAGCTATACAGCTACAGTATCAGCTACACAGCTCTTGTCCTACTGTACAGCGATAGTATCATCTACTCAGCTTTAAGCTCTTGATCAACCGCTCTAAGCTCTAGACCAATTACTCAGCTCTGGTGTCCACTAGACAGCTCGTTATACAACATAGAGTCAGACACACAGCTCCAATGTCTAGATCACCGTCTAGATCCCCTTAGGCTTGACTGCCGATCAACTGGGTTTAACGGTCTCTATGAATGTACAAACAACACTCACAAATACCCAATTGCCCACTAAGGTCCAGCCTACTCTCTCATTGATCACCCATTGGTTCCGGGCACTCAATACAAGAATCAATGCCAAATTGACTATGATACCTAAATTGAGAACCACTAAACTAAGTGAGAACCCGATATCATAAACCGATTGCTTATTCTTCACCAATACTACCACAGTACTAACACCTACCGATGTCAAAGAAAGTAATGGACTACCAAAACAAGCACCAAATGCCATAATCGGCATTCCCATCTTGGAAATAGTGTAATTTGCAATGAAATCACCTATAGAATTTCCTACTGCAAATATAGTAAAACCTAAAATCTCATCACTGATTGAGTACACTGTAGAGAAGGCTTTGATGACATTGATGATCTCTGTAGCAAAGTTCAGGATCCAGAGGATGGACGTTATGAATCCTAATAAGGCCCTAATCATAGGTTTATTGATGAAGAACATCGTTGAGAGTGGAATGTTTAAGAATAGTAAATGCCAGATGGAGGTAGGAAATAAGCTCACATTGACGAATACAATCATGCAGGCAAGCTTTATTCTATCAATTTCAATGTCAGGTATGGGTACTGTCAATTTAATAATCACATTAACAGGAAGAGTTATAAGGAACCTTACTCTCTCTATTGTTGTTAAATTATTGTATTGACCTCCTGTGAGAGTACTGAGATAGGAGGAATCAGTGAACCAGTCATGACCTCCTGAACCTTCTGAAATACCTCCAGAAGAAGGATCATCACTCATAGTAATTGTGCCACCTGTAATCAAATCATCACTTAATTGGATTGGGATAGTCTTTTTTGAAATCAACTCATTGATCAATTGTTTCACTCCAATGGATTGAGGTAAGTCATATGTATCATTATTACCTCTTCTGAACCTATCATACTCATCTATCAATTCAGTTTGGTAATCTTGGTCATATTCGTTGATATTTGATAAATTTAATTCTTCAATACTTGGAAGATTGGAGAACACTAAATTATCTATATCGTCTACATTAGGACGATTAACCACGAAATTATTACGGATTCTATTATTCCTCATGGTTTCAAGTTGTTTAGACCTGGAAATAGAATGTGATATAACCACATAAGAAACATATACGATGTAACAGCATATAAGCAATGAACTTATGAAAATATTAATATACTTGACCAATAAAATCAAGAGTATAATTAAGCAAATAGCCCAGAAGAATAATAAGTCACGAATGAAGAGTTTCTGGGGGATTTTGAATGGGTGCAAAATAGCCATTGTTCCAACAACAACTGAAGTAATGAAGAAACTTGCTCCCAACAATTCAGAAAGAGCTAAGTTTCCATGTCCCATATTCATGGCCTTGAAGTTACTAAGGATATCAGGTGAGGCATTACCCATAGCAACCAATGTTAACCCTGCTAAATTATCCAGGAGATTAAGGAACTTGGATATATAGTATAAATTTGGGGAAAGATAATCAGATGCGGTTACTCCAATTCCGAAGAAGCAGCAGGCCAAAGTAGCAGCCAGTAGTATCAATGCAAGAGTCTGACTACTACAGTACCACCATAGGAAGTTAATTCGTCCTAATACTAGGTCACTGCATTGTGCTAGTTCTGGACACTTCGTGCACTCCATGAAAATGAGAACTGAGAGTATGGATCATTAGGAGTATGTCCAGTGGGACGGGGGTGGGCAGTGAACGGCCACAGAAGATGAATGACACGGAGGATAACGAGACAGAATAGATGACTGGTAATTGAGCACACAGAAAGTATCGACACAGAAATGGATGATCCCTGAGGACACAGAAGATAGCAAGACAGACAAGATTAAGAAAAACCAAGAGAGAGGTATAGGTAGGTAAAACAAGAAAACAAGTAAAATGAACCAGCAGTAGACAGCTGCCAGACTGCGTTCCACAGCCGCAAGAGCGTTCCGCAGCTGTCAGACTGAGATGTATGGCTAATCATTGCACTGCTCTTCAGACGGCTGCACGAAGGCAAGGCCTAAACCGAAGTAGGAGAGCACTGCACCCAAGATTAACTAATTGTTCTCCAGTACTATGTGTCCATGACTCGAGGTCATGGGACGCCGTAAGGCATCCTCGTCGAGAAGCTTTAGTTGGACTAGTCTGTGTTTTTGCGTTAAAATTTTTTTTTAGCGATGGTGAACTTTTATATCATTTTCATGTGCGGGTAACCATGATCCATAGACTACATGCCCGTGCTATCGGTCAGATGGGCAGTATTACTGATGTAGAGACGGTGATAGTGGAGCTAGTGACCAATGCTATTGATGCTGGATCATCAGAGATTGTGGTAAAGCTTGATTGGGCTTCTTTAAGTGTTATGGTGGTTGATAATGGTGATGGTATGAGGAGAGATGATATGGACAATTTGGGTCAATTCTGTACTTCCAAATTGTCTACGTTACTGCAATTGAGTAATCTAGATACATATGGATTTAGAGGCCAAGCTCTCTATACTATAAATGATATCAGTCGGAAGTTGGTGATAGTGTCCAAGGAAGGGTCTCTGACATGTGCTTATTGGTCTGAGAACCTCAATAAGTGTGTGCCTTTTGACTTTAACAACGAGTTAGTGAACCCTGGGAATATGAATATGTTTCATATCGATGAGTTTCCAAAGTCCGGAACTGTAATTCTTGTTTATGGCCTATTTGATGCATTAGCTGTTAGGAGAACTCATATACACTCTATAGGTGTCCATAAGTTCTTAACTAACTTGAAGAGAAAGCTTGTTTGTGTAGATCTACCCAGTTTCAAGCTCTTTGTTGATGGAGTGATGAAAATTGACTATCAGTCGGGAAATATCATTAACTCGTTATTCCAAACTCACTTCAAATTCCAAAAGTTCAAAGTTATTGTTCCCAACTTCACAATCTCGGGCTCTGTATCTAAAAGTCTCAAGAAGGGGTACCAGTTCATTGTGCTTAACAAACGCTTATTCCACATTAACTTGAATTTAGCCAATTATCCCGTATTTTCAATCAATGTCACAGCCTCATTACCTACTAGTGAATTATTTCAGGACCCAAGAAAGGAAATATGGACCTCCAAGTACGAAGACGATATTCGAGAAGTGCTAGTAAAGGCATTTGGTAAAATGTTCAACGATAATATGTTTAAAACATCTCCTAAGAAAGTCAATGCCACCAGGAACCGCCTGCTACTATCAGTTCCGAAATTTAACTTGGCACCCACATTTAACTTGGCACCACGAACACACAGCACAGGCATTACCAAGAAAGAACTTGACGGTCTCCAAGTTATAAACCAGATAGATAACAAGTTTATACTTTTAAAGTCTAATTTTAAAGTCTATATCATCGACCAGCATGCCGTGGACGAAAGAATAAGAGTCGAGCAGCTCTTCAAAACATACATAGAAACAGAGGATTTGATTGCGTGCTCTGTAGACTTCACTTCGGACCAGATTAATGAACTACAATATTATCATCAGTATATTAAAAAGTTTCTACAGATAGACAACGGCATGGTGACTAAAGTATCACAATTAATTTCCGGGGAAGCTGATATCCCCACAAAGATCATGCAATACATAGAAGACATCAAGGATCATAAAAAGTTCAAATTTGAAGGCGATTGGTTTTCCAATATTCGAAATTTACCAGACTTCGTGATTGATATACTAAACTCAAAGGCATGCCGTCAGGCAGTAAAGTTCGGAGATGAACTACGCTACAACCAAATGACTCAGTTAGTACAAGAATTGAAAATGTGCAGGCTTCCTTTTCAATGTGCTCATGGCAGGCCTTCCATTATTCCTTTACACGTATTGTAGCTTTGCAAACATGGAAACAGTTGGCCTTTCTCGACTGCACGTAGCGGTACCTAGGACGTCTTGATTCTACTAAGCTATGAAAACAAAGCACTGGGAAACAAAGACCGTTTATTTAATGATACACAATATATCATTCCACCTTAACAGGCCCACTTTTGAAAGTAGGAAATGGCAATTGTTCGTACGCAACATCATAAAGGCTGTCACTAACAACTGGACTTCGAAGCTTCAAGTTAGTTGTATCGATCAAACTGTCGTTCAAATCTTCAATTTTATCAACTCCCAATAATTTCATGTTATTCTTCATTTCAACTTGTAATATTTCAAGCATTCTCATGACACCTTCTTCACCATAACCAGCCATTGAATAAAGGAATGGCCTTCCTAAGCCAACCCCCTTTGCACCCAAACAAAGAGCTTTGACAATATCTGAACCTCTTCTTATACCTCCATCAACATAAATCTCTACTTTTCCCTGTAAGTTCTTTTCTTTTAGCATTCTATTTGCTTCTGCCAATACTTCTAATGGTGGCCGGGAGAAATCTAATTGTCTACCACCATGATTTGAAAGAATGACTCCTTTAATACCTTTTTCAGCTGCAAGAACTACATCTTCACCTCTTTGAACCCCTTTCAACGAAATAGGTAAGTCTGTCATCTTTTGAATCTCTTCAATATTTTTCCAACTAAAACTTTTAGGGTAATTAACTTTACCATTATTTGCAATTTCAGTCAATTTATCTGCTGTTTCTTGATCGAAGACTCTACGTTTTGTATCCTTTTCCCTATTACCTAAGTCGGCTAAATCAACATTGATAAATAGTCCCTTAACATTACCAAAAGATTCAACTTTCCTAATGGTATTTTGACAATTGTCTAATTCTTCTTGAGTATCAAAATGTAATTGATACCAAAGTTTTTGATCTTTAGGTACTTCACTGAAGAAGTCGTCCAAGGAATAAGATAATAATTTAGGAACCATTTGCATTATATTAGCACGATACGCTGCTCTTTGTAAATTCCTTTCACCAAGTGGATGGGCATATCTTGCACCAGCAAAGGCTGTAACATAAATAGGAAGATCTACATCATTTCCCAATAAAGTTGTTTTAGTTTCGGGAGGACCAATCTCTTGAAGTACTTTTGGTCTGAAAAATACTCTACTATAAGCATAATGATTTTCTCTCATAGTAAATTCATCAGATGCTCCAGTTGAAAAATATGAATAGATAGTTACGGGAAGGACATGTTTAGCAACATATTCAAAATCTGCTAAATTAAAGATGTTATTCAAACTGGGCTTATTCATCATATTTTGTCTAATCTTCAAAGTTTCTTCAGTAATAACTTCTTCAAACTGTCCATCGAGAGTTCCTAGATATTCAATATAATCAGCCATTTTATCAAGAGCTTCTTGTGAATGCATTTGACTAAATTCAACACTAGCATCTTTACCTGCGTATTTCATGATTCTTTCAATTCCCCCTGGATGTAATGCTAAAAGCTTAGTCACATCAAATACCTTCTTATTGATAGCAATCCAACAATCATCAAGACTATTATGTTTCATCACTTCATCTACCAGTATGAACGCTGTATCCTCAGGTACAAATGCCGTATCATTATATACATCTTCCTTCTTCCAAGACGCTAATCCTACGGCTCCAATTGGAATGGCTGCAATTGTTGCGTACCTTTTATCCCAATGATTCCATTTGGCTGCAAAAACCCCAGACTGTAATTTATTTGAAACATTAAAATTCCATAAAGGCTTTAAATTGTGAAATCGTTTGAACATGCTGTTTCAAAAAGAGGAATCAGAAACAATTTAAGCGTATAATTCCCCATTCTCCTCTTATCGGGTCTCTACCTTATCTCGGAAAATATCCTCCTTATCTATACGGATTTTTTCCATAACTCGGTAAAGTTCCGCAGTTGCAACCGCGCAAGTTGCAACCGCGCAGCTTATCACTGATCAATTTGCAGCCATTGCAACATACTCCCGTGATACGACACTACATTTATACTACTTTATCGTTTTGAGGTAAGTCTTATATTCACTACTTATATTTTCTATGTGAGAGTATTTCTTTGAATTTCTCCATCTCTTCATCTTCGAGAGGGAGGGTTGGAAGTCTAACTGATCCTACGGACTGGCCTATGATTTCAAGACCAGCCTTGATACCAGCAGCATAGTTAACACTCTCCAAGAAACTACTAACTTCCCAAAGGAACTTCCATTGTTCTCTGGCTTTTTCAAGATTCTTTTCTTTAACAAGTGTCTCGTAGAATTCGACACACTCTTTTGGAACAATAGTTGCAACACCCCAGACCCCAGCAGTAGAACCGTGAGCCATGGAAAAGAAAGTTAAGGTATCCCAACCATTGAAAACATTGATGTTAGTAGGTGGATTTGTGAGAAGATCAGCATGTTCTTTGGCATTTCCAGAAGTATCTTTCATATAATCAAACCCTTTGATCTCAGCGAGTTTTCTAATTTGAGAAGCAGTAAGGTGGATACCAGTAGCACCTGGTAGATTGTAGTACATAACCGAAATTGAAATCAGCCCACATACATCCTCATAAAACTTATAAAGTTCTTTGAAGCTTAGTGGATCATAGAAAGGTGGTACGATCATAACAGCATCTGCACCAGAAGCTTCAGAAAATTGAGCCATTTCAATTGCATGTTGAGTGCTATTACTTCCAAGGCCAGCAATTACAGTCATTTTACCCTTAGCAGCATCAACATAAGATTTGATAACTATTTTATGCTCTTCAGTTGTTAATGCAGGAAATTCTCCAGTAGTCCCAGTAGTAACAATTCCATGTACACCAGCAAGTGATAATCTTTCAACTAATTTACCAATTTTTTCAGTATCAACATTACCATTGGTAAGTGGGGTTGGAACAGCAGCAATAATTCCTTCAATAGTCATTTTGATAATTAATTTAATGGGGAATCTTCATCTTTATATCATGATTGGTGCTGACGGGAAAATGCCTAATCTCTCGGAAAATTTCCGTTGATAAAAAAAATCAGCAAATATAAAAGTAGTCAAGTTGTATAGAGGAAATAAAAATGTCAGTAACCATCAAAACCCCTAGAGGACGTGATATCACTTTCCAGACTGGATTGTTTATCAATAATGAGTTTAGACCTGCCAAGGGTAATAATGAGTTTACTACTCCTAATCCAACTACTGGAGAGCCATTGGCTACTATTAGCGCTGCCACTGCGGACGATATTGATGATGCTGTTGCTGCTGCTAGAAAGGCATTTGAAACCACATGGGGTAAGAACAGTACTCCTGCTCAAAGAAGAAATGCATTGAATAAGTGGGCTGATCTCATTGAGGCGAATATTGATGATCTTGCTGAACTTGAGAGTCTCGATAACGGTAAGCCAGTGTGGATGGCCCGGGATGTAGATATTCAAGATAGTATTGACTGCCTTCGTTACTATGCTGGATTAACTGACAAGATTGAAGGACGCACAATTGAGCTTGAAGAAGGGGTTAAAATGGCCTTTACTAGACTTGAACCAATTGGAGTTTGTGGTCAGATCATCCCATGGAACTACCCAATTCAAATGTTTATTTGGAAAGTTGGTGCAGCTTTAGCTACTGGTAATACTATTATAATGAAACCAGCTGAGCAAACTCCATTAAGTGCCCTTATTTTGGCTAAGTTATCAGTAGAGGCAGGCTTTCCTGCTGGAGTAATCAATGTTGTAAATGGGTTAGGTCCAGTTGCTGGTAATGCAATTTCAAGCCATATGGATATTGATAAAATTGCATTCACTGGATCCACTATCACCGGTAGAAAGATAATGGAACTGGCTGCAAAAAGTAACATTAAAAAGGTTAGTCTTGAGCTTGGTGGTAAATCTCCTGTCGTTGTGTTTGAAAAGGCTGATATCGATCAAGCTGTCAATTGGGTAAGTCAAGCCATTCTTTTCAACCATGGTCAAGATTGCTGTGCTGGGTCTCGTTTATTTGTTCAAGATACAATTAAAGACGAATTTTTGAAAAAGCTCAAGGCCAATTTTGAGGCTCACGTTATTGGTGATCCATTTGATGATAAGACTTATCAAGGAGCACAAGTATCCAAGCAACAACAGGAAAAGATCAACTCATTCATTGCTTCAGGAATTGAACAAGGTGCTACCCTCCTCACTGGTGGTCCAGAAAGAATTGCACATGTTCCTAAAGGTGGATTCTATGTTTCTCCTACTATTTTTACCGACTGTAAACCAGGTATGAAGATTGTAGATGAAGAAATCTTTGGCCCTGTTCTTGCTGTTCAGACTTTCCATACTGAAGAGGAAGCCTTGGAGAAAGCTAATAACACTATTTATGGTCTTGGTGCTGGTATCTTCTCTCAAGATGCATCCCAGTGTATGAGAATGGTACATGGACTCAAGGCAGGAACTGTTTGGTGTAACCAATATATGGCATTGAGCAATGCTGTGCCATTTGGAGGCTACAAGCAATCAGGATTTGGCCGTGAATTAGGGATTGAGGGATTGAAAGAATATACTCAGACCAAGGCTATTCACTGGAATTATGGCGAAAAGATGGACTGGCCCATCGATGGTACTAGTTAGTTGCGATTATAGAACGTGTAGCTAAGACAATAGACTGGCAATAGAACAGTGTAGAGGTAAACCGATGTGTGCGTCAACAAATTCAAGTAAACGAATATATAAGGAAAAAAAAAAGGATTTGTGCAGATGTACGGATAGAATAGAGTATGAAGATCATAGTCAGATCTCAATCAGCGCATGTCTTTGTAGCCAAGCATGGATGCCAAGAATTACGAAAATATATGGCTGCAAAATTTATCGCATCGTGAGGTCGTAGCGCATTATATAAAGGAAGACAGTTACATGATCTGACGCAACTGAAGCCACCACATTTTTGTTGAAGGGTCTCATATGGCATTTATCCGGAACCATTGGAGATGTTGGAGTACAAGGTTAAATAAAGTATGCCAGTTACATGATCTGACGCAACTAAAGCCACCACATTTTTGTTTTCTTGTTTTCTTGGAAATGAATAACCCATTTTGCATGAATTGAGTATATAATTAACTATTCATATCTCTTAATATGTAATTATTGCCAGTGAAACCTCCACAATGAGTTCCGGAATTGACAAAGAACATCACAGTGATATCAAGGTTGTAGACGACAAAGTTAAGGCGATTTTTGACGATGATGTTAAGGGAAGAAATTCTGCCGATATCTTAACATTATCTTCGGACAGTTCAGAAGAAAATGGCGATAAAAATCCATTTATTGATCCCGCTATTGCCGAACATTATAGGGAAGTCTATGAGAAGTGTAAGTACGAATGTAGGGAAGCTTTTGACCCTGTAATGGAATGGAGTCCTGAAGAAGAGAAAAAATTGGTTCGAAAACTTGACTTCAGAGTGGCTTTAACCTCGTGTATTCTCTTTGTTGCATTACAAGTCGATAGAGGTAATTTATCTCAGGCCATTGCAGACAACTTACTAGTTGATTTAGGTATGACTAGAAGTGATTATAATTTAGGTAACACATTATTTTATGTTTCGTTTTTGTTAGCGGAAGTTCCAATGTCCATGCTTTCTAAGTGGATTGGTCCGGATTTGTTTATTCCATTTCAAATCATTAGTTTCAGTGCAGTTGCATTTTCCCAATTTTGGCTTAGAGGCAAAGCAGGTTTTATTATTTGTCGTATATTATTGGGTTGGTTAGAAGGGTCTATGATTGCAGATTTAGTTGTTTGGCTTTCATATTTCTACAAAGCAAAAGAGTTGACTATAAGACTTTCTTGGTTTTGGACCACATTATCGCTTGTTCAAATCAGTACGTCTCTTTTAGCTTTTGGTGTGTTAAGAATGAGAGGTGTCCATGGTTATGCTGGTTGGAGATGGCTCTTTTTGATCGAAGGCCTTTTCACTTTCATTATAGGTGTTGCCTCCTTTTATTTAATGGTTCCTTCTGCTGTTCAAACAAAAAATAGGTTCCATCCGAAGGGCTGGTTCAATGATCGTGAAGTAAAGATAGTGGTTAACAGAGTACTTAGAGATGATCCATCCAAGGGCGATATGAATAATAGACAAGGTATCAGTTTCAAAGGGCTCTTGAAATCTTTATTTGACTATGATTTATGGCCTATTTACGCTATTGGATTGACAGCATATGCCTCGCATAATACTGTTGGTCCTTATATGAATTTGGCTATGAAGAATGTAGGATTTTCGACCCTTATTGTTAATGTTCTTACTATTCCAGCAAATGTCCTTCACATTATTTTCCTTCTTGCTATCACCTGGTTCAGCGAAAGGATAAATGATAGGGCATATGTGGCTCTTATAGTACCTTTCTGGAATCTTCCTATCTTGGCAGTTTTATCATGGTGGTCAGGAACAAATATCAAATCATGGCCCACTTGGGCATTATATTCCTTGATCTTGGGTCAGCCATATATCCATGCAATATGTGTATCTTGGACCTCCAGAAACTCCAACAGTTTGAGAACAAGATCGTTATCTGCTGCTCTCTACAATATGTTTGTCCAACTTGGGTCAATTTACAGTAATAATATTTATAAGGCTTCTGACGCTCCACTTTACCTCAAAGGTAATAGAACCTTGTTCGGTTTGAATTTAGGTTTGATTCCAATTTTGCTTTTAACCAAAGCTTATTACGTATGGAGGAACAAGCTGAAAGAAGAAAAGTGGTCTAAGTTGTCAGCTGAAGAAAGAATAGAGTATATCGAGGCTCATAGGGAAGATGGTAGTAAAAGATTAGACTTTAGATTCGCTCATTAGAGCATTAGAGTAACAATTATATGATAGAAGAAATGTGTAGTATCTCCCATGTACATCTCTTCTCAGAGCCCCGCTGCTATACACCGCTGAAGAGTCACTATCAGATTCTCCAAATGCATTACTGCAGAATGTCTTATTCTTATCGCGACGGACTTTTTCCGATAGCGTTTCCCTTCCCCAATGATTCAATCCAAGCTACCAGCTTGTGAGAGATGTCGAGTTAGAAAGATCAAGTGTGACACTCAGCTACCAGCTTGTGTGAAGTGTGTCAAAGCTGGCGTTAGCTGTATCAATGTTGATAAGGTTTTAGGAACGGCTGTTACTCGATCTTATCTTTATGAGAGAAGAAACGAGACTAATGAGTTCAATGAAAGCAGAAAGAGAGCCAGGTCAGGATCCGGGTCAATATCTAGGTCAGAATCAATATCTAGATCAAGGTCAGTATCGCCCACTGCAACTCCTACGCCATCGGCATATTACTCCCCTACAATGAGTACGGTTCTTTCCACTTCGTTGATTAGTGGCCCTGCGATAAGCGAAGATTTAGATATTCAAATAAGACAGCTCAATTCGTCACGAAAAAGCGCCAGAGAAGTCTTCATTGACAATGAGAATGCGGCTATTGCCAAGCTAGGTAAAGACTTTTTGAAACAAGGTCGTAAAAATTATACCAATAATAAGATTACTGATATTAGTGCATATGATGACACCATTCTCACACGTCTTACTAAAAGGTACTTTACATGGACTAATAGTGCATATCCTGTACTTCATGAGTGTATCTTGCATCTACAGCTCAAGAGATGTAAAGCTAACCTGGGCTCTGATGTAGATTTATACCAAGTCAAAATGGCCATAGCCATTTCATTGGCATCAATAAGTAGACCTCATGTATCCACATCAGAGATAGGTAGAATCGCCCATTTATTTTGGAAATCTGCAACAAAAAGTCATACAAATATTCTCCATGGTCATGGTATTGAAAGGCTTCAAAATATATTATTATTACTCCAATATACTTTATTGGTACCAAGAGCAGGTAATTTATGGCAACTTTCAGGTACTGCAATGAGATTCGCTACTGAAATGGGATTATATACCGAACCCAACCCTTCCCAAAAATTTGATCCACTTACTTTAGACTTAAGACGTAGAGTCTTTTGGACTTGTTATTGTATAGATAGAGTCTTGGCTACAGTTATGGGTCGTCCTACTAGTATACCGGATACTTGGATTAGCGCAAAGGTTCCAGAATTAGTTGATGATAGGCACATCACTGTTAAAGGGATAGCGCCGGGTCCATTTTGTCACTTGAAGTTTGCCCAAATTCAAAATATTAGAATTTGCAGATTGCAGTCAGAAATTCACAAAACTCTCTATGGACCTGCCGGTCTGTGTAAGTTGGGCTCAGAGGAGTTATCAACATGGACTTGGCAAATGTATGACCAATTGAGGATATGGAGAGGAACTTATACTCATTCAACCCCCTGTATAACTAAAGAGTGGACTGAGCTCCAATTTCACATCGCTATAGTACTATTATTTAGACCGTCGCCAAATCGTCCTACTCTTTCAAAAGAGGCGGTTCATGTAGCTTTTCATTCAGCCGGTGAGGTTATGAGACTCGTCAAGGTTATGCATCGTGACTTATCTGCATTGTTTTCTTGGCTCACAGTTCAAAATCTCTTTATGTGTGGATTAACCTTCGTTAGTTCATTGAAAGATCTTTCCCAAGAGCTTTGTTCTTCTTTCTATGAAATAATTTTACAAATTCAGTCATGTACTGCAATGTTAGAAACATTATCAGCATTGGAAACAGGTGCAAATGAAAGTATTAGAAATGCCTTTGAAACAATTTCTTCAAGTGTTCTTCAAACCATTGCCTCGCCGTCTTTACCGCAGCATCCCAAAGATTGCATATGGGCTCAAATAGCAAAAAATGACAATTCCTCTATACCAAGACCATTGCAAGTAGAAGGAATTAAAGTTCCAGTTAAATCAAAATCATATGTTGTGGAAGAAATTGGATTAAATCATGATCAGAGGCATTTTTCAACTCATGATATAGACGCCTCTACCATAAATGAAATAGTGGACTTACCTTTGAATTCTGAATTATATGCCATACAAGAACCAGAATATATCGGAGCACCAGCTAGTGATACGCCAGGTCCAAGAATGGACGTTTTTGAACCTCCTGATCCGGAGTCAATGGAATGGCCAGAGATGAATCTTGGAGCAGAGTTTGAAAGATGGTTTCTACATCCGTTTCCAGAGGAGTTATAGTATTCCTAACTATTATCAGCACATGAGAAAGCACCGTCAACAGTACCGTTTGCATATCCTTCTGCAATAGAAGCAATTGAACCGTACACTCCACTAATACATATATAAATCCCAGACACTATTAAAGCCAATGCTGATATTGAAGTTAGTTTGTGTCTCTTCCAGTGGAAGGTTTTCCACCCAATCAGGCCCATTTCATATAATGCCATGAATCCAGGAACTATAAGCGTGAACGCTGAACCAAGTAACGCTCCAATCAAAGCTAATAAGTCGTTAAAGAATGGAATTGCACCGGCAACTACAAATCCAACAACAATAGCTAAAGCCATCATACCTACCCAAGTTATCCAATGGGCCATGGAGTTACTCTGTAAATGCTTGGTTCCCCTGAGGATCCTAACTAGGCCATATTTCGCAGCCAAATGAGCTTGGAAGAAACACGAGAAGAAGAGTCCAGGAAGGGCAATTCCGTAAGAAATCTTTTTGATCAATGGTCCAGCCGACCCAAGAGCTGGTGAAGCGATATATTGTCCAACTTTAGCGTAAACAATCACTCCAATAACAACGTAATTGAACACTGTAAACCCCTGGCCTAAATAAAGTGACTTAGTGTATTGTCTTTGATCTCTCATTTCTGCATGAATAGTGAAGAATGATGGTGCCCCAGCAAGACTGAAAAGCTGAGTGCCAACGGCTGAAGCTATTGTCATGAAACTTTTTCCAGTTGCCACTACTTCAATTACTTTGGGTGCAGCTCCTTCCGGGGCTGCTGCTGGAGTGCTTTGTGTCAAGCAAGCTATTGCAACAATCCAGATAGCACTGGATATCCCTGTTAATGCAACGTAACCGCAGAAAGATAATACTTTCATAGTTCTAGTTAGCAAACCTAAGATAAATGCTATGACAGCACCAACACCCACCCATGTGACAGTACATACTGGATGGCCGGTTATTGCATTGAAAGCCACAGATACAGTGAGTAAAGCAGCACCATATCCAAGAGTATAGAAAAGCCAAAAACCAAGTCCTACTAACTCACGAGCATATTTTCCAAACATGAGATCTGCAGCATCGTCAATAGAGTAAACCTGTGGATGGGCTAAACGAAACTTTCCAATCACAATTCCTGCCCATGTACTCATAATACCTAACCCAATAAGAGTAATAAGACCAGGAACTAAACCCAACACATCCATAGTTTGAGGAATTCCCAAAACTCCTAACCCCATTTGGGATTTTGCAATCAATATAGCAGCACCAATACAAGTTACCCCACGAAAATCAGGGCCTTCGTCTGTACATACGAAAACATTATTGTCTTCGACTGCAATTTCGTAGTCACTGAGTTCTTCTACGGTAATTGTACCTGAATTTTTTTCAGCTTTTTCAGGCATTCAATGATACGTAAATACAAGCGTTTCTCCCATTTAAGTACTTATAGTCTTATCTTTTGACTCTGAAATTTGGAGAACCATCGATCAATCTTATCGTTCTTTTGGTCAAAATTGAGGTTATGATAACGGAAAAATTCCGTAGGCTCGGTAATCTTCCGAGTAAATATAGGGTCTTATCTCTTGAGTATATGGGCCGTAGCTGTTTTAGGAAATTAGCGTTTGTTCTATTAAGCAGGGGTCCATCACAGTAGTTTAGCATATGTTTGACTGATAAGGCAGAATTTTGCAGAAAGCGATGAAAGCGTCTCGCGACAAGGAATTTGGGATTTAGATAGCATACACACACACGAATAGAGCACAACAGCGTAATACTCTGAGTAGTGCTGGCAATATCTGCTAGAACACTTCTAATGTGTTAGCACATGTTCGCTGGAAACCCAATCATCACCAATTAATATTACAGTATGGATAGGAAGAGACTAAGAATAAGATAGTGCTTGTCAGCAGGCTATTGAGCTCAGCTGGCCTACAGACTATCTTCCAAGAGGCGGCAGACTATCTTCAAAGATCAGCAGTCTATCTTTCCTTGTCTTCAGTCTTCAGGTATGGTTCTTCCTGATCCCAAGCAAGTCCGGCTAAACTTGCATTAACAGCAAATTTTGCATAAATAATAAAGACATCTAGAATAAACCTTCTCGTAACATTTTGCTACATTAGAGCACTAAACCGGCTCAAAATGGCTGATCCAGCGTAACTTTTACTACGCAATGGGAATATCCTGACACATTTCCGGGGGTTGCAAAATTTCGCTGCTTAAGGACGCAATTTATGTCTAGGGTGATGCGACATAGCTATTCGTTAAAAGACACCAAATGGTAATTGGAACCTCTAGTTGGTTGAAATCGAATTCACTTATTAAATGTATCTTCAATCTAAACGAAGATCAACGAAGATTGTCAAAAATAACTCAACCATATGTGCTTAACGATATCCCGATTACAGAGGTGCATAATCCATAATATACAGGTGTAAATCATTCAGAAAACGGTACCATTAGACTAAAAAATTGTGGTGGCAGAAAGCCACAGCTTTACTGATGGGATGGGATCAGGATAGAAATTGGATATTTCGTATAAAAAGGATCTCATCCCCTTCTTTGATTATACTAAAACTATGACGGTCAATGAAAAAGTGTCTGCCCCCAAGATCAAGTCTGTTGCTATTATCGGAGGTGGAGCCTCAGGTGCTATTGCTTTAGAT
Organism: Yamadazyma scolyti; assembly: GCA_003707025.2. Taxonomy (NCBI): domain Eukaryota; kingdom Fungi; phylum Ascomycota; class Pichiomycetes; order Serinales; family Debaryomycetaceae; genus Yamadazyma; species Yamadazyma scolyti. The sequence continues at coordinate 237,083 of PPMW02000012.1, read as the reverse complement.
GCATTGCTTAAGGAGAACAAGTTTGATAGAATTACTATCTTCGAAAGGAGGGATAGATTAGGAGGTGTATGGGCTCTTGATGAAGACTATGGAGACACAATTGTTGAGCCAGGATTATCTGAAAGAGAGCTTGATCCACCTTTAAAAGTTCCAGATGAGATATATAAATCCGGAACCTTCAAAGCCCCCAGAAATGAACAAAATAGATATGAAAGAGCTCCAGGTCTTTATGAAGATCTTCGTACCAATATTCCTGAAAGGGTTATGACCTTCAGTGATAATAAGAAGTGGCCTTTTTTGGTTGCTCCAGAAGAAGATGAATTGACAACTTTACCTGCCATAAATCAATATATTCAAGAATATTTTGCCAAGAATCAAAATGCTCCTGGGGTAACTCTTAACTTGAATACTTTCATTGAAAGAGTGTTGAAAGTAGATCATCCAGATGGAGTTTATGAAATTGTCCTGAGAAAGGTCCTTGAAGATCAAACTGATGAATGGTCTATTGATAGATTTGATGCTATAATTGCTGCCACTGGCCATTATCATGTTCCACATTTACCATACGTTCCTGGATTGAAAGAGGTGGGTGACAAATTCCCTGGAATAGCAGTCCATTCTAAAGGTTTTCACAGATTTAGCGACTTCAAAGGTAAAAATGTCATAGTTGTAGGTGGCCATGCAAGTGCATTCGATGTTGTTCGAGAACTCACTAAAAATGGTGCTAACATAACTTGGTCAAGAACCGATGTGGAAAAGTCGAACAATGATACCAAGACCCTCAGAAGACCTGTTATTACTAATTACGAACTCTCAGAAGAAGGTGATGTTTTGGTGAACTATCAGGATGGTACCCAAGAAAAGAACCCAGCAAAAATTGTATATGCCACTGGTTACCACTTTTCATATCCTTTCTTACGTGAATTGGATCCCGATATTACCAAGGACACAATAATTCCTAATATTTTCCAACACACATTTCATATTAAGCACCCAGCAATTGCCTTTGTAGGTACTGCAACCAATGGAATATCCTTCAGAGTTTTTGAATATCAAGCAGTATTGGCTGCTAGATTCTTTTCTGGCAAAATTTCATTACCATCAACAAAAGAACAAATACAGTGGAGAGATAATAGAATAGAAACGAGAGGTACTAAGCGGGGTGAGTATCATAGGACAGATTTGGATCCTGCTCTCAAGTATCTTGAAGACTTGGTCGAATTGGGTGGTGGTTATGATGCATTGGAAGGCACTGGGAGAGAGTTCCCTAAATTTAGTCAGTCAGATTTAGATTTCTACGAGAAGCAAAAAGAGAAGTTGTTAGCCAGGTTATCTGGGATATAAATTCATGAGCACAGTGACAGGGGTGGTTGATAGCTCACGAGACGCTAAAGTTAACAGATAGGGAGTAAATGAGCCACCAAATCACCGACAGTCTACGTCTACAGTTCATTTAACAAACTGTGTGAAACTCTTATAACTATACATTTATGCCACCACAGTCAAGGCGCTTCTGGCTTCTACTCTCCTTACTCTCTTCGCTCTCTTCGCTCTCTTCTACTCTTTTCTACTCTGTTCTTACTCGGTTCTCCTACTCTCTCCTACTCTCTCCTACGCTCTCCTACGCTCTCCTACGCTCTCCTACGCTCTCCTACGCTCTTCTTCTAATGTCTACATCGCTGCAAAGTTAGAAGCTCCCACCCAAGGCTGCAAAACTTTCCTGCCGAGAACCACATCGTATATCTCCAATGAAAGCCAGTCTCCCACTACATGAAATGAGACCAACACAAATCTCCCTCTCTAGCTCTCTGTCTTCCCCATCGTTTATCACTCCATTCGAAGCTCACATCTTCTCCCATCTTCTCTCATCGCTTCTCACTCTGTTCCAAATTCGTTCGAAGCTCGCTCCAAGCGAAGAGTGTCGTAACGCCGACATTGCAGAATCACAGATCATTACCCCTCATATCAAATACCGACGCCGAAGGCCCAATCGGGTCAACGCCACATTGCTAATCCATTGACGTTGCAAACTTGAGTCATTACAACCTACGAACCCTTAACCTACGAACCCGTAAACTGTCAACCGCAACATCAACCTCAACACCTTTACTATGACTCAACTAATGAGTCAAGCTAGTCAATTATGCAGGAATGTAGAATATCAGACATCAAATTATAACCTCCACCAATACCCCCCTAATACCCCCGCTACTGATTCATTCTATCCGTTATTGTCCACTATTGCGCATCAATGGTCGGACATGTTTTTCCAACACTCATAGCGTCTTTTCTCCGAAAACATCCTTATACCCTCATTTTTGTTCCCGCTATCGGTATAAATTGCAACTATAAATTGCAGACAAATTCCACACGCAATTTTTTCACCTCCACAATGTTGAGTAGAAACGTAAGATTTACTAGACCATTTTCATTGAGCGCAGTTAGTCACAAATGGACTGAGATTCCATTGGCTCCTCCAGATAAAATCTTGGGTATTGCCGAAGCTTTTGGAAAAGACTCCAATACAAAAAAAATTAATTTGGGTGTTGGTGCTTATAGAGATAATAGCGGTAAGCCAATCATCTTTCCATCAGTTAAGAAAGCTGAACTCTTATTGATTGAAAAAGAAACTGAAAAGGAATATACTCCTATTATTGGTAGTAAGAATTATCAGAATGTTGTTAAGAACTTCATCTTCAACAATTCCGGTAAAGATGCTAATGGTGAAAAATTAATTAAAGATGGTAGAATCGTCACTTCTCAAACTATTTCCGGTACTGGTTCTTTAAGAGTCATTGCTGATTTCTTGGCTCGTTTCTATAGTTCGAAAAAAGTGGTCGTACCAAACCCAACTTGGGCTAATCACATTGCAGTATTGAAAGATGCTGGTTTAGATCCAAGTTACTATAATTATTATAACACTGAGATCAACGGCTTAGAGTTCGATAAATTGTTAGAATCTCTTACTAGTGTTGAAGATGAGACTGTTGTTTTGTTACATGCTTGTTGTCACAACCCAACTGGTATGGATTTAACTTCTGTACAATGGGACCAAGTCTTGGACCTCATTATCTCCAAAAACTTGTACCCAATGGTTGACATGGCTTACCAAGGTTTCTCCTCTGGTGATCCATACAAGGATATTGAATTGATCAGAAAATTGAACAAGTTGGTAGTTGATGGTAAAATCCCAAGCTACTCATTATGTCAATCTTTTGCTAAAAATATGGGATTATATGGTGAAAGAACCGGATCCATTTCCATCGTCTCAGAATCTGCTGAACAAGCTAAACAGATTGAGTCTCAATTGAAGAAGTTGATTAGACCAATCTACTCATCTCCTCCTATTCACGGTTCTAAGATCGTCGAAACCATCTTTTCTAGCCAAGAGTTGTTGGATGGCTGGTTAAGCGACTTGAACGACGTCGTTGGTAGATTGAACACCGTCAGAACTAAGTTGTACGAGAAGTTAGACAAGTCCGTATACAACTGGGACCACTTGAATAAGCAGAGAGGTATGTTTGTCTACACAGGATTGTCCAAGGAGCAAGTCATCAGATTGAGAGACGAGTACTCAGTGTACGCTACTGAAGACGGAAGATTCTCAATTTCAGGTGTCAACGACAGCAACGTTGACTACTTGGCCAACGCCATCAACGAGGTTATCAAAAGCTAGATTGTATAAAGTAATATAACGTCCTACACGCAGAGCTTAAGAGTGAGGCGATGGCAGCAGCTTGAGCCCAGGGTCCTGCTCTACACTTCTCTTCTCTACACTTCTCTTCTCTACACTTCTCTTCTCTACTCTCCTCTTCTCTACTCTTCTCTACTCTTCTCTACTCTACTCTTCTCTACTCTTCTCTACTCTTCTCTACTCTTCTCTACTCTTCTCTACTCTTCTCTACTCTTCTCTACTCTTCTCATCACACTCTTTACTTACTATTGATCTACTCTTCTACACCCTTCTCTACTCTTCTCTACTCTTCTCTACTCTTCTCTACTCTTCTCATCACACTCTTTACTTACTATTGATCTACTCTTCTACACCCTACTCTACCCTTCTCCACTCGCTTCCCACTTCGTTCGAAGCTCTTCTCACTCCGCTCGAAGCTCAACATCACACAACCCCATCGGGTGATGTTTCCTCCTCACTATAAATCTCCTCAAATTTCCAGCGATCAACAATCATGAGTGTACAAACGCAACCATACAAAGATCAGAAGCCTGGAACTTCAGGATTAAGGAAGAAGGTTACCGTATTTCAACAGACAAACTACTCTGAAAACTTCATCCAGGCCATTTTCAACTCAATTCCTCAAGGTGTTAAAGGAAGTGAATTGGTTATTGGAGGTGATGGTAGATACTATAATGATGAAATTATTCAATTGATAATTAAGATTGCTAGTGCCAATGGAGTTAAGAAATTGATTATTGGTGAAAATGGAATCTTGAGTACTCCTGCTACTTCTCATGTCATTCGTCAATATAAAGCGACTGGAGGTATTATTTTGACAGCATCTCATAATCCTGGTGGTCCAAAAAATGATTTAGGTATTAAGTATAACCTTCAAAATGGAGGTCCAGCTCCAGAACTGGTTACTAATGCTATTTATGAAAATTCGTTAGTTATTAAAGAGTTTTTTATTGATGCTGATTTACCTAAAGCTGATTTATCTAAAATTGGAACTTACCAATTAGGAAATGTCCAAATCCAAATTATCGATTCAACTAAAGATTATGTCGACATGTTGAAAGATATCTTTGATTTTGATCTTATTAAAGCTTTTATTGCCAATAACAAATCTTTCACCGTCTTATTTGACGCTTTAAATGGTGTTACTGGTCCTTATGGTTATGAAATTTTCATCAATGAATTAGGATTGTCTGAATCTTCTATTCAAAATTTCAAGCCATTACCTGATTTCGGTGGCTTACATCCTGACCCAAACTTAACTTATGCCAGGACTTTGGTCGATAGAGTTGATGCTGAAGGTATTGCCTTTGGTGCTGCTTCTGATGGTGATGGTGATAGAAATATGATCTATGGTAATAAAACCTTTGTCTCGCCAGGTGATTCTGTAGCTATCATTGCAGAATATTCTGATTTCATCCCTTACTTCAAAAAGCAAGGGGTTTATGGACTTGCTAGATCAATGCCAACTTCTGGTGCCATTGATTTAGTAGCTAAAAAGAAGGGTTTACAATGTTATGAGGTTCCTACAGGTTGGAAATTCTTCTGCTCTCTTTTTGACTCCAACAAGTTGAGTATTTGTGGTGAAGAAAGTTTTGGAACTGGCTCTAACCATATCAGAGAAAAAGACGGATTATGGGCCATTATTGCTTGGTTGAATGTTCTTGCTGGATTTAACGAATTATATCCAGACGTTGAGCCAAGTATCAAATCTGTTCAAGATAAATTCTGGCAAGATTACGGAAGAACCTATTTCACTAGATATGATTATGAAAATGTATCTTCTGAAGGTGCCAATAAAGTCATTGATATCTTGACTAAAGTCATTGAAACCAAAACTACTGGAAATAACAAGTTCGAGATCAAAGAAAGTGGCAACTTCCTGTACACTGATCTTGATGGATCTGTTTCTAAAAACCAAGGTTTATTCATTAAGTTTACTAATGGATTAAGAGTTGTATTAAGATTATCTGGTACAGGATCTTCAGGTGCTACCATCAGATTGTACTTGGAAAAGTATTCTCGTGATGTTCTCTTCAAACCAGTTGACAAGTTCCTCTCTGAGGATATTGCATTCGTTGTGGAATTGTTACAGTTCAAATCGCTCATTGGCAAGTCCGATCCTGATGTGAAGACTTAGTCTTTGTGAGGACGTGCTTGGCTTATATAGCTTGTAATCGTGAGGTTTATTACGAGTTCTATCTTGTTGTCTTATAGGTTAATGTATATTTGCCGATTTCTACTGAGTACTTCTACGAGACATGGCTGTCTAGATTCTGCTCTGGAGAAGCAGTGCCGCTTGAAAGAGCCCAGCGCCCTTCTCAATTAGTTCGAAGCTTAGTGTATCTATTAATGTAGTACCTTAGACTCTATATATCATCTGGCAAAACTTTAAGATCTGTCATTGGTTCTCAAACAAGCATCTACTATCTACAGAATCTCTAAGGCTGCTATTAATGTAGCCGGAGAGTACACTACCCTTCCACAGAGTCCACAGGTTCCATAGAGCCACTCCACTCAATGGTATCTGGTCCTCTTGGAATCCCCTTCCTTCAAACTGATTATTTCGTCAAGTCTCTTTCTCATGGAACTCTCCCTTAATCTCGCAGCCTGCTCTGTTGCCTCTAATTCCATAATTCTTGTTCTATATAAATCATTCACAAGTTCTAATTCGCTTATTCTTGTCTTCAATATCGTAATTTCTTCTTGGTCGTTATTATTATTGTTGTCGCTATTTTCTTTGGAAGAATTATTAGCACGATTACCTGTTGGTGTATGTGACTTGTTATTATTGGAACCGTTGGGAGGAGGTTGAGAATCTTCTTTATTGAAGTTACCAATATGTGGCAAATTAGGCTTACTGAAAGAAGCCAATTGTTGAATTGGAGGTAAAGGTCTCTCGTTATTATTCAGTAAATGATATTGAGCACCAAAGCTTGGTGAACTTATTGGATTTTTACTGTAGTTGAGAGCTGAAGATGGAGTGGAAAACACTGGACTAGGTTCTCGTTTTATTTGAGCAGCCTTATTATTTATCAAAGATATAGGAGTGGTGATCTTATTCTTCTGGAATGTGGCACTAGGTCCTAATTCATTTGACATATTTTCTAAGGCGCCCGCAGCCTGGTGTATCGAAGCAGCAGCAGTAGCATTTGAGCCTCTGGTGTTTGAAATCGATGAAGTTGTAGAGAGTAGTAAAGGCGAAGTGATTCTCTGTAATCCAGGAGCAAATTGCGTTGGAGTTGATGCAGGGTAGTGCAATGGTTGGACTGCGGGATGTGATAAATGGGTCTGAAGATGATGATTGTAGTTAGGCATATGAGGATTAGCAAAAGGCCGAGAATCTTTCTTGGAAGATAACTTAGGAGATTTCTTCCCGGATGAAGGAACTGATTTTGAATCCTTTGATTCCAATTTTGGTGTATTTGGAGAGGATGATTTAGTAGAACCATTCGATCCTTGTTTAACTCTATTTCTGGATTTAATGGTATCTGTCTTTAAAGAAATAGGCCTTGGACGACCATGTAACTTCAAGAATAACCCACAAGCATTACATAAAACTTGTCCCATCTCATCTCTTCTCCATAAAGGAGTTGTTTGTGTCCTACAATTATGACATACTGGACTAGAAATATTAGTCTTTGTAGTGGTCGTACCATTGTTTATATGTGTAGTGGTCTTTGCATTAGGATGAACAGGATTTCCATTGTTTCCGTGTCCATTAGGTGATACCAACCCTTGTTGGTTCTGGGCTTGGGCAGGAGGTGTTGGGAAAGATCCCTGTACATGTGAATAAGATCCATGGTGACTAGTTTCATCAACACTAGGAGCTTTGACTCCGGAAGAAGGCTGTGCGGGAGGAGTGGCTAGTGGTTGTTGATGTGACGATTGCAGTGGCTTCTCGATGGTATGCGAGGCCAAGTTAGCAGGCATAGGCTGAATTTCACTCATAGCGACGTTGTTTCTTTATCTTTGAAAATTTTTTATCCTTGATGAAGTGCGTGGGCGGGACACGACGATAGATAAGATAGGCCTGCGATAGGGTTGGTAGGCAGTAGAGGGTGTTGGGTAAAGGGTGTAGGCAGGGGTGTCAGTGGCGTAGGGTGTAAAGGTTGTAGGGAGTAAAGAATGTACGGATGGGAGTAAAGCGTATATGGAGGGTGATAAAGCGTGTATCGACGGTGATAAAGGGTATACGGTGTAGAGTACGCGGGAGGGTGTATGCTGTAGGGAGCAGGGTGTACGGTGTAGGGCGTGTGGTGTAGGGCGAGAGCAGGTCACAGCAGCGGTCGATACGACCCCAGAGTAGCGCAGCACGTGCAGTCTGTCATGGTAATATCAATTCAAGACTCTAGCTCCTGGTTCTCAGATACACATGAAGTCCACAGAGGACAAAATAACCGGTGAAAACCGATTGCGACGAAAATATAACCGTCTCCTTACCAGTAACAACGCAACTACTTATCCGGACATTTCCCGCACCGGGAATAAGTGTAAGTTCGCTAACCGTTGTGGGGCAATTGATAACCACATGTAATTCTCGAGTCGTGTCATCTGCCCAAATATTTCTTAGATCAGGTCCTGCATGTAAATCCAGAGGGTCCAAGAACTGGATTGAATTGGTAGTTATAAGTTTGATAATAGGGGTGTTAAAGTAATTAAAGGATTGGTATTCTACTTGGAGGAGGTCCTTTAATATTGACAAGTCTGCATTGGAGTTGACTACAACTTTTTCGACTCCAATTAGACTGGTCCATACTATTAAGCGGGCTATATTTAGTGATACTCTCATACTTTCGTTAGCTACATGAATTTTACGATACACATCATCCTGAATATTATATGCAGCTGTTAGTAATAGAGGGGCGATATTTTCTTCGACCGTAATTGACCTGGGTAATTTCTTGGGAAGTAATTCGTAATGGAAACCTGTTCCGTTCACTATCACCTTAAAAAGTGATACTAGTAACTGTATCACCTTCACGGGTTCAAATATATACACAACAACTATATACTTTACAATTAGCCATGTACTAGCTATAAAATCTGAATAAGCCTTGATTTGCATATAGCCCCCATAAAACAATATGCTATCCAAAGGCCAGTTCTACAGAGATGTGCCTTGAACACGTCCAGGGTTGCCTCTCTCCGGGCAGTGTCGCTAGAAATGCTGGCACTTTTGTCGACATGGGGACGGTTCGTCGCAGCACTTGTGGCGGTTGTATACATGTTAGACGAGATAAAGATTTATCGCAACACGAAAAAACCTCGAGAAGCCATGAGACTACTGTGGGTGTTATCAGTTGTTGTTGCATTGGAGGTGGTCGCCGCAGTGGATATAGTAGTGGATACGTCGATGGACACGCCAGTGGACACGCCAGTGGACTTACAGGTAGACACGCCAGTAGAAGGGTTGGATAAAGAGGCAGTTGCATGGAGGATCTTTGCTAGAAAAGGACATGGACATAGTAGTAGCAGTGGAAAAAGTGGTCATAGTAGTGGGAAAAGTGGTGCTCGTGGGACAAAGCAGTGCCATGATAAAACGTCTACATCCCAATGTGGGGCACCAATTAACGCTGTGTCATCCACTTTTCTTGTAGGGATCATAGTCAATATGCTAGTTTAGAGATATTTATAGAGAATAGACATAAAATTACGACCAGTCTCTGCCTGCTCGCGCCGCCTCGCGCCAGTTTAGGCCCATTTCTGCCAGATTAGAGACCGCTCGCGGTACTGGCAGCAGTGAGATTGATACGATCGCAAAATCCCTTTATGTACCGCCGCCTTCACCGTCCCCAATTTCATGCCATTGTCCAAGTTCGTCCTTATACTGTGGATATTAAGCCACGGCCATTACCCTTGAGAACTGTTTTAGGACTCATAGTTATGTCCTCTACGTTCTCGATGAGTTTCTATCTAACATACCAAATGTTCAACTTTATGAACTCCGAAGAGACCAATAAGTCGATATTTCTACCCTTATGGTTCAGCCCCAATATATATTTCAAGAGGACCTATAACATATCTAACATGCTGTACTTAGATCAGGATATTCGGGACTCTGTGGAAATAGATCAACTAAGTAAGAGGATTCGATTCAAGATCATCAATTATCTAGCCAATACCAGACCTACAGAATTGATTGATGTGCACCATATAACCACAATTGATGACTGCTTTGATTACAAATTCAGACTCAACTCCCCTGCGGTCTCGGGCTTGATATGCACGGCAAATAAAGTCGCTACGAACCATGACAATGGCATCGCTACAAAAACCAAATCAAACGACACTCTACAAATGAATATCGGTTGGAGCATCAAATTACTCAATTTGGATCCTGTATTCCTCATCAACCAACCCTCTATAAATAGATCTGGAACCTTGGACTTGATCTTCTCTGGAAATGTATCCATTCATGATGGGGCAAGAAACGCCATCATAAAGGTAAAAGGAGTCCTGGAACATGGCAATATCCTATTCAATCAGATCACCGTCGTCCTCGACAAGGAGTACCGCATTGTGTAGCGGCACTCCCCCAATCCATCTTCTTGGCTCCAACGGTTCTAAGTCCCCTGGATCACGTGCCTTCCCTTTATCAACCGCGGAGATCCGCGAACTTCTGATAAGATGGAAGAGCCCAAGACCAAGCGGGTGAGTAGTAACAGGAAGAATGCCCAAGCCACGAGGACACTCCGTGCATGTGAGTTATGTAGGAAGCAAAAGACACGATGCTTTAGAGTTAATGACAATTCTAACAGTTGTTTAAGATGCACATTCGTAAATAAGCCATGTTCATTTGCAAGTGGACCTCCACCAACATCACCAGCTGTGGGAATAGCAGATTCTAAGATAGACTTGATCTATAATGGAGTGCAAGAGCTTTTGAGTATAGTGAAGAATAAGAGAGGATTTGTGAATAATGAAGATGCTAGGGTATTATTAGAAGCAGCTAATTCTATGAAAGAACCCGATGATAGAATGATTCAGAACCCAATAGATTTAGAGAATCAAACGAATTTTAAGTCACCAACTAATTCGTTTGAAATTTCACCTTTTCTGATAATGCAGAATCAGACGAAACCGACATTCTTACCGAAGAATATTGAGAGTTTGCTTAATTTGTCGACTATTCAACTGCCTGGTCAATCACTTCATAATATTGTTACACTTAATATTCTTCCTTTTAATGAAGTTGTTAATTTAATGAATGATTTTAGAAGAAACTATGGAAGATGGATTTCCTTCCCTTCAAATTTACCAACTGAGATTTTAATAGAAAGACTTCAAACTAAGTCTCCTTTACTTTTGACCACTTGTTGTTGTATATCATTGAGATATTCGTTCAATAATGTAAATCCCGGTGATATTAACAGTCAAATGAGAAAACGTCATATCTTCAATTCCCTTGTCAAACAACTAGTTAATGAGTTGAATTCTAACTTACTAAAAATCAATTGTTTCAATACTTTTGGAGGTGATATTGAATTCCTTCAAACCTTAGTTATACTTTCCATTTACTCTTCTTCATTAACTTCTGTTATATCATCCAATAGTCAATCCCTTCTCAAATCCAATGCCAATCCTTCAATTTTCTTATTACAAGATGATAGTTTAAACCTGCAAGATTTGAATTTTGATCCATGGTTTTTAAGTGGGTTAGGATTGAATTTATTTATATCTAAGACAAGTTTAGGTAATCTTATACCTAAAACTTCACTCAATACACCTTCAATTACATCACCATTTACAATTCTATATGATGAAGAATTAGATTCTAATGAGTATCAAACCTTGACTGTAATGAGAATTTATAATCATTTGGTACTTGTTCATTTGATTAATTGTATTTTTAGTGGAAGAATGTGTATTGTTGATGAAATCAGATTGAATTACTGTAATATTACATTAGGATTACCATCATCAACTAACTTTGATGGAAGAATGGTACTGGAAATAAGTATCTTATTAATTACTTATAATTTTATTCAGATCAATTTGAATGTTGCAGGGTTAACAATAGATGAGTTAAACCTCAATTTATCTTCGACATTGAAAGAGATCAAAGGATGGTACGAACAATGGGATTACCTCTTTCAACAACCAGCTTTGCAATTTGTAGAAGTAAATTATAATTTTTGTAATTTGCTTATACTTTTTAGTTATAATTACCAAAGATATGTTATCTTGAATAATCTTTCGACATTATCATCTACGGCATTATTTACTCAAGATAATATCAAGTTCATTGTTAGTGTATCATCAGATGAACATAAACAGAAGATGTATGAGTTCTCTAATAGTGTTTTGAACTTCATTAATCTTATTAATAATGATTCATATTTTGCTTATTTATCAGATCAATTGCATTTCTGCTTCCATTTCGCTGGAATGTTCTTAGTGAAACTTTTATTTATACTACAAAGAGAGAATGCCTTGTCTATTCTTGGTTTAAATGAAGTAAATGAACTGAACTCATTGTCTAATGTTCAACTTTTGATTTCAAAATTTAATAATATTAAAGGTTCGGATTCAAATGATAATGACATCATTTCGAAGTTTAAGAATAGTTTGAAACACAACTTGAAGAAGTTGTTCCCCGAATATGCGTGAGGAGTCGAGCAGGGCGAGAAGCATAGGTGAGGGGAGATTGAGAGAGGAGCTTCTAGTAGAGCGAGAGAGCATAGATGAGAGGGAGATTGAAAGAAGAGGATGGTTACTGGTGACTACAGAGTGCCGAGTTCAGACAGTAGAATGGAGCGATGGAAAATGGAAATGGAGGTGGAGGTTTTTTGAAATCCTCTAGCTCGGCGTACTCTAACTACCTTAATCTTATTTTAGTCTATGAAGAACGATGTTTTGGTACAAGCTGTGTGCCCCATCAAAAATCCTATTTGGATTGGTTTAATGACTTCGCTAAACTTGAAGAGGTGGGACTAAAGGACATTGTCCTTTGATTGCAAAATGTAATTTAATGACATCATCTCAAAATCTTTAGCTTGAAAGACAACTTAAAAAACTTTTTGCCCGAGTATGCATTATTACATGATTGCACACATGATTACATGCATGGTTGCTCAATATTGATGCAATAGTGGCTGTTCCGTTGTCCCATGGTTCGAAACTTAAATTTCATAAGAAGTTGCGATTTTGGTTGCGCCATTTCCTATTTGGGAACATAAAGAAGTCATAAAGCAATTCAACTTGAATGTATAAATACAGCTAAGAAGACTACTATGAATCATTATTAACATGCCTGAATTAGCCTTAGGAAGTATATTAGGAAATGCTGGATCCAGTCTTACTGGAAATGCTGGATCCAGTCTTGCTGGAATTGCCGAGTCCCTTACCTCAGGTATTGGAGGCGTATCTTCTATTACTTCTGATATTAGTGATGCTGCAGCTTCAATTACTTCTGGAGTTGATAGTTCCTTAGGGGGTGCTAGCAGTATATTAGGAGATGCTAGTAGTGCTGTTAGTAGTGCTCTAGGAAGTGCTAGTGAAGATGTTAGCAGTGGCTTAGACTCCCTTACCGATGCTGCAAGTTCTGCCTATGAATCTGGAAGTTCTGCCTATGAATCTGCTACGGGTGCAGGTAGTAAATCCAAGTCTAAATCAAGTGGTAGCAAGTCTTCTACCAGCGGCTCTGAAAGTTCTGCAGCCGGATCTTCTTCTTCTGGAGACGAAGCCAATGAAAAATTCGCCCCATTTTTTGGATCTTTGGCTGGTATAGTGTTCGCTTTACTTTAGAGTTATCGGATATTTAAAAGTAGAGAAATGTTTCTCCTGCTGATTTTTTGTATGTATGGAAATATATTTACTAATGATATGGTAGCGCAGCACAATAAAGCACGCTCATAGCAAACTAGTAGCATTCACTAATAAAATGGCCTCCTGTCCTAGAGCGCACATACTGATCTTAGCAGATGCAGGGGCACCTTTGAGTATCTTCTCTTCTCTCCGCTATTTCTACTTGTTTGGTCCATCGCTTCTAACTCCGTTCGAAGTCCCAAACCTCTAATGAAAAGGATTCACCTTTCTAACTGAGATCACCAAAACCAAGCTTACAGCAAAGGCAGCAGCACATATCTTAAAATACAAGTGGAGATTGCCTATTTTGTCTAAAAATCGGCCATAAACAAGAGAGAACAATGGAGTGGAGATAGCTGGGGAAATCATAAAGAGTCCCCACGTAGAACCTAACATATCCACACCCCAAAGTTCAGCAATTATAGTGGGGTAAATTGTAAATATCCCACCATAATTTATACCATTGATAATAGTAATAATATTGATAGACCGATTCAAATCAGCGAGTGATAAGACTTGATTAAAGAACCCCAATACTAATAAACCTATTAAAATATCTCTCTTATTGTAGTAATCACTAAGAATTCCTACGGCAAGTCTTGTGATTGTAGAAAAGATGGAAAGTAGAATAATCTGAGAGTTCAAATTATGATAATGAATACTCGTAACTATTGAGTTCAAGTTGTTCTGATATGTTTCTAAAGGTCCCAAATCCAAGAATAATGATGCCAAAAGAATATGCATCACTGGATTCTTCAAAAATTTAATGAATTTAGCCTGATGATTAGGTGGCTCAATAGAACTAATAGGAATTAATTCAGTATTTTCATCAATTTTGTGGGTATGTTCGATTATAATTGATGTTGATATAAAGTTCAAAATACCCATAGTAAGATATAAATAGGCAAAAAACTTGAATACTTTAATTAAATCCAAATGGTCATCTAATTTAAAATATGAATTTTTCAACACTTGAGTTGCAATTAATGATGATACACCATAACTAGTAACAGGTAATGAAATTGACAATCCTTTTCTTTCGGGATAAATCTTGGAGCATGTTAATAAACTCAGAAAGTATAGTGATGAAGTACCTAATCCTATAAAAAAATAGGAAATGCAAAGCCATGTGAGTTTAGATTCATAAGTACTGACAATATAACAGTTAATAATATAAGCAGGAACAAAGGCTACAATTGATAAGACTGAAAGTAGATTACTATCATATATATCTGCCAAATATCCCAATCCAGGTAAGCAAAAGTACATTCCAATGATAGTAAATGAACTGATTATGTTAATTTCGAATATCTTGAATTTCAAGTCTATGATTAAATTTTCAGCTATTAAAGGAAATATCAACACAGACCCTAACAGTAAACATGATAACAATGATATCAAGAAGGATACCAACTTAACAGAATCCGGACTCACGTACTGGTGTACCCAGTTTCTTATGTGTATGGAGACCCTAGTTATCATTGAAATTTTTTGCGAAAGAGTCATGGCTGCAAATAGAGCCTCGAGAAGTGAGAAGCGGGATAGAGTGAGTCTGGACACGAGAGGGTAAGAGAGTAAGGGGTAAGAGAGCAAGAGCGAGAGTAAAAGAGTAGGCAAGAGACAAGAGACAGTAGAACGATTTGCGATGGGTCAATATGTAATAAGAGATGATAGCATTCACTAATATTCTAAGAGACGTGAAAAGTCTGCTGTTATACGCTTAAAACAACCTTACCACCATGAACTTTCCCCTCCTTCACTAATCTTAACCCTTCGTTTGTACTCTCTAAACCTGGTTCCAAGACTATCAAATTGGCTGTCTTGATACTAGCAACATAAGGTGGGAGAACCTCATACCAAAACTTTTGGAAATCGGTGATTATTTCCTCCGTGGGGTCCAACCCCCGTAAACTGTAACCCAACCCCCAGTATGCAATCGTATTCACAAAGCGGATATTCCTGGACTCATCTATGTTAATATTTTGAGGCTTCTGGAAAGTTAAGTTATCGATAGCAATGGTTTCAGAGCCAACAGAAGCATCGTAAGTTGCTTGATAAGTCTCAACTGTGCCAATTGTATCCACAGCACACGTAATTTTTCCTTTAGTTATTCCCTTTATCTGTTCAACAACATCGGCATCTCTATAGTTGACGATGTTATCAGCACCAATTGATTTTAAAAGCTCAAAGTTCGTGGAAGCTGTAGCAATAACTTTCAAGCCATAAATGACCTTTGCAAGCTGAATGATGATAATACCAGATGCGCTGGCCCCTCCCCATACCAAAATATATTTATCCTTGTTAGCTTCTTGCTTAGGATTAATCTTCAATGAAGCATTGAATACTTGAGCTGCTGTTACCAATCCACAAGGAACAGATGCCGCAGCTTCGAAACTAGTAAGCCCCGAGGATTTGTGCTCCCCAGGACTCAACGGAGTAGTATCACTGATCAACTTAGTGACATTGATACTGTTATCGGATCTAGCAATGTACTTTGTACGAAATGACCCACTTTCTTCATCGTGAGCAAAAACGACACTAGCAATGTAGTCTCCTTTCTTGAACCCTTTGACCTCCTTGCCAACTTCAATTACAACCCCAGCACCATCAGATCCAGCGGGCCAACCAACAGGCACTCCGTCTAATCTTTTATAATCTGCAGGATTTATGGCCACTGCCTTGGTCTCAACTAGGATTTCATCTTCTTTGATTGGGCGGAGTTCAATATCAACAAAGTCATAGAATCTATTACTTTCCTTATTGGCAACAACTGCTGCTTTAACCATTGATATTATTGTGGCGAAAATTTAGCAGCTATATTGCTGAAAGAAGATTTGAAGCCAACCCACAATAATTTCCTAATTGGGAACGTTCAGCGGTTGAGTATTACTAATATCTGCATAGTGGACAGCAAGGCTGAGATTGTATAGTGGTGAACTTGGCAAGCCCTGCTACGATATTTTGAAGAAAATGCTACTTCATTGAGCAGAGGAAATTGATTCTAGAGAGGTATAAAAGACTCTTATCACTGTTTGATATGGATGGAGCCTAGACACATTATGGGTACAACTCTTGTAGGGCTTATCAAGTACTGGTATTCCTTCGATCTCTCTATAGAAACGTTTTGCAAAATCAAAAAAAGAAAGGTTGCAAATTCTGTAAAAGAGAAATTTGTAAATGGTCTATGAGTTGAACGGCCTTTTAGGCATAAAATAATTCAATGAGAAGATACACAAAAACCATAACACAAATAACAGCTACAACAGCGAGAAATAAAATCTGAGCTCAGAGTCACATAACCACAATAACAACAAGTTACAGGGTATAGATGTCATCGCAAAAGTTGATGAAGGTGTGCGGCGGGCCATCAGATAAAGAAATTTGAGCATCTGAACGCCTCAGTCCGAACATATTCGCTGGCGGCTTGAAATCCCCGATGCGGATTAACAGCCACCTCATTATTTTTCCGTGATGTCATCAAGTTCTGTTTCAGGTATTTTGTGTAATGCAAGTCTAGATAAAAAATTTTTCAAACAGCCAGCTGGCGTTTCCTAATATATACAAAAACAAGTTTTACCCACCGCTGATTTAAACCCGAGATCTTTGTTATATGCATGGATCCATGTGGATTAATATTTATTTTTTTTGTCGCCATTGTTAAAAGCGTGTACGTGTTTGGGCGTGTTTGGTCAATGCGACAAACGTTCAGGTACCAAGATTAACTACCCTTAAACTCTTAGTTTTTAACCTGGATTTCTTGTATTGACTTCTAACCATCAAAACTCTCTCTTTTATGTCAATCTGATTCTTTATTTCATCAATAAACTGCCCTTTTACCTAAAATTTTATCATCTATGTTAACAAATTGGATGCCCACGACCCGCGTCGACGACTAAATATAAATACAGCTGGTTTTCGCTTTTTCGTCTCCTTGACATTAAAAAGACAGAAACACAAATATGAAAGGATTAATTTTAGTAGGTGGTTATGGTACCCGTTTGAGACCTTTAACTTTGACTTTACCAAAGCCTTTAGTTGAGTTTGGTAACAGACCAATGATTTTACATCAAATCGAAGCTTTAGCTGCTGCTGGTGTCACTGATATTGTATTGGCAGTTAATTATAGACCAGAGGTCATGGTTTCTACTTTGAAGAAGTACGAGAAAGAATATGGTGTTCAAATCACTTTCTCAGTTGAAGAAGAACCTTTGGGTACTGCTGGACCTTTGAAGTTGGCTGAAAAGGTCTTGAAAAAGGATGACTCTCCTTTTTTCGTCTTGAACTCCGATGTCATCTGTGATTACCCATTTGCTGAATTAGCTGAATTCCACAAGAAGCACGGTGGTGCTGGTACCATTGTTGCTACCAAAGTCGATGAGCCATCTAAGTATGGTGTCATCGTTCATGATAGAGATACCCCAAACTTAATCGACAGATTTGTTGAAAAACCAGTTGAATTTGTTGGTAACAGAATTAATGCAGGTTTATATATCTTAAACCCAGAAGTTATTGACTTGATTGAAGCTAAGCCAACTTCCATTGAAAAGGAGACTTTCCCAATCTTGGTTGAACAAAAGTCCTTGTACTCTTTCGATTTAGAAGGTTACTGGATGGATGTCGGTCAACCAAAGGACTTTTTATCTGGTACTTGTTTGTACTTAAACTCTCTTTCCAAGAGAAGCCCAGAAAAGTTATCCCACGAACCATTTGTTCATGGTGGTAACGTCTTAATTGACCCAACTGCTAAGATTCACCCTAATGCTTTGATTGGTCCTAATGTCACTATTGGTCCAAATGTCGTTGTTGGTGAAGGTGCCAGAATTCAAAGATCCGTCTTATTGGCCAACTCTGTTGTCAAGGACCACGCTTGGGTCAAGTCTACCATCGTTGGATGGAACTCAAGAATCGGTAAATGGGCCAGAACTGAAGGTGTCACCGTTTTGGGTGATGACGTCGAAGTTAAGAACGAAATCTACGTCAATGGTGCCAAGGTCTTGCCACACAAGTCTATCAGCTCCAACGTCGAGAAGGAATCTATTATTATGTAGAATAGACACTAATGTAGTTTGAACACTTTACCCAGAATAGAAGTAGACAGTACCCCTCGCATGCTGTAAAAGAAAAAGATTTCATTACTTTATCTAACAGCAAAAAGTAAAGAGCATCCATTAAAACTTATATACATTAGATTGTCTAAAAGTCAAGCAAAGCTTGTAATATATACATTAGTTAGCCAATTCTTTAAATCCTTGAGCGCAACTACTTCTAAGAGGTTCACTTAATGGTTTTCTCTTAGTGAGGTAACTGACCAACAAAAGCTTGGAAATTTGTGGCTCATTAACGGTTCCCAATATCTTAGAGTGCCCAGTACTAGTATTTTCGTAAGTGAAAGTCAATTTACCACTATTCATAGATAAGAGTAATATATGATTTTTTGGAACTGAACCTTTATGGCCCTTGAAAACCGCTTTTAATTCATCTAAACCAGCCGCTACTTCGGGGTTCTTTTTGGACAAAGGATGTGATAATATAGACTTTACAAACCCATCTCTCAAGTGACTGAAGTCAGTGTTTCTTACTGGACAAATACGAATTTTGAAGTCAGCAGCTTCCCATAATTTGGAAACTAAGTCAAATGATTTGTCATTATCATTGAAAGTTTCATCTAAGTTTTGTTCTTGTTTGAGAAGCTTCAACACATTAGACTTATCAGCATCCCTTAAATATACTCCGGCACCATAAACTTTGAACCCAAGAAAAGTAACTGATCTGACACCATGGCCCACTAATGAATAATCTTTGAGCTTCAAAGGAAAAGCATCAATACCATTATCAACAATCACTGATTTCAAATTTTCCAAACAAATAGGATTGAAAGCATTTAAAGCGTTAACGGCAACAAGAGTTCCTGCAATTCCAAGCCCTAATTTAGGTATAGCTCTGATCATCTTATTAACTTAACCTTTTTTTATTGCGCAACTTTTCATAGGCGTGAGATTTCTGGATTGATGGCTCCAGGATAAGAAATGGTAAGCCCACTAGCCAATTGGGACTTCTTTAAAAGTTCATCTTTAGGTAATTTGTCAAAGTTAGCAATTAAGTACCCAAGTAATGTATCACCGGCCCCTGTAACATTTACTATGTTCAAATTCTCGTTCTCTTGTGGAATTGGGTAGTATTCTATATAAAAATTTTGGGTGCAAATTTTGGTAATATTATTTTTCGCAGCCATGAAGATATCATCAGTTCCTAAAGAAAGAACACCATTTTTCCCCAACTTAATCAAGAAGTTCTTGAAGAATGGTAATAGTTTGAATGATTTTTGAATAACACCCTCATTATAATACTTTTTAATTTCTGCAGGTAGAATTTTATTAGAAATTTCGCTCAATTTCAAAGCATCAATTTTTTCAAACCACTCATCATCAAATCTTCCATTCGTCTCAAAGCTTTCATATATAGAATCAAGTTCATTGATTGTAGGCGTTATTAGTTCAACTGGCTTAATTAAAGAAGATAATTTAGCAGACTTTATCAAACTTGTGGGTTCTATTATCACCTTACAAGTCACTTGTTCTAAAACTTTGTTAATAGTGTCTATTGATAGATTACAGTCAAACACCACCAAATCAGGGTCTTTTTCATGTACAATTTGAATAATATGATCAGAAAAATCAGTCTCAATTATTTTCATGTCACTAGCTGCTATAATCAATTCACCTTGATGGTCGTGAATTGAAGTATAAGTGGCTGTCTTATGCTCATTTGATACTAATAACCCTGACCTATCGAATATTTCATTTTTGATGGTATTACCCATATGGTCATCACCTATAATCAGGACAAATTTAGTCTCACCATGGCTGTATACACTAGCCAAAGCAACATTATGTCCTACTCCTCCAATAGAAGTACCCGTACTTGCTGGGTTGGAATCATGGAGATGATGACCAGGCTCAAGCTTGGAAATATTGTCCACTGCAACAGACCCTACAACTACAGTGGTAACTGGGTTTCTTTGCTCAACTGGGGATGTGTTAGCTGCTTCCACGGTCTTGGAAGACGTTGGGAAAGGTGGCTGTCTTAAGTCCTTTGGTTCCTATATATTAGTATATGGGGCATAAATGAATAATTTAATTACTTACAAGATTCTTGGCTATTTCTGTAGCACATCTGAGGTTATTGAAAACAAAGTTTTTGTTGGATTCCAACGACTTACCTCCAGTTAATTCTCCGATTTTCAATAATAAAAACGGAGTAACGTCTTTACCAGAAATGCCCTTTTCAGCGGCTTCCTGATAAGCATCTTCAATTACTTTATTAATGAAATCAGAGTCTAATGCATATTCTGGAGGAGGTGGAATACAGATCAAGTTACCAGAGGTCAATCCCAAAGCGTCTTGGTTACGAATTATATCAGCGATCTCACTGAAAGAAGTAAAGGAATTAGGAGATTTAATTCCGGACTTTCTAGCATAAAATCCTGGTATCTCGATGTCATTCTCATTAGTATCATTATAAGTACTAACGTAGACACCTTGGGTTTCCAAATACTCCATAGTAAGACCAATGTCCAATATTGATTTAGGACCTGCGCATACTACTGTGATAGGGTTTCTTCCCAATTCTACTAAATCATTTGAAATATCAAAGGTGATATGAGCATCTCTATGGACGCCTCCTAATCCACCAGTACCAAAGACTTTTATACCAGCTAAATTTGAAAGAATTGAAGTTGAGGCAATTGTAGTTGCACCATATAACTTATTAGCCATAACATGTCCGATATCTCTTCTAGATACCTTTACAGCAGATTTTGAGTTTTCAGTCAACTCTACTAATTGAGCATCCGTTAAACCAACATGAGGAATACCTCTTAAGAATGCAATAGTTGCAGGGATACCGCCTTGATCTCTAACGACGTTTTCAAATTGTTTACCTAAAGATAAATTATCAGGATAAGGAAATCCATGAGTTAATATGGTAGATTCTAATGAAACAACTGGTTTATTCTCTACAAGCGCTTGTTGGATTTCTTCAGAAATAACAAGGGGATTTCTCTTTGTACTTAAATATCTTACCGCTCTGAACATCAATAGTTGAGAAAAAAATTACTAATGAAAGATGATATTGAAACTGTTATAGGAAGATTTAGCAATAAAAAAGTATTTGAAGACTATAAGATTTTAGCAGGATATTATAATCCAAGAGTATCTTGGTCGAATCCTGAAATTTCGATCAAGATTGAACCATTAATGGATGAGATACATTTTATTAATCAACTCATTAGTGAAGTGAGACCAAAGAAAAGAAATATTAGTGGATTAAATGTAAAGGTGGGACAAGAGGAAGATTTTGATATCAAGATTCTTTCCTATTTGTATACATTAATCAAAACTTTCCCACAACATTCGAATTGGTCAATTATAACCTCCAATCTATTGACTTTAATGGACTTACCAGATGCTAATATAAAAATTCAAGTACTATATTTACTTGAGTTATTTGTTAATGATATTGAACGTACGGGACTTACTCAGTTATTTCTACAAGGCTTAAAAGTAAATATCCTGTTTATCGAAGATCAACAAGTGTTAATGGGTTCTTTCCATATCGCTGTTAAACTTGATAACTCCATAGATAATATAGTAGATCTACTCAACACAGTACTAGTGACGCTAGATAAGAAGTTCAATAGATTTGGCGAGTCTCCACCCTTCCTTAAATCATTGATTTGTCTTGTAGATGAAAGTATTGATATACTTGGTGCTAAGATCTTGATTAGCTTAAACCGTATTAACTTTATATTCAATCAAATGCTCATTAATTCAGAGCAGGTCGATACCATATTGAACATACAGATGAAATTGATGGATATATTCGAAAAAGCACCACTAGAAGCCCAACAGTTGTTCTATGAGTACAGATTTGATCTCATAGCGTGCTGGACAGTGCTACAGCGTAGAGAAATTGACACCAGCAGACATCTCGAGCGTTTACAGGTGTTTGGGCCTGGTGCCACTGAGGACACTGGAACTGCCAGCGCCATTGATGACTGAGACTTTCGTAGCGAAGCCATCGGACCTGAAGCCATAAAAGGTGCAGAGAAAACATTAGAGCATTACATAAGATCAATAGAATACTCAATTTACTATGTACATATTTCCTATTGCTTACCTTGCAAGGTGGCAACGACCTTGATATTAGTATCTAAAAACCTATTCACGCAGTTACTTAAACATGCCTCATCTTCCCTAGTTAACTGACCATTTATTGGTGTGTTCTGGTTACATTTTTTAAAGCACAAATCGGTAAATTTATGAATAGACATTTGAACCTTGGATTTGGAATTCTCTTGTTCGATAAACTGTAACATCTCCTTCCTAGATGTCTCATCTAGGCTCTGTAAGCCGCCTAATACTGATGAGCTAAGTGAGTCCATTTGCGAAATTTTAATGAATTTTTCACTGGAAGTTTTGAAAGGAAAAGCCAAAATTAAGTCAACGCGATGAATAAAGCAGATAAGGTGAGTAGACTTCGAGATATGTTTAGGGGTAGTAGCCAAACGAGCAGCCAATTGAATGATACATATAGAAGTCGAATAGAAGAAAAGAACGAATTTGTCAAAGATTTGAATAAACAAGCGGAGAAGATCATTCGAGAACTAGGAGGATTATCACAAGTAGAGGATGAACTAGAAGAATACGATAAGAAGAAACAAGTGATAGCTTGGTATAGGACTCATAGTAAAATTCTTTATTATTCAGATAAATCAGATAAGATTATGGAAAGTCAAACTAGTGTACTCCTCAACAATAATATTCATGATATAAAAGAAATTAATCAGAAATTACAATCAGAAACAATCAGTCTAAAACAACCAAAAATAGAATATGCACAATTAACCGAAACCATCGATAAATTAATTGAACAATCTAACCGACAATTAACGCGGGGAGATAAACAGCAACCGAGTGCAAATCAAATTATCGAGGTTTGGAACCATAATTTTGCAGACAGCAAGGAATACTTGAAGAAATTAAACTTTTTAGCCCACCAAGTTAGTCCTAATCATCATAAATTTCTTGTGAAATTAATTCGTGCTTCAGTTCATAAACACTACATTGATCTCAATAAACTTAGCCCCGATGAAAAAGACCTTATCAATGATCTATTATTAGTCGAATTAATTCAAACTCGATCGGAAAACAATACCATTTGGATTCGTTTGGTAGATCTCTCTCGTTAGTATGTTTCTATGTATAAATAAACGCTGTGCGCCCCAACAACATTTTTACATTCTCATTAACTCGAGAGGTGTTGAAATGTCATCGATTCCAAGGAAACGAAATAGAAAGATTCTTGTATGTTCCAATTGTCGAGCTAAGAAGAATAAATGTGATCGAGAAATTCCCTGTGGTCTGTGTGTTAGGTTAGGATTACGAGATACATGTACATATGATATATCAGCCCAAAGTCCTTCTCCTTTACCCTCCATTAAACAAGACTTTAGTGAAACTTTTGAATTTTCTTCTAATTTGCCTATTCCTATCAAAGATGACGATCGAAAGAAAAAAGTACCCAGATTTGAACCCGTTTCAGATGTCTGTCGTATATACCCATTTTTTCCTATCCATCCCAAAGATCCTGCTACAAAACTTATTAGGACTTATTGGGCTTTTCAGGTAAGAGACTTTCAATATACTCATTTTTCATTATCTAGACTTCTGCTTGGACTAAGTTTACCCAAAGTGGATGAGTTAGAGAAGAAATTCAACTTAAAAGAAACTATTACATACAAATTAGTAGATGTTGGTAAAATCAAGATAAACGAGACAAAGGCGAAAATAACTCGATTCGGAGATGATCTAGGTTTATCATACTATCCCAACTATAAAGAGTATAACAATTCTACTCTAATACAAAAAATCAAGAAAATACTTCCATCACAACGACAACTCCTAAATTATCAAAAAGTATTCTTTGACAAATTCTGTGTTTATATCCCAATACTTGATGAATACGAACATTTCGATAACATTAGTCGGATTTTGAATATCCCGAACTCCTCTAATAGTACCAATGCTCGGATTCAAAAGTTGAATATCGGATTGAAAAATGATTTCGTTATACTTGCACATGTTCTCTTCATCCTCCGCATAGTCTATGTCTACTATTTGAGTAACGATAAGTTTAATCCTTCGGATCAGCCTATATATATAGAAGCAGTCGCTTTAGCAGAGGAGTGTATCCATACTCATGGCTTAATGAATCAGCCTACCTTAGCACTTCTACAAGCATTATTATTATGTCAATTCTACAGAAGCTCTGCACCAGAAAGACAACATGGCTTCCTTTCAGACCAAACATTGAGATCTCAGATCCTCGAAACTTGCTATTGTACTGGGGTAAATCGTGATTCCCTATGCTTTGATTTGGAGACTGTGGACTTCAAGTTAAGTCATTTGAGACGTAAAATCTGGTATCATGTCTTCCAGTCCGATATCTACCAATCTGCCACTTTTTTGTTCATTCAAAGACACCTAAATCATGACTATGATGCAGAATGGCCGCAATTTGATATTGGCTTAAGTAATTATAGAAATCCCATCAATGAGAAGTATATAACCGATGGGTTCATGTTAGATAAGCCCATTTTAGAAAATTTGAGCCGGTTGTTACAGTTCACTCAAAAGATTAGGCCAACACTCTTTGAAAATAACGTAATTGACTTTATAAAGAAGTTTGATGTCCTAATCACCAATACTCTTGGAACCTTTGAACAAATCGATTCGCAACCAGTGGACCATCTTAAGGTCCTTAAGTTGAAAGCGTTTATAAAAGCAAGATGCTTCTTAGTGATGTTCTCTTATAGTTCCGCTGTTAAATATGACGAAGAAATGGAATACACTAATGCCATGATATGCCTCGATCATTGCTTTAGGGGTATCTTTGTGGACTTGGGTATGATAACTTTGGATATAAGAGAAGATGGTCTCAAGCGCTATGGTGACAGCTTCAGATTATTAGTAACGCCCTTATTGGTGGAGGTGTTCCACCTCACTGTTTGCATTTGTGAGTTTCTTATGGTAAGAATCAAATGTACTACCATGCTTGATTCTAGTGATAACGAACTCACCGCCAAGTATAACCAATGGAATGAAATGCTTAAGAAGTTTGCCATGGTCAGACTCAAGTACATGATCGTTCTTGCATCATTCAGCCACTCGTGCAATAAATTACTTAAAATTAACTTGATTAACCTTCTAGTGGCTTTCGATGAAGATGGTATATATAAGTTGGTACCCGAACAATTAACTAATGCTAAACTCAACTACATGCAACCACTGGATGCAGACAATTTCATCGAGTTTCTCAAACCAGCATGGCACACAGTTGAAAGAGAGAAAATTGACAGCGTCAATATATTCACGGTAGCAGACATTTTGAAACAAGACCCTGAATTTGAGGCTAAGATAGTAAGATACATGACCGCAGACAAAATCTGGGTGTGTACGTCGATCTTGAATATGTTCCACGAGAATGATGTTCCGAAGGATGACGATGATGACTCCAAGAATCAAGACGATATTGAATTTAGCTTCAGACAGCCCTATTACCATTGCATACCTGGGTTCCGTGGCTCCAATGGTATGATTATAGAATAGGCCATTCTTGGCTAAGATGTATATACTTCAAATAGCACTACACCTACTTTCCTCTTCTGGAATTCTCTGCAACATGAGCACATAGTATTATTTCAATGTCACTTTAATTATCAAGTTACTAGAAGCAATGTCCTATTACGGGTGCAAACGATTCTCATTGCTCGTTCACTCGTATACGATTAAAATATTATTAGGTCTATTTACTAAATGAGCTAAGCTTAAGCTTAAGACTTAACATCAGCATAAGAAGGTAAGTTGCCATTGTTTTCGATTGGGGCAGATTCGGCCGGCTTCTGGTCTTTGCTGTCAACAACTTCTTGAATATCTTCAACAGAATTTGCTGACAGAATATCTCCTTCACCAAGGTCATGTGGATCGTATCCACTGGCAATTAAATACTCAATAAAGTCTCTGTCCTCCTTGTTAATGGCATCTTGTCCAACACCAGGGAGGAAGAAAAGGGCTAAGATGGTTGAAAAAACACACAAGGCAGATGAAATATAAAATGGTACTTTAACACTACCGTTGTATTTAGCCATAATGGCTGGGAAGGCATAAGTACCGGAGAAAGCTCCGATTTTACCCATGGCAGCACAAATACCATAGTAAACACCACGAATGGATGTAGCAGAAGTCTTCGAGGCCAAGAGACCAATGTTGTCACCCGGTCCAAATTCACCGAGAGTGCTGAAAATACCGTAAACGACGACAAAAGCACCAACATGAGCAATCAATTTGTCATAACAACCCGACATAATGAAACCGACAACAGCCTGTAACCCTGTTCCCATCGCAAGAGTTAATCTGGGTCCAAAATAATCGGCTGCAAGAGCACCGAGGATGGAACCTGGAATATAGAACAAGTTAAAAACAATAGTCCAACCAAAAGTCTTATACAAATCTGACAAGCCATCAGCCTTCACTGGAATGATCTCAGCCAATATGACACCAGAGTAAAGTCCGAATGAGTAAGATGAGAAATTGTAGATGAACCAAATGAGTGATACAACTGACACTCTAAACCAATAAAACTTGATAATTTTGATTATAGGAATTTTTCTGGTATTCTTAATCCTCATCTTCTTGTACGATTCAGATTCACTCATCTTCAATCTGATCAAAAAAAGCAATAATGGAGGAATTACTCCAAGACCGATTGTTAATCTCCAAACCGCTGAAAGATGACGTGGGGTGAAGATCCAAAGTAAGACCATGGGAACAAAAGAACTGATAACGAAACCAAGATCAATCATAGAGTTAGTAAACCAAACAAAGTATCTGTTTCTATGACCACTTGGTAACTGATTAGCGAATTCAGAAGCGATGACAGAAGAAGTAGGATATTCAGCACCAATACCAACACCTAAGAAGAATCTGAAAGTAGTAAAAGCAGCAAATAAACCTTCAGGAGATCCATGGGCACCCCAAGTACCAACTGCACACAATAAGGTGAAGACGATTAATAAAATATTAGCAGCCATCATACCAGTTTTTCTAGATAAATGATCAGAGATAAATCCAAAACTTAACTGACCAACAACAATACCAACAAAAGCGATGGCACTGACATTCGATATAGCACGAGATTTGGTATAAGCATCACCATAAATTCTTGAGAAACAAGTATTCACAGCAGAAATACCATTATTGACGTACCCATCACTAAATAAACCTGCTCCAGAAGCGAATGCAGGCCATAAATTTCTAGTTTTTACTTCTGTAACTACATTTTCATCTTTCTCTTCTTCTATTTGAGAAGGGGTCTTTCTTCTAAAGGTAACTTCATTATCCAAGTGTTTTATCCAACCGGTACTGAGTTGGGAAAACGTCCTCGGTAAATCTCTTGATGCCATTTTAGAATGAAGAATGATAAATTAGCGCAGACGCACGATATATATATTTTCTGATAAGAAACGTGAAAGCGCCGTGAGGCTCGCACATCTAATAATTTCCATTTTAGGTTGATAGTAGAAGATAATGGAAAATCCCATTTGAAAACAACAAAAGCATAATATTTTGGTATTGGTTTAGGGGAATAGGAAAGAATGATAAATTTATTGATATATGTAATGATTCTAAAATTTTGACAGTAGTTTTACGTAACATTCCTCAAGGCAATAATACAATATAATGGAATAAATTTCATCTGCATGCAGGCAGTGGGTTATCTCTATTAAGACATTTTTACGTTCAACAATGGCTATGCACGCTTCATGCCTGCACGCCTGCAAGCCAATGAAAATTTATTATTCGCACTATGCCTAACTCGACAGTCATAAGTGCTAGATTATTCCAGCGTCAGAAGGTCATTATGATCGGTATCTTAACATCCTTGCTTATCTTTTTGTTAATCTTGGGTGTATCATACCATGACCGACTTGGCGAATTGTATCCAGGTGATCCAGGCACTCAACTGCCGATCGACTCCTTGGCTGATGCGGATACGAAATCCCCGAATACGAAATCCCCCGATACGCAAAAACCCGAATAAAATTGACATTTTTTTCATTGACTCCATTTTTTTATTATTTTGCTGCTCAAAGACCGGTCCAGAAGTTTCTTTCAAAGTGATCCCCTCTAGTCTTTTCTTTGATAAGTCCCATCATTAAGAATTCATTACAGAGCTGAAGGAACCAAGCAAATGCAGTAGTATCATCTTCTTCCCTGATCCGCAGGCGGAATGCTTGGAAGAGATCAACGTGGTTCATCGTAGTTGGCGCTTCCTTTAATAAATTAAATAATTTCCCAATGGGGAATCCGTTTTTACTGAGCTTATATGCAAGCTCTTTTCTTAGTTTTGGCCTTAATAAACGTGCACTTAGATCTTCGTAATTTTCCACTAGTTGTGAAGTAACTGCATATCCTACAATGAATACCTCATGAAATACATCATCGGGTTTACATCCCTCTTTTCTATAGCTACTCAATTTTTCTTCAATATATTGATCATTTCGTAAAAGTTTCTTGATTTCTTCTTTTTTACCTTGGTGAAGAAGCAATTCAACTGTTGTCTTCACTGACGGAAGTCTCCTGAGAAGTTCAGCTTCCACATGTGTCACCTCTTTTTGTGTCATGAAAATCGAATAGAAATTCAGATAGAAATGGTTCATTATAGTTAGTTTGATTGCGCTTACTACAGCGTCAATTGATGGATTATAATACTTGAAGCGAGTAGTAATGATATCCAATACTCTTTGATCAATCTGAATGATCTTCTGAACCTCTTCCATGATCTTTTGGAATATTTCTTGGTTACTTGTAGTTCGAAATTTTGAATTGGCAAGCAAAATTCTGATCTCTGGATTGATATTTGCATGAATCCAATTACCTACATTTTCTGCTCCTACACCAAAGATCAACTTGACGGGTAAGCTCTGCTTGTTACAGTAGATATTCTTGACAAAGTGGTTTAAGACTTGGCTATCCATTGTTCCAATATCTTCCACCACTATAATCAATGCCTGTTTAGTTTGTTCATACCAATTCTGGAACATGTCTATACCATAAGGCAGATCATCTTGAACATCGTCACCTTCGTCATCTTCGTCATCTTCAGCAGCATCAGAATTATCCTCATTCAATTGCTTGAAAATGGCACGGTATACTGATTTCATAGTATGAGTAGTCAGTCTACTATATAAAAATACAATCTTAGATGGACTACTAGTCAATAAATTCTCGAACTCTTTCATGATCCTAGTATTGTTGGAAGTACTTGACGTTAACAGTACATATCCAACATCCAATTTATGCAGACTAGACAGATGGTTGTCCATGAAGTCGAGTAAATCATCATACATAGAAGTATTGGCATTATCGATTATATGCTCAATACAACTAGTTATTTCATCGATATATTTCTGGTACAATTTATACCGTAATGCCATTTTAAATTTGTCTTCATTATTATTCAATCGTACAAACGGAGTAGACTCGATCTTTTGTCGCTTAGGGTTGAGTACATAGTGGGTTTTACGACTATCGTCATTCAATTCATCCATCGCGTAGTGAGAAATTTCAACCACGAGTTAAAGTGTAAGGAACTACCCAGAGAATTGCGTTCTGGTGGGTATTAACATCTCTTCGGAGCCACTCTGACTCTGGGTGTACAGTTGTAGTTGGGGCTGAAGAATCCTTTACCTTAGAGATGATTTTGTCCGTAAAATAGCCCTTGGGAGGGTTATGACGTGTGGGAATACTATAGAGACAAGGTAAAATGAGTGGGCGTATGACAGAAAGGTAACGAAGGAAAGTAAGGTAGAAATGTAGGAAGACGAAGTAAACTGGATATACAAAGACACGTAGGACAACGGGGCACACAGGACAAGTACAACAAGTAGGACAAGTACAACAAGTACAACAAGTAAAACTGGTAGAACTGGTAGTACAATCAGAGCTGGCCAACATCGTAGAAAGAAGTCTAATAAAAGCGTCCTAGTACCTGGGGAAAGAAAAGCCCTCTACACCCCTTAATCAAGGTGAAATAGTGTGGAGCTCAAACTGATTGTACCCCACTAAACTTGCCTGATTGGAAAATTTCCTCAGGATGTTAAGGCAACGCAGACCAGCAACCGAACTAGAAGACAAGCCCGAGAAGCCATTACTCTTCAAAGAGAAAAGCCGCCGGAGGTTTCTCAATGTGGCACCCATCAATATCCCTTTGAAACGTCGTTTAGAAACAGTTGGGATCATTTGGCATACTATTTCAATTCCTGCTTTCGCTCTTCTTTTTTTGGGTATCCTTTCTCTTGGATGGGTTGCTTGGGTTGTAATCATTTTACCATACTTTATTTGGTGGTATGGATTCGATCTACATACTCCAACCAACGGTAAAGCTGCTTATAGAGACAGGGAATGGGTCAAGAATTTAATTGTTTGGGAATGGTTTGTGAATTATTTCCCTATTAGGGTACATAAATCTTGCGAGCTCCCACCCACATTTACTCAATATGAGGGTGAAGACAGCGATGATGAAGAGGATTTGATAAGTGAACATTCGACTACAATAGTTGATAAAGTATTCAAATTGTTAGGATTAGGTAAACGACTCAATAAAGCACACAAATCTAGAATAGCTACTGGCCCAAGGTATATTTTTGGATATCATCCTCATGGTGTGATTTCCATGGGGGTCATGGGAACATTTGCAACTAATGTAATTAGAAATGAACCGTTTGAACCTCCAATTAAATTCCTAAAATTCTTATTCCATGATCCCTCCAAGAATAAACCCCTATTGCCTAACATTGGAAATGTTTACCCATTGACTTTAACAACTCAATTTACATTACCATTTTATAGAGATTATATATTAAGTCTCGGGCTCACAAGTGCATCTGCAGGTAACATTAAGAGTCTTATCAATAATGGAGATAATTCAGCATGTATAGTGGTTGGAGGTGCCCAAGAATCACTACTTAATTCTGGAGTTACTAACAATCCAACTGTGGGAATTGGATATAAAAAAATCACCGAACAAGACGATAAAGCTCAAAAAGAGATTAAATTGGTACTCAATAAGAGGAAAGGGTTTATTAAACTAGCAATCGAATTAGGTAATATCAACCTAGTTCCTATATTTGGATTTGGTGAAGCAGACATTTACAATATTGTTAAACCAAAACCAGGATCTTATGGTGATTTGTTTCAAAGATGGTTAAAAAAACACTTTTCATTTACATTACCATTTTTTAGTGCTAGAGGGATTTTCATCTATGACTTTGGATTCTTACCATTTAGAAACCCCATTAACGTATGCATGGGCAAACCTATTTATGTACCACCAAATCTATTAACTACTGTGATCAGCGAACCGAACGAACCAATTAAGAGACTGGCATCATTGACTAATTTATTCAAGAAACCAAAACCTATAAAAAGACCTAAGATACCTCAGGAACTTCTCGATCATTATCATAAATTGTATGTAGATGAACTCAAACGGGTATTTGAGGAGAACAAGAGCCGGTTCGGTTATGACAATGTCGTTCTCAATATCGTTGAGTAGAGCTGTAGACAACATGCAGTCGCCATCATGATGCAGACAATAAGCAATAGACAGCATGATGCGGTAGACATCAATGAAATATATGAATATACACTAAACATGACATGCTAACTACTTCTTGATCAGATCGTTGGGCAATTCAATTTCAAATTCGATATCATTCTCATCCATTCTCAAAGAAATAGGTACTTCTTGTGCTCTTAAAGTCTTATACTTTTTCAATAAGCTCTTGTTCAACTTGAATCTTCCATTTCTTTTAACCAAAAAGTTTTTATTCTTATTGAACTTTTTCAAGAATTTATTGACCTCCACTTCATTCTTTTTAAGATTTTCCACAAGTTTATGATTTTCAACTATTAAGTCTTTTTCCCATTCTTTGAAATTTCCTTTTTGTTCAAATGGTTTATCACCGAAAAGTTTCTCTGGTGGTATTAATTCCCAAAGATATTCATCATCAATATCGTTAAGATGAGGATTGAGATTGATCATACCACTAAGAGATTTCTTCAAAGGGTGTTCAGGTATCATTCTATAGTTGAATGAATCCTTATCATAGTATATTTTAACAAGATTAAGTTGACTCTGAAATATTTCATTATCATCTCTTGAATTTATAAATATATCAAGCTGTTCTAATAATGCCTTATCTTTATTTGTAAGTTTGGAATTTTGATATTCCTTACTATATTGTTTTGGAATTTGAAAATCTATTAGATTAGATTTCTCTTCTGGCATAGGCTTGAGATATATCGATTCATAAAGTTCATTAACCGATTGTTTAGTAATTTCTTCTGGTGCTTTTGGGAATTTGGCCATCGGAATATATTCACTTATAACCGACAGATTTGATTGAAATTTGGACGATTTTGATTCTAATCCTTTAATTTTATCTGATCTGAGATGAGCTAGACCAGCTTTCCTCTTGGAATAACTCCTTATGGCTGTCTTTATCCCTGACTTCCACATTGAATGATGTCGCGAATATGTGATTTCTACAAAAACTGGATAATTTGGATGATTTTTTTGATGCTAAAAATTTATATAAAAAGTTGAACGTGCGAATTATTAATAACTATGAAGAAAACATTTCCTGGTGACTTGGCTAGTTTGCCTCACACTTATAGTAAATCTGTTGAGCTCGCTATCATTGGTGGTACTGGATTATATGATCTTCCAAATTTGAAGCCGGTTGCTAGATTAACTATCTCAACTCCTTGGGGGTTCCCTTCATCTCCAATTACTATTAGTGAATTGGATAATGGTTTCCCAGTAGCTTTTTTAGCTAGACATGGTCAACATCATGATTTATTACCTACTGATGTTCCAAGTAGAGCTAATATGGCAGCATTGAAGAGTATTGGTGTCAAAGCAATTGTGGCTTTTTCTGCTGTTGGTTCCTTAAGACAAGAGATCAAACCTAGAGATTTTGTTTTACCAACACAAGTCATCGATAGAACAAAGGGTATTAGACCTAGCACTTTCTTTGAGAAAGGGTTTGTTGCTCATGCTATGTTTGGTGAACCTTTTGACTTGAAATTGAGTAAATTAATCAAGGATTCCATTCCAAAAACTGGGTTTTTGGATGCTTTTGATGGAAAGGATACTCCAGTTTTTCATACTAAAGAAAAGGAAGATTTGACTTTGATATGTATGGAAGGTCCACAATTCAGTACCAGAGCTGAATCTCAAGTTTACAGAAGTTGGGGAGGTTCAGTCATCAACATGTCCTGTTTACCAGAAGCTAAATTAGCTAGAGAAGCAGAAATTGCCTATCAAATGATTTGTATGTCTACTGACTATGATTCCTGGAATGTTGATGAGGAGCCAGTCACTGTAGAAACCGTAGTTTCAAACTTGAAGGCCAATAGTGCTAATGCTTGTAAATTGGCAGTCAAATTGATTGATATCATCGCTGAAGAATTTGAAACTAACAATTTGAAGATTGGTGAAGACTTGAAAGGTTCTATGAAGTTTTCAGTAAGCACCAACCCAAAGGCCGTTAAAAAGGAGTTATTAGAGAAAATGCATTACTTATTCCCTGGCTATTGGCCAATCAATTAGATTAGAATAATAGATATAATATGCCCTCTTATCTAAAAAATATTTCATCTGCATTAATGCCGCTCATTGAAAGTTGTGGCGATCTGGCACATCATCGCTAATATAAATAATAGTTGATTTCCCCAGATTTGACAGTTCATTCAGAATTATGATTATAATTGTAGATAACTTGGGAAAAGTCTAGACGGTTGCTTATACGACTATAGTGGTCATATCATTTCTTGGTATTTCATAAACTTACTGAAAGAAGCAATATAACCAGAGGCCAAAGTTCAAAATTTTCTTATTCCTAAAAATTGCATTAATGCCGTAGGCGTATGTGGCCATGATTTAGAATGCCGTACAGCAGAAACTAAAAGAGAAACACAACGCGGCTGGCTACAGTGAAGTCTAATTATATGAGAGATTTGTTTAAAGTAATTGAAAGGGTACTTACCTAAAGTCAGCCTTGCTTAGTTCGTGGCTGCTTGACTTACAGAGGAGTAAGGTTCGGAAACGAAACTATCCAAAGTCATCTCATCTCATCTCATGGAAGAGGTGCAACGCTTCTAGTACTTTATGCAGCCATTTCACACCAGTTTCGAATTATGCAACATAAAAACTTTCTGGTCTGCATAGAAATTCACTATATACAGTATGTTATAAATCTATTTCCATAAGCTTTAACAATAACTCCCAAAAGCAAGTCATCAGGTTAGGAACACTTCGAAACGGGGAACTATACTATAGGCGGCATTTTGAAAGCTTCCGAATAAAAAAATAGGAAAGAGCTCCCCTCTCTATTGGCAGGAGATATTGAATACCTAAAGTTAAAAGAGTTCAAAATTCCAGATTTTTTTTTTGATCTATTTAATATGTCTTTACCAGAGAAGACCCAAAGGGACGATGAAAAAGTCTCAACTGACCTTAAAGGGTCAGTAGATGATTCGGAATCTTATGAATTAGCAGATGGAAAAGTTGAAGCCACTGTTGAGGAATTAAAAACTCTTAGACATGTCTCTGGATCTATTCCATACAGATGTTGGTTAGTAGCAGTAGTTGAATTAGCAGAGAGATTCTCTTATTATGGTTTATCTACTCCTTTCCAAAACTATATGCAGAATGGTCCACATGACCAAGTCCCTGGTGTTTTACAATTGGGTAACTCTTCTGCTACAGCATTGTCATATTTTTTCCAATTTTGGTGTTATGTTACACCAATTTTCGGTGCATGGATAGCTGATACCTACTTGGGTAAGTTTAAGACTATTTGTGTTTTCTGTGGTGTTTACATTATTGGTATTTTCATTTTGTTCATTACCTCAGTTCCTTCTATTGCCAGTCATTCTACATCTTTGGGAGGTTATGCTGCTGCTATTGTTATTATTGGTCTTGCTACAGGAGGTGTCAAATCTAATGTTTCACCATTGATTGCTGATCAAGTCCCCAAAGAGAAACCTTTCATAAAGACTTTGAAGTCTGGAGAAAGAGTTGTAGTAGACCCTGCATTAACCATTCAAAACGTATTCATGATTTTCTATTTTATGATCAACATTGGTTCATTATCTGTTGTTGCAACCACACAGTTGGAGAAACACGTAGGCTTCTGGGCTGCTTTCTTATTACCATTTTGTTTCTTCTTTATTGCAGTTGCCGCTCTTATTTTAGGTAGAAATCAATATGTTAAAGTCCCAGTTGGTGATAAGATTATTGCCAAATCCTTCAGAATTCTATTCATCAGTGTCAAGAATAGATTCAACTTTGCAGCTGCAAATCCATCTTCCAACCCCGAGAAAGATTACCCATGGTCTGATCATTTCGTAGAGGAAGTTAGAAGAGCTTTCTTGGCATGTAAGTTATTCTGTTTCTACCCAATTTACTGGTTGGTCTACGGCCAAATGGTGAACAATTTTGTTTCCCAAGCTGGTCAAATGGAATTACATGGTTTACCAAATGATATTTTACAGGTCATTAATTCTATTGCTATCATTGTTTTTGTTCCTCTTTGTGATCGTCTTTTCTATCCTTTCATCAGAAAGTTCACTCCATTCAAGTCAGTTACAAGAATTTTCTTTGGATTTATGTGGGGTGCCTCTGCAATGGTCTACGCTGCTGTATTACAACACTTTATTTATAATGCTGGTCCTTGTTTCGATCACCCAGGTGCATGTCCCGCTGGTCTTCAGAAGGACGGTACTTACCTTCCAAATCATATACACATTGCTTTACAAACTCCAGCTTATGTATTGATTGGATTGTCAGAAATCTTTGCTAACATTTCCGGTTTAGAGTATGCTTACACTAAAGCTCCAGTTTCAATGAAATCCTTCATCACTTCATTGTACTTATTCACTAATGCCATAGGTTCTGCGCTTGGTATTGCATTGTCGCCAACCTCCAAAGACCCCAAATTTGTTTGGTCCTACTCAGGATTGGCTATTTCATGTTTCATTGCCGGATGCTTGTTCTGGTTGATTTTCAACCATTACAACGATAAGGAAGAAGAGATGAACCAGTTGGACTACGACAAGAACATGGACGAGGATCTTGTTCCAGTGGCTTCAGTATCGAGGTCTTTGAGTGGTGTGTAAAGGGCAGTTTCGGTGTATAATATGTGATAATAAGAAGCAAATAATAATGAATAGAAAGAAGTATTAGCGTAGAGAAGTAGCTTTGAAGGAGCTCTGAACATCTGAAACATCTTTAAAACAACTCTAAGGCGGCTCTAAACATCTTTGAAACATCTTTGAAACAGCGCTGAATAACTCTAAAACAACTCTGAAACAGTTCCAAAAAAATATACGAGAGAGATGCTGGTACCAGAAACAATAGGAACTCACTAAAGTAATGGATACTACTAGGTATTATGTGTATTTCAACGCACTCCACCGAGACACTCCATCTCCAGTGTCCGTGCCAGTGGGCATCTTCATGAACTTTACAGATCGCGACGCGTAAATTCTTCATGAATAGTAATACCCAGGCGACACAAGCGACACAGCCCACGCAGCAGCTGCCTAGTACCCAAATAGAAACACTGGATCCAAACCAGTTGGGTAGATTAATCTGCACTACTGGTCATTATACTTTCTTCGACTTGAATATAAGTAATAATAAGAAAGAATGGAAGTTTGGTCGTAATCAAGCTAATGATTTCATACTAACCAATAGTACTAGATATTCCAATCAACACTACAAACTATGGTTCAACAATGATGGTAAGACATTATGGATTCAAGATACTTCAACCAATGGAACTTTTTTGAATAACACCAGACTTGTGAAAGGATGTAATTATATGCTTAGCCAAGGTGATGAAATATCTATAGGCAATGGTGTTAAAGAAGATGAGGTTAAATTCATAGTATTATTTGCAGATTCATTTAAACCAGATAACCAACAATCAGTATTACGAGAAGAAGGCATCTACAAGGACTTTATTATGCATAATGAAACTATAGGACAAGGTGCATTTGCAACAGTTAAAAAAGTAATTGAAAGAGCTACTGGAGATTCTTATGCTGTCAAAATCATAAATAAACGTAAAGCATTAAATACGGGTGGTGGAATGGTTGAAGTTGAAAGAGAATTGACTATTTTAAGACAATTAGATCATCCTAATATTGTAAAATTAAAATCTTTTTATGAAGATATGGATAATTATTATTTGGTCATGGAATTCGTTCCTGGTGGTGATCTCATGGATTTTGTAGCCGCTAATGGTGCTATTGGAGAAGAAGCCACAAAAGTTATTACTAAACAAATACTTAAAGGTATTAATTACGTTCATAATCTTGGTATAAGTCATAGAGACTTAAAACCTGATAATATCTTAATTCTGAGTGACGATCCTATTATAGTGAAGATTAGTGATTTTGGACTTGCCAAAATTAGTGATAACTCCACGTTCATGAAGACATTCTGTGGTACTTTAGCATATGTAGCTCCAGAAATAATTACCGGTAAATATGGTAATTCTCAAGCTACTACTCAACAACAAGCCGTTTTGTATGATAATTCGGTAGATATGTGGTCATTGGGATGTTTGGTCTATGTTTTATTAACATCACATCTTCCTTTCAACGGAAAAACCCAGAATCAAATGTTCTCGAAGATTAAGTCTGGAGAGTATCATCAAAGCCCTTTGAAAACGTATAAAGTTAGCGAAGAAGGGTTGGATTTTATCCGAAATTGTCTTATTGTTAAGCCAGAAGAACGATTCACCACTAAACAAGCACTTAATCATGACTGGATAAAAGATGTTGATGATGGAATGGATGATGATGGTGAACCATCCCAGAATCCTTCCCAGAGAATAAGTTTGTCACAATCCCAATCTCAACAGTCAAGGAGACTTGAGATGGACAATATTGATAATGGGCTTCCAATCACGTCAATGAGCAGAATAGATGATCAAGATCAAGACCTTATGAGAAGACCATTAAAGAAAGAGGAGTTCAAAAAGCCAAAACGTGTAGTACCATTGCCTCAAAGTCAACCTCCAAGGACTACAAAACAATCAGAACCAAAACCAATGATAGAGTTAGAGCCAATAATTTCTGGAGAGAGAATAATCATACAAGACATTCCTTATACTATAGGAAGGAACCTCACGTGTGATACTTGTATTCAAGATGATAGGATGTCAAAAGTACATTGCACCATCACTAAGCAACGGCATCCTGGTACAGAATTAAGCATATATTCTAGTCCAGAGCATTTAGAGGATGTATGGCTTTTGGATTATAGTACGAACTCTTGCTATGTAAATAGTATCAAAATTGGGAAGTACCAAAAGGTAGAACTTTATGATGGAGATATCTTGGATTTATTTGTTGATCAAAATAATGAAAAGCTCAGTTATAAGGTACACCTTTTAGATAAATCAGGATTGTTCAATGGGGGTGTAAGGGTTTCAGCCACTAGAGGTATAGAACAAGACATGGCAGACATGAAACTTAGACCTGAAGATTCGTTAATAATGTCGAAGAAGAGAGTAATAGATAATGGAACGCCCATTATCAAGAGAGGGAAGTTCAGTATATAGACCACATGAATACATAATTTAGACATGTAATAGTTTCTTATATTTACTGAAGTGTTTGTGGTTCATATATCTTTGTTCTATATTAGTTATCTTGTATATGCATTATATAGTCCAACAATGTACGTTCATTGTGACGATCTTGCAATATCAGACATTTTGGCTATAGTTCCACCGGCAAGTGGGACATGTTTTATAGTTACAGCTGGAATCTTACTATCGCTTTCGATATCCAAGGGCTCCCCGAATCCGCCTCCACCTGGACTAGTAATCTTAACAAAATCACCAGCTTCGACTTTAAATTGGGCAAATGCAGGCAATAAAACCCATTGTGTTACATTTCCCCTTTTCTTTCCCAATCTGTTTTCACCTCTTTTACCTTCCTTTCCACCCTTCATACCATATGGGGCATTTACTCTTCTCTGAGTTCTTAAAGTACAAGATAATGAGGTAGTGAACTCGTAAAGTCTAACCAAGCCATCTCCACCCCTGTATTTACCAGCACCTCCAGAGCCTTTTCTGATGCTAAAGTCATGCAAAATTACAGGATATCTGAGTTCCATGATCTCTGGGTCAGTGATCTTGGTGTTGGTCATATGACAATGAACTCCAGAGTATCCATCATGACCATCGACAGCACCAATACCTGCCCCAATAGTCTCAACCATAGCAAAACCTTGCTTCATGACTCCATTTTCAATACCACCTTTACCAAATGCTAAGGTATTGTTGGATCCAGACGATGCAGCGGCAATTTCAAAAGCTTTCAAAATTGTATCAGTCAATCTTTGGGCAGTGGCACTGTTAGCAGCAGAGACAGCAGCATATGGGGATGGATTCAAAATAGTGCCTTCCGGGATAATTGGAGTAACTGGTTTCAAACAACCTTCATTTAATGGAATGTCAGAATTGACCATTAATCTCAAACAGTAGATGATACAAGCATAAGTGATGGCAATTGGAGAATTACCGCAGTTATATGCCTCTTCACTAGTTCCTGTGAAGTCATAGGTAGCAGAGCCATCCTCTTCATCAATATCAATAGTGACAGCTATTTTAGAGCCATCATCTAAGATCTCTTCAGCTTTCAAGGGTAGTAGATCTTTCTTTTCTTTAGCTGTCTTTTTCAAAAAGTCTCTAACAGACTGCTCAGCATTATCTTCAATACCTTGCATGTAGAATAAAACAGTTTCTGTGCCATACTCATGAAAAAGCTCTCCAAGTAAGTTACAGCCTTTTTGGTTAGAAGCAATTTGTGCCTTCAAATCAGAAATGTTATCCTTTAAGTTTCTACTTCCAGAACATCCCGGATACTTGCTTGGCTCCTCCACAAAGTATCTTTGGAGGCCTTCATAATCAAACTTACCATCACTTACGATTTTCCAAGCAACAATATGAGTTCCTTCTTCGTACAAAGACACAGCTGCAGCAGAACAAGAGCCTGGTACAGAACCTCCAATCTCAGAATGATGGGCTCTGGAGGCAACAATAAATTCAACTTTACCCTCAATGAAAACAGGGGAAATAACAGTAATGTCTGGTAAATGAGTGCCTCCGACCGTTGGACTATTAGTGCAAAGGATATCACCAGGTTTAAGGTCGTTAGACCAATGCTTCATAGTATATCTTATACAATTGGACATACTTCCCAAGTGGACTGGAACATGAGGTGCATTTGCAACCAAGTTACCATGTGAGTCAAATAAAGCACAAGAAAAGTCCAACCTCTCTTTGATATTAGGGCTAATACTGATTTTTTGCAAAGTTGTACCCATGTCCTCAGCAATTGCCATGAATCGATTGGCGAAAACAGATAAAAGAATAGGATCAAGAACCTCATTATTGACTTCTAATCTCTTGTTCTCGAGTAAATCAACTATTATGTGTCTATTCAAAATGGTAGCTTGGGATCCCGGTGGTATTAAGATAGTTTGAGTAGGATCTAAAATAAGTGCTGGACCTTTAATTACAGAGCCAACATCTAATTCATTAAGATGATAAATTTCAGTATCTAACTCACCCTCTTCAAAATGAACTTTAGCGGTAAGGGAACCACCAAATATATCTTTGGTAGCGATTGTTGCAATATCACTGTATGGAGATATCTCTTTGATTTTAGAAAGATTTCCTATAGCTCTTACTCTTATATCATGAACTATAACATCTCTTTCCAAATCAACAAATGAAAATTCTCTTTCGTGAGTAGCAGTGAAAAGCTTATGGAAATCGTTATCCATGGGCTTTTCTATCATCAAAAGTGTATCTGAACCGGCATAACTCATGTTGAAAAATATTTCGTATTTGATGGTATGTTCATCAATTTGTTGATCTACCAACTTATGTCTTGTGTTTGCAACCAACCGTTGACACTCCTCGAGAAGCATGTCTCTAGAGGTGTTGGAGTACACGTGATGACACGGCTTCTGTTCTTCTTGA
Organism: Yamadazyma scolyti; assembly: GCA_003707025.2. Lineage (NCBI taxonomy): Eukaryota > Fungi > Ascomycota > Pichiomycetes > Serinales > Debaryomycetaceae > Yamadazyma > Yamadazyma scolyti. The sequence goes on along the minus strand of PPMW02000012.1, from coordinate 195,387 downwards.
ACAACATCAGCTAATGCAATACCATAAGCTGAAAGAATTGATGAATACCTGTGGATGACAACTCGCTTCATTTTTAAAATAGAAGCAATAGAAACTGCGTGCTGACCCCCAGCACCACCAAATGAAGCCAAGTTATGGTTGGAAACATCATATCCCTTAGACTCAGTAAGTGCTCTGATAGGTTTTGCCATAGAAAAGTTTGCAACTTTTAAAAATCCTAATGCAACCTCATGGGGAGTCAACTTCTTATCACTCTCTTGGTTGATAACCTTCGTCAATGCTTCGAATTTTTCCTTCACGAGTTCATAGTCCAATGGCTGATCTTCGTTAGGCCCAAATATCTTAGGAAAAAACTCAGGTAAAATTCTACCTGTGAACAAGTTGGCATCGGTGATTGTTAAAGGTCCCCCCTTTCTATAACATGCCGGACCTGGATGAGCACCTGCAGATTCAGGGCCTACTTTGAAAACTCCATGTCTATATTGTAAGATAGAGCCACCACCAGCTGCAACTGTATTTATATCCAATTGTGGAGCGGCAATCTGGACACCAGCAGTTACACTGTTAAATACATGTTCATACTTTCCAGCATATCTAGAGACATCAGTAGAAGTACCTCCCATATCAAATCCAACAATTGGAGTTCCTTCGTCAGCATCATAACAGGTTTCGGCTTCTCCGACAACTCCTCCTGCAGGTCCAGATAAAAGTGCTTTCAAGCCTGTAAAGTTCTTCCAAGAGCTCAATCCTCCATCACTCTGCATGAATTCGATTCTGGTGGTATTTTCAGAGCCCTCTTTGAACCCACTAAGCATGTTACGAATATATTCCTTGACAACAGGAGTTAAGTATGCATCGCACACTGTGGACTGGGATCGTGGAATAGCTTTTACCATTGGGATCAACTCATGAGAAACTGAAACATTATCAAAGCCAATTTCTTCGGCTAATGCCTTCAATTGTTTTTCATGTTCTTGGAAACTGTAACCATGTAATAAGCAAATAGCAATTGACTTGATTCCTTTTTCCTTGAATTGTAAGAGTTTTTCACGGGCATCGGATTCATCAAACTCTTCAAGAACTTGGAAAATGTCTTTACTCTCACCTTGCAAATATGTCTTACCATCAGCGACGTAGGTAGTACTTTCAGGATCCTCTGTAGCACTAGGAATAGTAACTCTACCACTAACCTCTGCGACATCTTCATATATTGGTTCTGGCTTTTCTATCACCAATGCAAAGAGATCAGGACGTGTTTGATCTCCTATACGCAAAATATCTTTAAATCCTTTAGATACTAAGAGCCCAACTCTTTCACCTTTTCTTTCTAACAAAGCATTGGTAGCAACAGTGGTTCCTAGTCTTATAGAAGATATACACGATGTATCTAAAGGTTCTCCCTTAGGAATTTTAGTGTTGGTAATCTTCTCAAGTACCCTTCTGATACCCTCAATATTAGCATCTTTATAATTAGCAGGATCTACCGATAACAATTTAAACATATAATCTGGCTGACCAGGGATAATAGCAAGAACATCAGTGAATGTTCCACCCCTATCAATTGCTATCTTTACATTACTAACTGTCATGTTATTGAGGTAATATTATCTTATTGTAATATATATATAGCATTTATGAAATGGCGGAAGTCCCGACACCTGTCAAATCCTTATCAGGACGGAATTCACTTCAATTGACTCTGATTTTTTGTCGGATGGCTACCGAATAAGACTAGCGAATGATTATTGGGTCTATGTAGCTTCTACTGACAATTGTACTTACACGGAAAAGCCGACAAGTATGGTAGATTCTGCTAGATGTAGATAATGATATCTGAAAAAATCCCGCAAAGAGGTTGCGAAATACCAAAAGCGAACGAAAATTCCGTCTGATAAACTGATAACAAATTAGGTGGGAAATCCGACTAGAGATAAGTGAAAATCTGATTACAGTTTACGACAACTTCAAACTTTATATATAAGTAAGCTTCAGTATGCAATAAAAATCTCCAATAATGACTAGCGATAAAATAGATATAGTAGATGAGAAGCAAGTCAGTGCTTCGGTTTCCAACACCTCAGACAAGAATGGAGATATTGCTATAGAGGTTAGTTCTTTAGAGGAGCAAGAAAAACAGTTACTTCAGTTGGAGGGTGCTGATGATGAAGCTTTAAAATATGCACTCAAAGCAAAAGGGTTGGTTCTTACCCCTGAAGCTGATAAAAGGATTAATAGAAAAGTTTTCATCTATGTGGTTCCCCTTATGGGATTATCTTATATGACATCTTTCTTGGACAGAAGTACTAATGGTTATGCTGCTATTATGGGTCTTAGAGAAGATTTGAATATGGTTGGAGATATGTACTCGTGGACTTCAACGTGCTTCTTTCTTGGTTACTTGCTTTGGGCTTTCCCAGGAGCTTATTCATTACAGAAGTTTCCGTTATCAAAAGGCATTGCCATTTATATCTTCCTATGGGGATTGACATTGGCGCTACATGCTTGCTGCTTTACTTATGGCTCTTTTGTTGCCGCAAGAACTTTTTTGGGTATTTTTGAATCTCCTTTACTTCCAGGTTTGTCTTTGATGACTTCCCAATTTTTTCCTAAAGAAATGGGTACTGTAATTACAACCTACTACTTTGCCGGTTGTGGCTTGGGTAACATCCTTGGTTCATGTGTTGCTTATGGCATTGAAAAACATAAAGACACTTTTGCCTTAACTCCATGGAGATTTTTGTTTCTTATCATTGGTATTTTCACCATGATTCTTGCTGTTCTATTTGCAATATTTATTCCAGATGTCCCAACCAAGGCATGGTGGTTGTCTGAAGATGATAAGTTACTAACTCTAGAAAGAATCCGTGGAAATGAAAAAGGGTTTGGCTCCAAGAAGTTTAAATGGTACCAGGCTAAGGAAGCTATGCTTGATCCACGTACCCACATGTATGCTGGTTTGGTTGTTGCCATTGAATTCAGTAATAGTGGTATCACTTCTTTTGGCTCCATTATATTGCAGTCTATCTTTCCTGATACTTCTAAAGCTCTTTTATATAAATTTGGTACAGGTCTCGTCCAGTTGTTCGGTTTGAGTCTCCTTGGTTTTGCAAATCACATGAAGTTGATTAAGCATCCATTGATTGTTGCTATTGTGGGAATATGTCTCGCTACTACTGGTGGTGGACTCTTAGCCTTCGGACCTTCCAAATATGTCAGTTTGGCTGGATTCTACATGATTGGATTTTCGCCGATTGCCATGATTACTGCGTTATCGGGTCTTTCAATCAACACCGGTGGTCGTTCGAAAGCCGTTGTAGCCAATGCTTGGTATACCGTTCTTTTTAGTGCTAGTTCTGCAGCAGGCCCTCAAACATTCATCTCATCTGAGGCACCAGTCTATAGAACTGCCAAGATATGTTGTGTGGCATTCTATGCATGTGCATTGGTACTAATAGTAATTTTGTTGATATACAATGCTAAAACCAATACTAAAAGAGATCAAGAACGTGCAGCTTTGGGGGATAGTTATGTTAAAACTGAAAATTCTGAGTTTCTCGATCTTACAGATCGTGAAAACAGAGACTTCCGTTATGTTTGGTAGTGTAGAGTAGTGAATTTATAATTGTATTAAGTATTTATTCGGTCAAACTAGCCATTGCGACAGCATCATAGTCCAACCGCTTCCAAAAATCGTCATCGAAGGTGAATGTAACATGTTTATCGTCACTATATTGTGACAAAGAAAAGTCTTGTTCGGGGATGGTATCTATAACATTTTCAAATTCGGAGTTGTAGAGAATGTTTTCTATCAAATTTTCGAATAAGACCCTGTAAGTTTCGGCTTCAGTCGTCCTTTCTGAGAACGAATAGAGCAAGTTCGAACATGCTCTAATATCATTATGAGCTGTCATATGTGGCGGGTTTCCAAGTGCCCATACACAGTATACGAGGCATACACCCGCTAGGAATATCGTGTGAAGTGAAAAAGTACTAAATCCAAAAAGAGCATCTTTATGGATTTGTTTGAAAGCTTTACAGATACCCCCTGCTGCAGCCAAACATTGGCTAAGAATCACCAGGTTTTCTTGAGCGGTATATTTTCCATTGTTAGTGATTTTAGGAAGTAGAAGAAAAAGTTTTGCTCTGTGGTAAAGTAAAAGCAAATATTCAAATGGGACTTCACCTCTCAATCCAGCGTTAAAATCTTTCTTAGAAGGAACCTGTGAAATCCATTCTTCTACTGCTTGATTTATACTATTGTACTCCTTTTCAAATACATCATCATCTTTTTGCTTTCCGTACGCAAAGACATTTATTCTTCCATCAATCTCACGGATTTTGCAAGTTTCTATCAAGTAAGTTATAGTGGTCACAGGCATTTTGAAGTCAGGATTATTAAGCTGGTCAAGTTGCAATGTGTAGATTTTTTGACGATCTTGTTCATTCATTACCTCCAAACTCAAAGGAAATTTGACGTCGATTTCAGCATCAGAAATAGAATATGGTCTACCCACAGATATAGATAGGAGACGATCAAAAGCATAAACTGACCAAAAAAGTCTCTTCTCAAGTTCTATCTGTACACAATTCTTTAATGTAGGTGTCCGTTTCTTGTGGTAACCTAGTTGAATCATTTTCCGTACTGCAATTCCCGAGAGTTCCCACACATTCATGGCAAATGGGTTTAGAAAATCGTGACTATAAGTTAGATATAAAGCCAAGAGCATACATATTTGAATCTGTTGCATGGGCGTTAGTATAGGAAGAGCACTCAAAAGTTTAAGTGACTCCTTAAAATAATATCTAGGAGATGCCAGCATTGTTAGCTTAGAAAGTTCAGCAATTCTAGAACCATTAGCAAGACAAATCAACACAATAAAATTTTCCCAGGTACTTCTTTCAAACTTTTCTTTCTTGTAAAAACGTTCAGCCTCTTGTTTTTCAATAAAATGATATCTTTGACTGCAGAAAGTTAAATAACAGTGAAAATAAAGATCCTCAGTATTTTTACTTGGAGTTTGATCTCGACTTTCTTCTATTTTGGTATGTTTAACCCGAAATAAGGGATTCTTAGTTACATCAAGTTGCTGGTCATTAGTGAGAATCTTCCTTATAGCCTGAACTTTGGAGATAATTGCTGATGGTCCTATATAAACTGCATCTGATGAAGGTTTCTTCACCAAATTTAAAATGGGATCTACAAACTCCTTTTGTTTGATATCATCATCAAATGAATAATTTGGAGGATTAGTAAGTTGATTACGTATTTCCAGCATCTCCTTTGTAATCCTCTCCACCATCCGCTGCAACTCATCAAGCTTGTCGCACAGCGCTTGAATGTGACGTTGATGGCCAAGAATATTGCTATGAACATACTGACATTCCAGCTTAGCTGCTTCACATGATGAACAAACAGGAATATTACCATCACATTTCTTCTTCCGTTTCTTACACCGTTCACATGCTATTGGTACTCTCTTCCTTTTATTACTATCTCTCATGGCAGTTATTAAAAAGGTGCGTTGTTCCGACTAGATAAGCTTTGGTAAGTGCACGACTTCTCTTTTATTGTTGTCGATAGGGAGTGGCGGAAATCCCGACTTGAGGTTGACAAGAGTTATCTAAGATAGCGGTAATACCGACAGGTTATTCCGCGATAAATCAAGATATAAGTGTAGAGTAAGAAGGTTCAAAGTAAAAAAGAATGTATGATGTTATAATTGTTGGATGTGGAGTGTTTGGATTATCTACAGCACTAGAACTTAGTAAAAAAGGGAAAAAGGTGTTGGCCCTTGATGCTTATCCAGTACCATCAGAGTTATCCGCAGCTAATGATTTTAACAAGATTATTAGAGTTGAATATTCTGACGAAATCTCTGCCAAACTAGCAGTTGAAGCCTTGGGGTATTGGGAAAATGATCCTTTATATAGTAAGAACTACATAAAATCGGGGAGATTAACACTAACCCCTCAGGATGCTAATTCGGTTAGATCCAAATATGAAGCAAAAAGTTTAGAGATTTTAAGTAAATTAGGAGTCAATCAAAAGATCATTAAGGTCACCAATCCAAAACAATTAGGTGAAATTGTACCTGATTTCAAAGATAATAATTTACCAGAAAGTTTCAACTCTACCTATAACTATGATTGTGGTACTGGCTTATCAGCTAAAGCTTTGGTCTCAGTTTATGAAAAAGCCAAGATTCATGGAGTAAATTTCATCTTTGGTGAAGATGGTTGGGTAGAGAGTGTGAAATCAGGTGAAGTTAGAGTCAAGAGTGGGAAAAAATACACTGCTAAAAAGATTGTAGTTACTGCTGGTGCTGGTACCGGATTGATCGTTCCTTTAGATAACCAAACTAAAGTGTTTGGAACGTTCGTCACCCATATCCAATTAACCGATCGAGAGTATGATAAGTATAAGAATATGCCCATATTTTTCAGTGCTGAATATGGGTATTTCTTTCCTCCCGATGCTGATTTACATCAAATAAAGATTGGAGTAACTACATGTGATGCTTATTCTGAAATTGATCATCCTTTTGAAAAAGGAAACAAATTAAGAGCTCCACGTTACAGTATCGATCACCCGGATGAAACCCTCCCCATTGGACATGAAGCCGATATCAAGAAATTATTCAATTTGATGGTTCCTGAATTGGCTAATCATAAATTAGTAGATTCTAAAACTTGCTGGATTGCAGATTCGGTAGATTCATATTTCTTGATAGATGAATCTCCATACAATAAAGATGTTTACATCGCAACTGGTGACTCAAGTCACTCCTTCAAATTTTTACCTACCATCGGTAAATACATTGTACAAAAGATGGATGGTACTCTCGACCAAAATTTGGCTGCAAAATGGAGTTGGAAGAAAAATCCTTCATTTGAAAAGGGCGAAAATGCAAAGAGTAGATATCCACGTCCTCACTATGACCTTGCTAAGACATCTTTCATCAAGTCGAAGATGTGAACTTTATAGAGACTAGTATATAGAATATATTCTATTGGTATTACTATAAGCCTAAGCACGAAAAACGGACAGTATTTTTGAAAATAAATCTACGGTTTAAAAAAGTGGTTCTAGCAATGACTGAACCTGGTTCTGCAACACCAAGTTGGCATCATAGTCAATTTGGAAAGCAGAAACAGCAATGGAGCAGTCATAATCAGTAAGAACCTGCGATTCGGATGGTAAGGAACAGTTACCGTTGAGGCAAACTTGTAACGCCTCTGGGTAGATGTCTGCAGTCTGGGCCAAACCTGTGGTTTCATTGATAAATACACGGCTAGTTTCTGAGTCAAGGCCACTCAATCTAGTGTATACAAAATTAGGATCAGTACACTTCTCATCTTTGGAATCATAGCCAACATCGGGAATGTTAACATTCAAGCCAACACCAAGGGGCAAAGCTCTGGAATTACTGCCTTGAGCAGCAAATACCTGCTCAATAAGCTGGACAGATTTCTTAGAGTTTATATTGGCAGGGTTCAAAGGATCATTATCCAAGGAATCTTTGAAGAAGGAGTTGTTACCATTGGATCCAGAAATGGCAATTGCTGGGATACCATGGTAAGCACCATTGTAGGTTGCACCAATAGTTCCGGAAATAGTATAAGTACTAGCACCAATGTTAAGACCTTCATTTGGACCATTGACAATCAAGTCAACTGTAAGGTTACCGAAGTATTTTGGGATGACATAATTTAATCCAAAAGACATACTGGAAGCTGGTGTACCGTTGAAGTACCAAACATTCAAGTCATCATCTTCATGGCCCCAAGCTGGGTCACCCTTGTTTCTATAGTTGAATTCACCATCAGTCAACAAGTCCTTAGTATATGGAATATCAAATTTTCCTGACCATCCAGATCTCTGTTGGACTGGTGCTACCAAGATGACTTCGTGACCTGCAGCTTTTAAATCTCTGTACAAGGCTCTGATATTTGTGGCGGCCCAACCGTCATCATTCCCCAACAAAATGTTCTTAGCAAGCGCTACAGTAAGCAAAGTAAAAAATGTAAGAAATTGCATTGCTAAAAATCCATTGCATTCTTCCCTTTTATATCCATCGCATCCATAAACGTGGGACTATGGTTACGAGCGTGTGCAATGCTTCAACCGTAATCTATTCTTTGTCATGGGTGCCGTATGTTCAGCGTTCAATCCAACTAGATACATAAACTTTGCGATGAAGATGATGTACCCGGTGCAAACAACTACCCTTTATTGCTTGCCTCACGGCTTCAATCTAAGTGTTAACATATACATTCATGCTCAATTGACAGTTCTTATCCAATATAGTCGTGTATAGGCTAATTGCAACCCATCCGAAAACGGGGTGCTTATGTACGTTTTAGGATGACAGCGTGGGCATAATAGAAGCCATAATAGGAAATAAAATAGCCGGTTATATTAGATCTAATTAAGTTCCGGGGAGTCGTAACCATTTGGGGGGTTGGGTGCCTACCGCTGTAGTTCGGTACCACTAAAAGAGCTTTTGTTCAACTTCTACCAGGTGAAACTCAATTGAGTTTAATCATTAATAGTTGCCATATTCTTGAAAAATTGGACAACGGTCTTCGTATAAGCTGCTATGGTTTGTTTCCAATCTTTAATACTCAAAAACCTTCTACCAGATTTCTCCATTGTTAGAGTAATGTGGTGAAAAACTGCAAGATAGAGCCACATACATAATGGCAAAATTTTATGTCTTACTAAGAAGAGAGCCATGTCACGACAAGACACTAAAGAAATAATCAATATTTATGTATTAAGGATTTGTGTTTTCAATTGGCCAAGTGACTGTCCAACAGGGTTTGAGAACATCGATTCTTATACTGCTGATAAATGAAAACTGTCTATAAAATAGGAGATAAGAGAGACTTCACTTCAGAAGAAAGTTGAATATTGGCGTCATAATCGATTTGGAAAGCCGAAATACTGGAAGAGCAGGTCCAATCTTGAACCACACTACCCTCAAAAGGTAATGTACAGTCACCAGATAAACACGCTTGTAAAGCCAACGAATCATAGTCATCAAAAGTATAAGCATAGCCAGTAGTTTCATTGATATTAACATTAATGGCAGGGTTCTCAAGACCACCAATTCTAGTATATACGAATTGCGGGTTAACACAGCTATCGTTGAGTGACTCATAACCAACTTCGGGAATATTAACGTTCAATCCAACTCCTAATGGCAATACACGGGAATTATCACCTTGGGCGGCAAAAAGTTGGTCTACCAAGTCGGCAGTTTTCTTAGCATTTATATTAGAAGGGTTTAAAGGGTCATCGTCCAATGAGTCCTTGAAGAAAGAGTAATTGGAGTTGGATCCAGAAACCGCAATGGCTGGAATTCCCTTGTATACAGCATTGTAAGTAGCACCCATGGTACCCGATAATGTATACAATGCCTCACCCATATTGGTACCTTCATTTGGCCCATTGACAACTAAATCAACAGTGACATTACCAAAGAGCTTGGGGACAACGTAGTTCAAACCAAACGACATAGCTGTAAATGGCGTACCGTTGAAGTACCAAATATGGTTATCATCGATCTCGTGACCCCAAGCGGGGTCCCCTTTAACTCTGTAGTTGAAATCAGCATTCGTTAATAATTCCTTGGTGTATGGAAGACTAATTGAACCACCCCATCCCGATCTTTGTGATACTGGAGCACTTATAACTACCTCATGACCACGTGACTTCAATTCTCTATAAGCAGCTCGGATATTAGTTGAAGCCCATCCATCATCATTAGCCATGAGAATTAACTTCCCAAAGCACACTGAAACAAACAAAAGAATACTTTGTAACTTCATTGACGTTTTGCTGGGTTTCTCCGGGCAATTACTACCATTTTATACTTATCGATGCCCTTGAATAAATGTAGTACTGCATATGGGTGAAAGATAAGGATAAAAAAGGTTTAAAACATTGTTTAAGAAGAAGATGTGCTGGGAGCGCTGGAGTTGTGACGTTGCATAGCTAGTCACGGCTGGAATCTGTCCTTGAAGTTTAAAGGTTTATCATGAAAAAATAGATGAGACAGAGTGGACAATAAAAAGTGTATAAAAAGTGTCCGTACACTCACACGAGCAATTTCAGCTATTGTTCGATGGTCGTAAATACTCAATCAGGAACACGGAAAAAGCCTCAAAGCCATGAGGAAGATGCGGGTATTCAAATACAGCGTTCACATTAAAAGTTACAGTTAACCTATGGGTAAAGTGAGTTAATGGGTTGTAAAATTATTTAAGACATTGAACAGTGGTGATCCAGTGATGGTCTAGAGTTAGTACAATCCAACAAGGATTAGTCTCGACTTTTTCGAACCTCAACTTCTATTTTTAAGTTCGACGTTTCACATTCTCTCGGCAATCTTTTTATTATATAATTTCAATATTTTATAATTATAACTCTTACTCTTGTGAAATTCACATATCTTAAATCTAAAAGAAAAAATACCAATTCACAAATAACCTTTTATTGACTCGAATTATATCATTTCTGTCTCCGTTAATACTATACTTCTACTACCCCTTTCCTTTTCTTGTTTTTATTAGTTTATTCATCCCTCCACTCTCTACCACCGTCATAATGGACTGGTTTGCACACACCCTCGCATAAAGCAATCTCACATGGGCCAAAACAATAATGGCGGTGTTCAGTTCTATCAGTGGGTTTGTACGCCGACACAAGCGGAAGTTTCTCGTGGCTATAGCGTTGCTGGTACTGCTGTATTATCTTGTGAATGAGCTTGTGATCAAGAAGTTCCGCAACTTTCAGCGGTCGTTGCAACAAGAGTTATATATTAAGGAGCAGATAAAGCGTCGGTTCATCCAGACTCAGAACGATTGTTACTATACTTTACTTGCTCTACTCCCAGTGCTTGTGGGCCCCATCGTTAACAGTAGTCCTACAGAGTTGATTACTAAAGCACTCAAATTGAAGAAGCTGAATGTACTGCAGAATAAGGAGATCAGTGATAGTTTATTGACCACTGATAATTTAATCCTTCATGCCAATGCTGACGATACAGATCTCCAGTTATATCTTAATAAGACCAAGACTGAGTTATGGCGTCTATTGAAGATAAAGACGATTTCCCGGTTCCTTACATTGGTGTATCTGACTAGTTCTCTTCTTCTTCTCACCAGACTTCAATTGAATATTCTTGCCAGGAAATCGTATCTTCAAAGTGCCATTTCTATGACGACATCACAACAGATCGACGATAACGAAAATTATGTCGTAGAGCAAAGCTATTTGTCATTAAGCTGGTGGCTTTTAAATAAAGGTTGGGAATCCCTCAGCTTCGAAATAGAATCAAAGGTAGAAAGTGTATTCAAAAACATCAACGCTAGAACTGAAATTACGGTAGATGAGTTCAACCAGCTACTTCTCGATACGGTAGAATCGCTTAATTCCAACCCACAGGCGATATTGAACGCTATATGGCCAAATGTGGATGATTTAAACCTCACACTTCTTAACACTAATCCTGCTCTCATCAATGATTACAATGATGACTTTCTCAAGTTGATAAACGAAACTAACCTCATTATTAACAACGAATTTTTCCTTAATAGCTTGAATCTGATGGTTCTAGCTAATTTGGCCACGTTACTGCAACACTTAGATGGGTCTGGTGCATTAAAGCTTGCCAATGTATTGGCTCAGCTTTCCATCCAATGTGAGACCTTATGCAATAACAACGAATCCCAGTCAGAGGACCTCACAGGTAACGAGTATATCAATAATGCCAACGGTCTTGAGGTTTTGGATGATTTTGCAGCCAGTATTTATTCGAATATTGAATGAGCAAAGCGAATGAAGTATACAATAGGAGACTAGTAGAGTATATATTGAATTCACAAACAAGTTAGTTGTAAGAACCACTGATATGGTGGAATACCGTTCTAGTTACCCTGGTCTGGGAAACCAGATTTGGTGAAGAAGAGTAGGAGTCAAAGTAGTTACATGCAAATTAATTTTTCTATTTTATTTTCATTTTTAGGAAGTTTGGTCACATCTCGGTGATTGAATTATGTCACTTCCAAAGTCAAATCACGGGCATTGAAATCTGTGATTTTTCCTGAAGATCTGGTAGGTTTAAGTGATGACGATATCCTAGCAGTCAGATTTATATACAAGGATCACGAATTAGAAGTTGATAAGGTCTGATCAAGGTTGTAGACCGTAATAGTGTAAATGACGAAAATCATTCGGTCAAAATCCTTACAAAGTTGGAGGGGCTCAATAACTGTTACCGCAGATCAAGCCTGTAGAAATTGTTGATTGACAGCCGATATGTTGAACGTGATCCTAAGGAATTTGAAATACCCTACATTTTCAAAGGTGCATTCGTACCTTCCAGATTCATAAATAGCTGTAAGTTTGCCCGGGAGGAAATCCAAGACAAAGTGACTGAACAAATAGAGGTTCTAACTAGTCATGGTATCATCCACGATGATTTGTTTGATGTACGCATGTATAATATTCTCTATGCGTTGTGAAAGATTTGATTGGCAGAATGGCCAGTTACACAATAACTAAGTAAAGATTCAAGTAGGCCTTAAAGCATAATCTTCTGTAGAGTTTTCAGTAGAGTTATAATAAAGTAAGTAGATATCAAAGTTCCATTATTCGCTAAAAAATATCTGCATGCCGGTGAAATTAAATTTCTGCGTAATTTTTGCAATATGTTTCCCGTTGATACCATCGCTACACTCCCAGATCTCCTGAACGAAGAGCTTAAAGAGCTTGAGAGTCAGGTCCAAGCGGAGTTCAAATCCACCACTAAGGAATATCTTTCTTCCCGTCTTTCCAGAATCAATTTAATGCTTCAGAGGCTTAGTGACCAAGCTGAGGAATGTAGGGAAACACAAACTGATTGGGATAAGATCTTTGATTTCGAGACAGAGACCGTCAACAGTGTCAAATATAGACAGGAAAACATATGTTTGAATGGAAAAAGTACTGGTGACACATTTGATACACTCACTAAAGAGATAAATGAGCTTCGAGCCAATAAGACATCTCCACTTTCTCTTGATAAATTTCTTCAAGGAGACCAGGAATCTGTGTTTGAAACGCAGATGAAGGACTTCAAGTCAAAATATGCAACAGAACTTACCACACTACTCAATGAGAGTCAATATCAGGAAAAGTTAGTGGACACACATACGGAGAATAATAGAATCATTATATGGCAACAATTCAGAGCAAATTTGATAAACTATAAGAACTACCTTATCAATAAGAGTATGAACGAGTTGATTGCATTATATAAACGAGAACACAATTATACGGTCAACCATGAATATTCCAAAAATTGGGATAAATACCATAATTCCGTAATCTCACCTGGAAAGAAGTTTAATGATTTTAAAGATACCAAAGACTACATCTCTAATAAGGTTGTCAAGAACAACAGAATCGAACTTACAAACATAAAACATGACACAGTTAGAAGGCTAAAGAAACAGAAGCTTCAGCCGTGTGCTGGTCTAACCCAAGACGAAGTAGACCAGGACATCGCCATGATGAAAGCATCATACGAGCTGGACGAGGAGTCCGTACCTGATACACCCGACGAGTACTCTCGGTTGATGGAAACGGGATACAAGGAGCTTGCACCTGTTCCTCCTCTAGAAGATTTATGATAAATACATGATATTCCTTTATAGTAAGCTGAGTACAACTTTAACCTACACAACTCTTATCAGTCCCTCCTTACCTACTTCAAGGGCTCGACGGTTATAAGTCCAGACCTCCACCGTTCAGTCTCTCTCGCTCTTACAAGATTTTCATTATTCTCTCGGTTCATTATCTATAAACTTTACAACCCCTTTTCTATCAATTACTCCTTCTCTAACAAAATACTGGCGTTCTTCAAGTTTCCCTCTTCGATGGTCTTGTCTAATGACTCAATTAACTTTGTTCCACGGCTCAAAGTGTTGGTAATAATAAACCTTTCCGACGGACCAATTCCATATTCTTCTTCACTCAATACAAACTTAAGCCACAGGTACAACGATTGAATTGTATCCGTAAGCCTGAATTTATGAACTAGTCTTTTACCGTTGGGGAATCTGATTTGTAGTCTTGTGGTTGGGTCTGATGTGTCATCTACATTATGATCTTGTGCAGGAATAGAATCGAATGGATCTACTGGAGCTGCTTGTTCAACGCTCTGTTTCAAGGCATACTCTATTTGTTGTTCTTCTGTGAGAGCATCTGGATCAAATCTTTCTTCATGTTCGACTATAGGGTTATTATCGCCAAATAACGAGAATTTAGCGAGAAAATCATCTACTTGTTGTAGCCACTCATCGACATCAGGAACACTACCTTCAACAAACTTATGAACTCTTTCTCCAGTCAACGGATCCAATATGGCAATGTGAGGATATGAATTTACATGATAGAAGTTGACGTATTGTTCTCCATTAGGAGAGTTATGCTGATATTGGAGGAAGATGAAATTCTCTTTAACCTTATTTTTAATAACCGCATTAGACCAAAAGTCACGATTGAGGACTTGACAGATGAATTCAGTGGCATCCTGAATATTGACGAGGATCCATTTTCTATTTTGTCTACCAAGGGTCTTTGCAGAATCGATATCACATTTTTCCATTATATCGAAAGGAGGACGAAATAAATTAGCAAGTCTTTGTTGAGTCGAGGTTAACTCAGACATTCTTGTTTCTCTATTAATTCTTCGACGTGATCTTGGAGGTTCTTGTTCATCATCATCACTATCAAGATTAATCACTTCTGGTTCATTTATATAGAATTGATTCTCATCTTCATCAAATCGTTGATTAAATACTCCTACTCTACCACTACCAAAGATATCCGTAGGACGAGGATTGAATGTTGGAATGTCATCAATAAGGGTTTCATGACGATGAACATTTGTATCTGCTTCTCTTACATCGTCATACGCCTCCGATTGAAGCTGTTGAGCCAACAGCTCATCGTCATTACCAGTTTGACCTCCTTCCAAAAAAAGTTGCACAGCATATTCCAAGCTATTACCTGCAAGTTCTAGGTATTGTTGTGCCACTGAAGGATCCGAAGCACCGGTGAAATCAAGAAATTGTGCCACTAACTCGTCCATTGTCTATCACAAGTTCGCGATCATTAATTTGTGGCGAGTATATATATCAAAGATAAATTTTAGCATTGACAGTTATTAGTCACCTTCATCGTCGATACCTCGATCCATACTCCATTGTTACTCCTCTTCACAGTGGATACACATTCCCATCTGTTCTTCTTTCATTGAGACATCGATCCTAGGTCACCGTCATTTATTGATTCCCCATCGTTCTAATGGACCAATACGATAAATACAATGGGGGCGAGTTGCTCA
Source organism: Yamadazyma scolyti (assembly GCA_003707025.2). Taxonomy (NCBI): domain Eukaryota; kingdom Fungi; phylum Ascomycota; class Pichiomycetes; order Serinales; family Debaryomycetaceae; genus Yamadazyma; species Yamadazyma scolyti. The sequence goes on along the minus strand of PPMW02000012.1, from coordinate 179,989 downwards.
AGAACAGATATTCAAAGATTACTGATATTAGTGAAGGGTCTTATGGATTAGTCACCTTGGCAAAAGACACTAAACTCAATAATCGACTAGTTGCAGTCAAATATATTTATCCTTTGGATTATAAGAAGAAGAAAGGTGATCGGGCATCATCATCTCCTGTTCAATTTCGTCATAAATCTCATGATAATACCCATCAAATCCTTAAGCTGTTGTATGAAGAAGCTGCCAAGGAAATTGCGGTACATCAAGTCCTCGGAATTCATCCTAATATTGCTGCATTATATGATCATTTTGACAGTTATTTAGTGTTGGAATATTGTGGTCGTGGTGATCTCTATGATGCTATTCAAAATGGTCATGGACCTTCAACTCCTAAGGATATCAAGGACGTGTTCACCCAAATCATTAATGCCCTTGACTTTTGTCACTCTCATTCCATTTACCATAGAGATCTTAAACCAGAGAATATCTTAATATCTGAAGATTGGTCTATTAAATTATGTGATTGGGGACTTGCTACATCTACTCGTAAAGTCACAAACAAGGCAGAGTTTGATATCGGATCGGAAAGATATATGGCACCCGAACTTTTTGACACAGACTTAGAATTCTATGATGCATCTAAAATCGATCTCTGGTCAATGGGAATTGTTCTTTTGACATTGGTATTCCATAAGAATCCATTTGAAATTGCCAACTACTCCGATAAAAGATTTGTTCAGTTTTCTAATAATAGAGAATCGCTATTCGACATCTTTTCTACAATGACTGGGGACCTCTTTGCAGTGTTGAGATACTGCTTAAATATTGACCCTCAAAATAGAGACCTCACCAACGTTCGAGCAGAGTTAGCTGTCTTAAATTACTTCACAATAGATGATGAATTTGAAAGCAGTGATTTTGAATACAGCGACGAGAAAGAAGACGAAATAGAGGAAATAGACGACGAGGGAGAGTCTACATTTTACATGGAAGAGGTCTCTGGTGGAACCCTAGAATTCCCGATCAACACCTTGAATGGCTCCACTTTGACTGACCATACTTTGAACGACACTGCAAACGACCCTATGCACTCCATGCTTAACGACCCCATCTTGAATGACATTGAAGAGCAACCAGTCATGCATGCTTCCAAAAAGTCATCAATTGAACCATCAAATGCATCGACTGACTCGCCAAAGTCTGAGTCTCCAAAGTCAGACTCACCTCACCCGAAGTCACAAAACACATTAAACCCGAAGACAGCTCCATTGATTGATCATGCTATCAGTTCACACTACTCCTCCAAATTAGATCCTATTCCCATTAACAATAGGTCTAAGTTCTTCCGTAACACTAGAAAGCCCATCAATGTTGCTTCATATAGCAGTTACCAGAAGTCTTATAAGTCTCAGAAATATATTAGAGAGGATTTTTTCACTCCAAAGTCAGTGTTCAATCACTACATGAAGAAGTACGCAGAGAATAAGGAGACAAACCAAAGAACAGGGAATAAGGCTACAACTTCAAGTAACTGGAAGAAGAAGAACAATAATAATAAACGAAAGAAGAAGAAGTCGGAATTCTCCAATTTCAATACCCCGAGGAGAAAGTCGAACTCCTTTTCAAGCACTAAATCAAGAAATATCGTGGTTAATAACGTTAACCAGTTGGGAAGCTCCTATACGGCAAATTCAAATTCATATGCTTCTAGTTCAGGGAAGTATGTACCTCCATTTATGAGGTCTCCTAACTATATGAAATCACCATTGACTCAACCTGATTACGCTGAAGTGTTTGAATTAGAAGATGATTTTGAACTTGATAACAAGGAAAGAAAAGTTCCTTCATTCAACCTTCCAAGTAGTAGGCCGGTGTCAATGACGAATGATATCTCCACAATGCTTTCTTCAGACCCTAATGGTAAATATATTCCTCCATTCCGGAGAGGATCCCATCTGAAAGAGAAGAAAAAGGATATTACTTTAGAGCAAAGTTTCCAGAATCTCAGTTTAAAGTATGGGTCTGTAGACTGGTAGTAGAGAACCATGCATAAATACATTTAGTAGTTAAATTTAGTAACTAATACACGAATTGGTGGGGATCACCTGACTTAAAAAATATCTATGTACACTCCTGCCTCATCGTCTATCACCTAATGTCGCCTAAATCGGCTCTCAGGTTTAGTCAAGTTACGAAAAGAACACTTGTCATTAATTAGACGTGGAAACAGCTGATACTCTATCAGCTGAGCTTCCGGTTACCAGTGTCTCAAACCAATGGCTATTGTTCGTGTTTCAGAATTCCAATGCGGGAACAGTAAGTTTCCCAAATGGGACATTCCAAACAAAAACAATAGGCGACATCGCGACATTCTAAATAGTCTAGACTGCGATCGTTCCGAAATGTTTCAGGATTTGTATCTGAAACGTTTATCGTAACTTTCAGATTCACAACGTTATAGCTTTATATTCACCTTGATATAGCTTAGCGACCCATTGTGATAAGCTGTCTGCCCATATACACTCATTAATACACCCTGTTATCCTTAGTGACGCCTGCTTTGACGCTGACGCCCCCTCCCACCCCGACTTGTACACCAAACGTCTCCACTGCTGTGTGTTTCACATCTGTTGCACTTCCTGCAAGCGTTTCAAATGTCAACATCACCATCGCTGAATCAACCTACACAGCAACTGCCAACAACCGAGGCTACCAATGCTGATGACACTATCGAGGGCGATCAAGAGAAGTTCAAGAGAGCCATCTTAGACGATGAAGTCAAAAATAGTCTCCGGTTAATAGAAGATCTCAAGTTTTTTCTTGCTACGGCGCCTGCCAATTGGAGACCAAACCAAGTCATACGACGTTACTATCTCAACCCCGATGAAGGGTTTGTTCTGTGTGTCTACTGGAACAATCTCTACTTCATTACCGGGACTGATATCGTGCGCTGCATTCTCTACAAGTTCCAACAATTTGGCCGCCGTGTGGACGACCGAAAAAAATTTGAAGAAGGAATCTTCTCCGATCTACGTAATCTCAAGTGTGGCAATGACGCTGTCCTAGAGCCTCCAAAGCTGAAGTTTCTTGAATTCCTATATAAAAATAGCTGCTTGCGAACCCAAAAAAAACAGAAGGTCTTTTTTTGGTTCAATGTCCCCCACGATAAGCTCATGGCAGATGCGCTAGAGCGCGACCTAAAGAAGGAGCGTGCAGGCCAGCAGCCCACCACTGTTGCTTACCGTGAGCCCGCGCTATCATTCCGGTACGAGGAAGAGGGTATTTTGTATAACCACTTGTTGACCTATAACGAAACTCATGGCGCTTCTGACACCACTGCTAGTGAGAATGATGATACTCATGAATTCCACAAGAAGGAATCTTTGGGCTCCAATACTGCAGATTCAAATGTAGAATCTGTCGTACTTTCGTCCGCCCGTGATGGTAATATTGCAGTCTCATCTGCAACTACAGCTGATGGTGAGGCTGACGTGGAAAGTGAAGGTAATAATGATGCTGAATCGGGCTCCGATGTTGGATCAGATAATGATTTCCCGCTTGACTACTTTGAAGAACTGTCAAATGAGTACATAATCGTTGATCCTCTGTATCCAGTTCCTTTTGAGTATGAGATGCCAGAAAGACTGCATGTGGAGGTAAATGATGAATATCTCATCGAGCAGACGCTACCTGTCAAAAGACACGCACCAGATCAGCCGGGAGTACCACCGGTTGCTCCATACGTTGCGCAATTTCTGCAATTCGGACCTCCTCTGGCGGTAGGCCCACCACAATACGTCCCTCCCAACGGTAGTGCATTCCCCCCAATGGCACCAATCGATCTGTATGAAGAATGGGACCCTCCCCTTGCCTCCTCACCTTCCTACGAGCTGTACTATCCGGGAGTATACTATCCACCACATCCCAATATTCCACCACTTCAACCGATGGTCTACCCACCTAGTGCTACTGGGCTGCATTTCCCCTTATCGCCATTTGGTCAATACCAGTTTTCTCATGCAGTACCACAATATGGAGGACCACAATACGGCGCTCCTCAGTATGGTGTATCGCAGTATCATCACGCTCCTGTTCCCACTCTGCGCCAGCAGCTGATCTCAGCGAACATGATGTTGAAAAAACGTCAGCTTATGGATAAGAAGCAGCTTCCAGTCTTCAAGAAACGTCTTCGCAAGTAATGTATGATATGTAATTTATGTAAATTAGCAATGATCTCGATGAGCGCACTCCACGAGGAAGCCAATACAGTATTCAAGAGATGAAGCGTATTCTGATGTACTTCTGCGCTTTGATCATAAGGTAATCTTCAAGCAACTAGAGTATATTGATTTTGCAACCATTTGAAAAAAAATACTAAAAACTAGTTACCAAAAATTAATGTACAGTTCCGGTAGAGGTATTACGGTTAATCAATTTATAATACACTACTTACAGTAGATCTAATTACAAGGCTAAAATTACTCAACCTACTTACGGTAGAACTCTACCAATCGGCGGTGCTGCGGTGTAAGCCCTTTAGTATTACTAAGTTTGCTCAACACCATCACGCATGCTTTTCTAACTCCCACGTTTGAGCTGGCCAAGAATCTTTGGACGTCCACATTGGAGTCTTTGTCTACTACCACCAGCATCAACTCCAATGCCATTATTATCACACAATCCTCATCAAGCTTATCTAGATGTTCGCTCAACGCAATGTATACCCGCTTTTTATCTAGTTTCCTTACAATAGAACGTGCCACTGTAACAAATTCAAGTAAAACTGGATTATCATATCTGCTAATCCGAAGCAAGAAACCGACGAGTTTGGGGATATCAATAGATGGAAGTCTCCGAGCAGTTGCAAGTGCAACACTGATTTGGCGATGAGAAAGATCAGGGCGGTCAAACTGAGCCCAGAAGCTATTTTCATCGCAGTCTGCAGCCGTCTGGAACCTGAACCAGTTATCTTCATATATAGGGATAGGAGCGACTGGGACGGTGGGATCCATTTTATCCACGATCTTCTGCCAGAAAGGATCGGCGCTCGAACCACCAGTAGCACCAGTAGCACCAGCAGCACCAGTTCCAACACCACTATCGACAATAGCACGGCTCGGGGAAATAGAACTACCAGGTCCTTCAATATCAGTCTCAACGTTATCAGCGTCGATATGAATTGTTCTGTCGGGCTTCTGCTCATCGGGCTTCTGCTGATGAATATCTTGAGCACTTTCTGCAGAGGTTTCCTTTTCTTCTATCTCCTGAGCCCCCATCATTTGTTGCTCCTCCATCTCGACGTCATCATCCACAGCTTCTGCCATCTTTGTTTCAACTTCCATCTCTTCGACACTATTCACCTCTTTAGCTTTGTTAGCTTCGTTAGCGTTAGCTTCGTTAGCGTGGTTAGCGTGGTTAGCGTGGTTAGCTTCATAAGCTTCGTTAGCTTGATTAGCTTGATTAGCTTGATTAGCTTCGTTAGTTTCGTTAGCTTCGTCAGCTTGTTTAGCTTCGTTCGGTTTATCAGCTTCGTTCTGTTGACCAGCATCGTTAGCATCATTCATAGGGGTTGCTTCATTGAGCTCTTCAACTTCACCGAGCCCTCTTTCGTGGTACTTTAGATCCAACACTCTGCTTCTCTCCACCAAGTCATCGATGCCATCTTTCTCTTTCTTTAAGATCTTCATCAAACGGTCGTACTTACCAACCAATCTGGGATCCAACTTCGCCCTCATCGCCGTCAATTCTGCAACGGGAAACTGATTTGCATCGGGGTCGTCTTCAAGAAACTCCATTATCAGGCAGTACACATTTTGAATATGGTCTTTTTCATTAGCCATCACATCTAAAATCTCCCTGTATATGTCTTTCTTGGGGAAGTTTAATTGGCTAGCCACACGGCCATGATGTACACAAAAAGTTATCCGGATCAAGTCATGCAAGTCGAAGAGGGGCACCAATTTGGAATATTCTACATACGAGAACAACGGCCGGAGGAATTCCACAGGGAGTGCTACTAAAAGCTCGGTGATATTTGGGGGAATGTCATCTTTCTCGTTCATTTTGAGGGCATACTTGAGAGTATCAATACCTCGAGTGGGGTGCTTAGCAAGGTCTGTGGCAATAGGGAATAGATCAGGTAAATCTTGAGTTGAAGTGTTTTCCATGACAGAAGGAACGGGTGCTATGGAAGGAGCAGAAGCGGTTGCTGAACGATGTATTGGTGCAGGAGGTCCTGAGTGATGTGTTTGGACTGGATGAGGTAGGAGTGCTGGCCGTGGATGTACTAAGTGCTGTACTGGGGGCACTGGTGTTGTTGATTTAGCTGAGCGAGAATACATGGCACTGTTACCGTTCTTAATAGATTCCAGATCTCTTTCTCGTCTTCCGCTCCTCTCCTTCTGAGCTTGGGCCTTCTGCGTTCTCTCCACTAGCTTTTCTTCTCTCTTTTCATGCCTATTCACTTCCCTCATTCTACTATGCATCGATTGGCTTCTTCCGACACCATCAGAGCTTCTACTCCCAGCACCAGAACTGCTTCTTGTAGCATCTCGTAATGATTGGCTTCTTCCCACTGATAATCCGCCATCTCTTGATAGTCTTCCATCTCTTGATAATCTACCATCCCTGGACTGTGGCCTACTAGTCTGTGACCTTCCCATTTGCTCGATAGACCGGGCCACATTAGGTTGTACTCGAGATATCACATAATTTGCTTCTTTAGGAGCACAGTCGTTGAACTCCCAATATGTTTCTCTTGCCGCTTTTCTAACTTCTGTGTGTGAGTCAGCAAGTAGTTTAATCAAGGCATCTGCTGCCATTCTTATAGGAGTAGTACTGGAGTATTGGGAGACTGGCTGCGACGCAAACGTGTTGAACTTGTGGAATCTTATAACGAAGATTTGAAGCCACATGGCAGTGTGGTGTCTCATAGATGCATTTTTATCAGAGCTCCAACTACTGAATCGGGAGATATATCGTGAAGGATAACCACAATTGATGAATATGGATGAAACTGCGGTATTGGCAAGTTTAGATGCAATAGCCTTATTGGATCCACAGAGTTGAAGTAAGGGAGATAAATAAAGATCCACCAATGAATTGAAACCATTTCCAAGAGTCATTGCTATCTCCTTGGTAAGTAGTATGGAGTTTTTACATAGGGTAGTTCTTAAGGAGAGCATTGCCTTGGTAATGGCTGGGTGTATTTGATGAAGAAATGCCTTGAAACTATCAAGATCTTCCACAGCGGGACTACGAAGTAACCGCCTAACAGTAATCATATGATCTTCACGCTGTTTCCAATTGTTTTCAGTCTCGTCTTTCTCGAAAACTGGCATCATCCTATTGACGAGGACATGAATATCAATATCTATGGGGTCTAGCGTATCCATTTCGTACGAGTCGAGGCGAGAAATAACCACTTCGAGCCTTTGGCGTGTCAGGGTAGCAGTATCCCTCTCCTCCGAAGCCTCTCTATCAACGCTATCACCCCTGACAATCAATTCCCTATCTTTGGGCGCTTTGGCCTCTCTATTTTTGACATTGGTAGAATCACCTCGAAACTCTCTAGAGCCTCTAGGATTTATATGGCGTCTAGCACCTTTCACTTCTCTGGCGTCTTGCGTAGATCCAGATTCGTTGGTAGCAAACGAAAGGAGTACCTCAGTACGAAGCCATTGGGGTACGGATTCTAGTTCTCTGAGTACCACCCGCTTGACTATATCTGCTCTTTGCATATAGTTATTTCTTGAGTAGACGCTAAATAGCGTTGAAAATACTTTAGTACCAGAGTGTTTATGAGAAGCCATCGAGGTAAGAATAGCAGGCACGACATCTTCAATTCGAAACATAGGAACGACTTCAATAGCACGGACAAGCCAAGCAAATACCGGTTGGGGATCAGCTCCAGAGATCAAGTCAGTGGAGATATAATGTGGAAACACTTTAGGATTACATAAAAAGAAATCAAATAGTCTCTCTGAGGAAGCTGCACTAATCTCCGGGTTGTGATGATGTAAATAACGGAGAAGAACAGGAACACAAGTATCTGCTAACAGGCCAAAATACTCTTCTTGGCAAAGGGATTTAAGGTAATCACTGAATATATTGAATACATCGCCATCACTAGTTTGATCCACAAATAACATTAATGAATTGATATTGATACCAACATTTTGCGGGTCTCGATGCAACGGAAGTATCCTGGAAATGGTACGTAGCGCCAAGGGGATATTCTGAGCCGCTGTACCATTGGATACGTGGGTGTTGAATGTGGTAGGGTTCATTAAATATATAAACAACGCGTGTGATGAAATTTGGAGCGGCGAGAAGCTGAAGTGGGGCGAGAAGTCAGGGGAAGGATAAGCAGAAGGAGAAAGAGAGAAGGAGAAAGGAAAAGAGAGCGAAGAACAGCCAGAGATGATCCTTATGTATGAAGAATGTAGACTGTCGTAGTAATTGCCTCTGGTGTTTCTATGTAGCAATGAGATAAGATAAAATGAGAGGAAGATAGACAAATATGTATTAGGTTGTGAAGTTACTGTCATTACGCTTCTCTGTGTTGAATTTCCTGGAATATTCAGTACTCATTCAGTATTCACGAAGTATTCATTCAGTATTCATTGAGTGTACATTTACGAAGTATGCCGGATCTATTTCGTTGCTTGAACCTTAACAGATATACCACAACCCCGTGAATGCAACCAAGGCAACTAATGCAATCACGTTTGCCTGTGTAGAGGTGACATCCACTAAATTCAGACGGGTCTCTTTTCTGTAAGACAAATGGTCCACTTTTTCTGCTTTTATTTCTGTGGTATTCTGTTCAATATCACTACCCACAAGTTCGCCATCCTTGTTGTGATTGGCAAGGTAGAGGATTTCGTCGTCCACATCGTCCAACAATACATCTTGGACATTTCCAAAGAAATCTGTAAGTTTGACCTCAGAAATATCTCTTTGGAAAAGATCGGTTCTAAATCCGGGATCCGAGTGAATGTTTTCAAAGGTATAGATCTCAAAGAGTTCAGCAATGGTGGCATTGGAGTTGGTATCAATATTTTCTAGGAAATCTAGCGTATAATAAGTGAACCTATCAATTACCGCTACTCCTATTTCCAAGTCAGAATGATGAGAATATGAGGATTGATCAACTTTAGAGGAGCCTACAGCCAAGATATTGGGGGAATAGAACCTCTCATACATGGAGTTGGCTTGACAAGTATCAATCATGAAAAAAATCTCATTGTAACGTTTCATTTCATACATTTGAGCAAATGCATCAGCGATATCATATGATCCAATCTCCTCAGCATCTTGAAATTTGAGGAACTCATTACCACCATGTCCAGTTAGGTATATAAATATATTCGAGTTCTCATCGGTAAGTAATCTTTTAGTTCTAGGATGATCTTTGTCCCATCTATCAGTTAAAAGTCTGATAAAATTCTCCACCGTGACTTCATATCCTCGGTAGTCGACCTCCACCGAATCTCCATACAAGTCTATGGCTTGATTCATGTTGTTAAACACGGTTCCAGGGGCGGCATTTCGGGGGTTACATGCAATATCATCTGCAAGCATAAGAATGATCTGAGAATCAGGAATCCCCATTCTTTTCACCGTACGATACATACTAAGCACATTAGCAATGTGACGATAGTTAAACCAGAATCTCAGGGTCGACACAAGCACTGCCCAGTTGTTGGTATGGGCGCAGACAGTGGCGGCAAACAATAACCACAAGAGTCTCATACGTGTTTGCTTACAAAGTGAGGAACTTTCTCGCAGGCGCTTCGAGTGGAAGCGACGTGAATCGAGAAGAAGTGATGAGGTGAGAATTGAGTAGTAAAGAGTAGTAAAGAGTAGTTAAGAGTAGTAAATCCACAACTGGCCAATTAGCATTGACGGTTGCGCTGAATTTAACTCGATGTTACTACACATTCGACTTATGATATCGGTGTGTTAGCACAATAGTAACCATAATAGTGCCTGTTTCCACATTTTTTGATGATACACCTAACGGAATTTGAATAACAGACATGGATACTTAATGGAAAAGTGGTGATCTAAGAAAAGGCCTTTTGCTCTTCAAGAGAGTGATTTATCCTATAGTTAGTACAGAGGGCATGTCCTAAAAGGGAAGGTACGCAGCAGCAGAAAAATTGCTGCAAAATAAATATAATCTGAGACTCTCAAGTTGAACAATGTTAGTCCATTGAGGGTAATGGGATATAACATTCACAGAAAAACACAAGTGGTTGTCTCTTAGCTTTCAATATAAACCACCAAAGGCACGCACAGACTGACTTCATTGGTCCTCTTGGTTATCGATTTAAGGCTGTATAATTGACTTGCAACTAATTAATCATCGGAAAACAGTGGTACATGGAGGCCAGAGTTAAAGCTTAGTTTTGAGAGAATTTGAGTACTTATAATGCGGTTGATAAAGTAAAGTTATCACAAGTATGATTCTCTTTTTTGACTCATCTACGATAGTAAAATAGCATAACACTCTTGTCACGGGCGAATTTGAGCCCAAAATACATTATAAGTTTGAGAAGTGAAGGAGTATTATATATATATTTGTATAATGATAGAAGTCTATACAGCAGATCCTTGTCTCTACTCTCTTCTCTCTTATATTCGACCCTTGCTCTTACACTTCACGGTTCCATGGCCCAGCCTTCGCAAGGCCCTCTACAGCACGGAGCGCACGCTGAGTCCGCTTATCAGGTCCCACAAGCCTCTGGAGGCTCCATCGCACATGCAACGAGCTGCTGGAGTACTTCAGCGCAAAGATCAACTTGGATACCTCATTCTTGGGTAACTTGGTAAGTTGAAGTCTGAGCTTATCGATGAGTTCTTGCGTCATATTGTAATACTGCTTAATTTTAGGGGTTAATTTGGCTTCCAAGAACTCTCTCTGCTTTGCTGTTACCTCTCCATCCCCATTAAAGCGATTTACAGATTGACGAGCCAATACTTGGGCTTTCGCAAGCACTGTTTCCAAGTTGTTACTGCCAATTATTTCTGTCTTAGTAGTAAATTTACCACATTTGAAGTTACTTGCTATCTTATGTTTCAAAGTAGTGAATCCTGTGAGATACAACGTGAAATAATCATCTTGCCTCTGAAGAAGGAAGAATTTTTCACCCATTGAATAACCCCATATATCATATTCCAACCTTACCCACTCCATTTTGTTATTTCTGATGGTTTCATTGACCTTTTTAGAGTCCTTATATATCTCAGAATCTTTGGCTTCTAATTCCATGAAGCCATCTATTGTAGTTATTTCGAGTTTAAGTTTCTCTACATATGCTATTTGTTGTCGTTCGTAATCTTCTTTCTCCTTCTCGAGTTCTCGATAGGTTTTGCCATGAATTACATAATCTGGAGGCAAGGAAAAGAGACTGGGAACAGATTGAATACCAGTACCTCTGGTACCGGCAATATCCACTACATGGCAGTGAGTTTTACCCTCGTGTAGACGAAGTCCTCTACCAATCATTTGAACAAGTAGAGGTCGAGATTTAGTAGGTCTTACCAAGAACAATGAATCAATATTAGGTATATCTGTACCCTCAGTAAATACCTGAACATTACATAGGACATCAATGTTTCCTTCTTTAAAGTCTGAAATGATGGCTTGACGTTCTCTTTTGACAGTGTCTCCAGTCACGTATTGGGCATTTACACCTTGTTGTTGAAGAATCTCACATAAGGTTCTGCAATGATTTATATCCACACAAAACATTAAGGTGGATTTGAAATCAAATTCTTTCTTGAGTCTTTTATATGCCAGTACAACTATATTGTTTGTATCTGATTGGTTTACTGCAGCAGATAAACTAGAGATTTCATAATCATCACTTCTTGTTTTAACGCTATCAAGGTCTATATCCACGTTTAAAGAGGAGAACTTCACATCTACGAGTTCTTTATTCTCCACCATAGTAAGTAAGTTTCTTTCGAATACTATCTCATCAAATACTTCTCCTAATGATTTCCCATCACTACGCTCCATGGTAGCAGTACATCCAATAACTGCAATTTTTGAGTCTGGGCGATCGGCATCAAAATACTTCAAGATCTTCTTCCAGGAGGTTGCAGCAGCATGATGACACTCATCAAGAATAATTGCTTTGTACTGCAGGGGATCATATTGTTGTAAACGAGACATTCGTACAAGTGTTGGAACAGACCCAACCACAACATCAGCATCATCAGAAGGCTTTAAATGTCTCATGTCAATGTCTACTTTCAATCCTGGGTTAAGTTTCAGGATAGTTAAAGCTGCCTGCTTGATTAACTCCTCGGTATGGGCGAGTACAAGGACTTTATTGCCATTGTGAATACTGGGAAGTTGAGGAATCAACGTGGAGAACACAACAGTTTTGCCTCCCCCTGTGGCAAGAACAAAGGCAGGACGTCGTACTCCACGTTCAAGTGCAGATGTCACCGATTGGATCGCCTGGACCTGGTAGTCCCGTAGGACCATCGCTAGTGGTAACGATGCCTTCATGCGATATCACTGATGCGAGCGAGTATGAGAAGAGTGGGTGAGTGGTGCCAGGAAGGTCTGGAGAGATACTGAGGACGTTCGAAGGAGACAATGAGAAGATACAGGCAGATGGGTACTGATCAGGATTTCAGTTTTTTCGAACTTTAGAGAGTTTTTGATAGTCCTAGGGTGAATTTACATTATCAACCATTAAACACTAGATAGTTTGAAAAACCTCTTCTACACTTATACTCTGATAACCACCTTCGAGCCATGAACTTTTCCGTCCTTAATTAATTGCAAACCTTTGTTCAAACTTTTCAAACCTGGTTCCAAAACTATCAAGTTCGGTGTCTTAAGATTGTTAAGATAGGGTGGGAAGAGTTCAGCCCAGAATTGCTTGACGTTAGCAAGTAGTTCCGGGGTCGGTTTTGTACCAAAAACCTCGTAACCCATTGAAACAAACCCAGCGGTATGTACGAATCTGATGTTTCTTGACTTGTCTATCTTGATAGTTGCAGGGTCCTGGAAATGTAAGTTATCAATAGCAACTGTTTCAGAACCAACAGTGGCATCATAAGTCACTTGAAAAGTCTCACTTGTACCAATTGCATCTAAAGCGTAAGCAATGTTCCCTTTAGTTTATTTCTTGATCTGCTGAACGGCATCACTATCTTTATAGTTGACCACGTGATCAGCTCCAATTGATTTCAAAAAATCACTATGGGTAGAAGCAGTAACAATGACGTTCAAACCATAAATAGCTTTTGCAAGCTGAATGACAACAATACCAGAGGCAGTAGCACCTCCCCAAATCAATATATATTTACCCTTGTTAACTTCCTTATTAGGATCAATTTTCACACTGGAGCAGCAGTACGTACTCCACAAGGAATAGCAGCAGCAGCTTCAAATGTGGCGATTCCTGAGCTTTTGTATTCACCAGCACTCAATGGAGTAGTATCTTTGATTAAGTTCGTGACATTGATACTGTTATCGGGTTTAGCAATAAACTGGGTACGAAATGTTCCCATCCTCTCATTATGGGCAAAAACAGCACTAGCAATATAATCTCCTTTTTCAAACCCCTTGACATTCTTACCAACTTCAAGAACAATACCTGCACCATCGGAACCAGTAGATGAACCAGTAGGCATCCTCTCTACGGCTAACAAATCCGCTGGGTTGAGGGCCACTGCCTTAGTTTCAACTAATATTTCATTGTCTCCTACTGAGCCAAGATCAACTTCAGCGAAGTCGTAAAATTTACCGGTACTAGTGATTGCTGTTTTGACCATGATGTCCTGTTACAAGGTAGGAACTGACTTATATAACACATACGGGGGATGGAGAGATTTAAACGGAGACGGAAGAGAAGTTATGGGACTTTCCTAATTGGGAAATTTAAGCAGCAATTTGACAGATTTGACATATTTGATATATTTGATATATATCCACGATACAGATGTAGTGATACTTGACAGATATCCTCTGGAGATATAATTCTATCGGTATCAGCTGAAGGAATTCTGTCGACCTCTTACCCTTCATTTGATTGAGATTAAGTCCGTTAGTCAGCTTTCTCTCTATTAAAAAGTCTTCGACTTGCTAAGGTGGTCTAGTAACCTGTGATATCTTCTGAAGGTTCACTCCCATAGAGCTCAACACATCTCAAGATATACAAAGTAAAACTCAGCTAGTCTGCATGTTCCATAAAGCAGAAGGTGAAGATGGTATCTTATTATACGGCAATCGGGAAGTTTATATTATTGTACACACTATGATTTGAAGATATCGATCCGAGACCGTTTGGACACGTTATGGTAGCACATTCCTTCTTGAGCCTCGTCCAAGTCTTTTGGAGCTTCTGTATTCACCACCACATAAGTTCCATCCTCCCTAGAGGCATCTCTACTTGGCCTGATAAATGAGCCAGGATTAATCACCATTACATTCTTAATGACTCTGGCAAAGTACTTCAACTCTGAGGGTATTAAAAGAACATCTGGCAATGAATCCCCTATTTCTGATAATGCCAAATATGGAACCTCCAAGGATGAGCCTCCTATCTTAGTCTCTGTGAATTCCTCTCCCATGGCACCACCAATTTGGTCTACGTTAGTGGATGTTGCCTTATTAATAGACCCAGGAAAGAATGGGTAGTACCTTCTCTGTTCGAGAATATGGTTGGTGATTCTTTCAAATCTGTTAGAAAAAATTTTATCAGTGTTGGGATCCAATTTCATGACGTCCTTCAAATCTTTGAAAATATCTAAATTTGAACATCCAAAAAGAACTTCGTTAACTGAAAATCCTGATGGGTTGGGAAACACTTTAACGTTCTTTGGTAATCCCAACGCTCTTCTATCAAACGAGTCCTGAGGGTATGAACAGTGTTTTACAGTGGCATCCTTAGTGGAAGGAATAAGAACGACTTGAATTTTAGGATTGACTTTTTTCAATATTGGAGTAATTGTTCTCTTGAATAATTCGTCTAAAGTAGCAGGCGGATTTTTATCATCCAATTCTACATTCCCTTCACTTACTGATCTATTGTTCAAATCAAAGAACGGCCCTAAAAGTATTACAATATCTGGTTTTATCACTGAGTTAATTCTTTCAATAAAAGCGTTAAATTTCCCATAGTTTACGACATTAGAGTTCGAGAAGGGACCTGCAGCTATAACAGTTTTAATGGGACCATATTGTTCAAGTTCTGCTTTAGGAGTAATAGGAGCTCCAAGCTCTGGAAGTGGAACGATTTCTTCCACAATGAACTTTGTTCTACTAGGATTCTTACCTTTGAAACATACAATTTGACCAGGGAATAGAGAATACTCTTTGACTTGAGATAAATCTATGGGGACCCTCTGACCTATTCCAGTTAGTCTGGAAGTTTCTAAATGCAAAGATGTTGCATTCAAATCTTGCAGAGAAAGTTTATCGTGCATTGGAGTATCAGGGACGATTCTACCCACACAATGAATACTAAATTGAGTGCTTTCACATGGATTTGCAAGAGTGATTGGTTCTTTATCATTTTTGTGAGCTTCTTGTATTAAAGCACCAAATGTATCGATTTGATCGTCAAGAACATCTGCACTTTCTAATAAGTCCATAGACATAGTTCTGAATTTATATTTTGAAGGGTCGAAATTCAAACCTATTTGAATCTTTGGAGTATAATCTTCATCACCAATATCATTATTAATTTCTTCAGTAGATCCGAGGCTTTCAATGATCGTATTACCATCTTCTGGTGGCTTGATAGGTGATTCCAATGTACTATTAGCAGTCTGGTAAGGCGATGAATCGAATTTACGGAATTTCTTCTCCGGAGAAGAATTAATCGGCTTCAAAGGTCTTCTCTTGATACCTGAACTAGTCTCTTTAATCTTCTTAACACCTGGAGTGTTCTTAATAAGATGCTTTTGAAGATACTCTTGAAAGGCATCTAACGCACCAACAGTCAAATCAACATTCTCTTGAACTTCACTAACATTATAAGTTTCCCAATTAAGATAGATGTCTTCAGCAGAGAGCTGGAAGATGCCTTGAAGACTCTTTAATCTCGTAATCACGTCTGCTTCAAGCAGTACACCGAATGCTTTATTGAGTTCCATACGCGTCTGAAAGTTTTCTGGTCTCGAGCGCCAGAAAATTGGAGTGGCTGCAAATGAGACAGCTTCGAACAGAGTGAGAAGCGATGTAGCATAACTAGAGAGGAGTGCTTGAAATGAGAGGCTGTGTAGTAGGCTACAGAGGAGCTTCGAGTGAAAGTGATGTCACAAGACTGCAAAATATAGTAGATACTAGAGTATTAGCTGAGGTAAGTGTGGACTGGAAGCTTCCAAGAGGGAGAAGCTTCCAAGAGAGATAAGAAGTTGTATGAAGTGAGCTGAGAGAGTAGGGCCGGTAGCGTGGAAAGTGGGTGGTGAGTAGGGTGGGAGATATTCTAGAAATAATATATGGCTATCTTACTTTAAGTCTCGTTCGTGCTCAGCAGCTATGCTTACAATATCCTTCACCCATAAATGATAAACTCCCACGATATAAATCCACCAAGACACTATTCTAGCCTTATAAAGACACGCCATTGAAAAGTATAATTCAGAATACAACATGTCTGCGGGAAATGCTAGAAGACCATCATAGTCCAATATGCCCTTAATGATAGAGGGTAGCCCACTGAAGAACACTACAAATAAGGGTAACGTCAAAATCAATAACACAGACTTATTGAACACTTTTGCAAATTCGAGATTCTGCTCTTCAGCATTCTTTCTCATTTCCCTCTTTGTCTTCAGGTATTGCACTATTGACATGACGTATATGAAAGGGGGTCCCCATGTATCAAACAACCTGGATAACTTCCCAGCCAACGTTCTATCAGCTAACTCAAAAGCGGGATCATCCGGTCTCTGTTCCAGATCATCGAACAAATGTGATAAAACGCTTGCCACTACAAATACGACACCTAAAATAACAGCCATTCTCTTTTTATACTTGGGAAATTCCCGGAAGGATCTAGTGGGTGTATGGTAGTAAACTGTACCATATCCCATGCAAAAATATAGATGTAATATTCTGGTAATCTCTATGTGCACATATTCAAAAAGGCCATCATCGTCAAAAATGCTAATGACTCCCACTGGCTCTAGGAAGGCGTTAGCGATGTAATATTGACATACAGTGAAAATATCCAAAGCTAATTTCGGAATTATAATGAAAAATAAAGCACCTCTTGTAACCACTGGTATCTCATTCAAGGTCTTCTTAATAAGGTCTTTGAAAAGAACAACGATCAAGATCGATGTTATAGGGATACTCCAAAGGATGTGCATATAATCTTGGTATGCTAAACTCTCCAAGTAACCGCTTGAATGTTTAACAATGACCTCAACATTGTAATCATCAGTTTCTGGACCAATATAAACACAATAATGCTGTGTCTTGACAAATTCTTTCTTCAATGTCTTGGTATCACCTCCTAATGTCTCATTAGAGTTTTGCAAACGGTACTTCAAGTTCTTTTCTCTGGAGTGGTGTATTTTTGATTGGTACCCTGGTAAAGTCTCCCGACGGTAAATCATGTTTTCAAATTTCAAGGTTCGTCCGGGGAATTGATTTTCGGGTGTAGTTTGAATATACGTGTCAATGGACACATTGTTATATACAAATGGTACATCAATGTCTAAGTAAGGTATAGCATAATAAGGTATTATCAAAACAGGGATACTATCTTCAGATGTAGACTTCAACAGAACTTCTAAAGAACCTATGCCACCTTCACAGCCTATTGGAACACATATTGCTCTTGTGCCTGACGTCAACTGGAACTTCTGACCATCAACTAAGTAAATCAAGTGCAATATTGCAAGCAAAATCGCCAACAAATGCATCGAGGAAATGATGTAAAGGAGAAAATTATTTTTAGAGTTTCTACGTTAAAAGTGACGTCAAATTGACAGCTCGTAAATTTATTGTACGAGTGCCTAACAATGTTAATGCTAGTCATCTGAGAAAGGGCATATACAGGCCCTATGTTGAACAACTCTTGAGGTGGTTGATGAACTTATCGTTATACGAATTTTACATTCCTCCTAATTATCTGTGTACTTATATTTCTACTTACAAGTTAGGCTTCCTCTTTTTGCTCCTTCTCTACCTCGTCTACCTTCTGTTCGACCTTCTCTTCATTGTCATCCTTTCTCTCTTCCTTGGCCTCTTCTGTTTCCTCCTTATCCTCCTTTCTGATCTTCACACGCTTGCTGTCCTTGGAGAAACTGTTCTTTCTTTTGGTAACATCGTTAATTCCAAATCTCTTGCCGTTTTCTCTCATTTCCTGGAATGTCAAGAGAGACATCTTTTTCAAAACATCCTTTTGGTCAACTTCATCAGTGACCAAACCTTGTGGGTATGTAATTTCCATTTTATCCAAGAAATATTGGGCATCTTCTTGGGTGTTGAACTCAACATCGATCACTCCAAAGAATTCCTTTGTTCTTCTATTTCTGGCCCTTCTAATGGACGAAATTGCCTTTTCCTTTGGTAAGTGATCGACCACTTTAGTATTGAAAAATTCTTCCAAGTCTTCTTGGCTGAGGTCTTTAGGAAAACCTTCAATGTGAACTGAGTTCTTCTTTCTTGAATTTTTTAACTCATTAAAGTCCTTAAGTGGTTCCTTTCTCTTGATCATATCATTATTAGCACTTAAGATCAACTTATCTGACTTTTTTAATGCCTCAATAACCTTCTCCTCTGGTCTATATTGTCTCATCCTGCCGAAGGTTAAGATAGTCTTAAGCTCAACCCAGCCTTCATTAGACTCGTAGATTTTCCACAAAAATCTGTCAGTCTGCAAGTTTGAGTCTGAGAAATAGAACTCCACTTGCTTAATAACCTTACTGTCAAAGTCGTCTCCCTGGTAAATGTTATCAGTCATTACTTCACCTTTACTGGAAAATTTTCAGTACGATTTTTCATTCTTGAGTGTGCGATGATGAGGCAGAAGGAATTGGTTGCCAACTATGAGGCCATTATTGCTAGAGTGAGAGCCGCCGTTGCAGGAGCACAACCTAGTAGTATATCACAGGTTGATCTCGTTGCGGTATCCAAGCTTAAACCAGCTTCAGATATTCAGATATTGTATAATCATGGTGTGAGACACTTTGGAGAGAATTATGTTCAGGAGCTCGTGTCAAAGGCACAAGAGTTACCAAAAGATATAAAGTGGCATTTCATTGGTACATTACAAACAGATAAATGTAAAATCTTGTCTAAGAACATAGAGAATTTGTATGCAGTTGAGACAATTGATTCATTGAAGAAGTGTAAAAAGTTAAACACCCATCGTCAAGAAGTCAATGGTGCTGTTATCAATGTGTACTTACAGATCAACACTTCGGACGAACCTCAGAAGGCAGGTTTCAAACTTTCAGATAAGGATGACCTCTATAAGTCGGTGGAATATTTGCTTAGTGAAGAGTGTAATTATTTAAACTTACAAGGCTTGATGACAATTGGATCATTTGCAGAGTCTACTAAGGATGACGAAAACTCCGACTTTCAGCGTTTGGTTGCCGTAAAGAAGGAGTTGGACGCAAAATATAACCTTAACTTAAAGACAAGTATGGGTATGAGTAATGATTTTGAAGAGGCAATCAAGCAAGGTAGTCTGAGTGTTCGTGTAGGCAGTTCTATCTTTGGAGCCAGACCGCCAAAGGGGACTTAGACTGTCAAGATCTAGACAGCGAACTGGAGCTGGTACCTAGACGTAGTTGAAACAATAATATAGAAATAATTTACTAGTCTGCTTCTTTCTCCGTAACAACTTCAAACGTACTCTTCATTCACTACTTACTAGGTCTACTTCATTCTCAACACCTTAACTAGAGAACTGGAACATCTTAGACCACTGAGAACCTTAAGCTTCTCTCTACGTGGCTTCTCGCTCAGCTCGAAGCCACTACTTACTAAGTCTACTTCTTTCTCTTTAACAACTTCTTCAAAGGACTTCTCTTTTTCTTATCACCTCCGACCACTTCCTCTACATCTTCCACATCCTCATCAACATCTTCTTTGAGTCCTTTGGCTTCTTCAGGAACATCGCTTTCAGAATTCTCATAGTCTTTCTGATAATCACCTTCGCTTTCTTGTTCCACATGTTCATTATCATCAATAGTGGCAGCGACATCCTTATCTTCAGAAGTAATGTGAATGATATGATCAGTATCATACAGTTCTGAAGTCTGAAGTCCCGTAGTAGTTGCTTTTGGTTCCTCTTCAGCTTCATCTTCTAATCCTCCAGCCTTGATTTGATCGATTTGTTTCAAGGTGCTTTTAACAGTGAAAGTCTCCCAATCGCCATCGGAAGGTGGAGGGTTAACATCACCTTTGACTTTACCAGAGTAATAATCATGTCTCAACTTGATATCCTTATCGGTGAAATCATCTTCCCATTCAGTTTGAGACTTGAAGATTGAAAGAATCTTACCAAGGATATACCAAACAATCAAGAACGAATGTTCACTTATCAACAAGATAAACAACAAATGGGTAGATTTGATGTTGATAGAAGCTTTATCTAAAGCAAATTGACCTAAGGTCTTTGGAGGTTTAACACCATGATGATAAAAAGCAGTAATTGCTGGAGAGACAATAGAACCCAACCAAGTCAAAATAAAGAGAGCATAATTCCAAGGATAAATAGAATCAACTCTTTGAGGAATAGAAGGTTTAAAGTTCTTACCATTTAATAACTTCCAATAATCTAATTTCAAAGTTATATAAGCAAATACAATGGTAAAAAGAGCACCTAAAGACCAAACAGGACCAAATAAAATCAAGTATCCATAAACCAAAGTCACGAATCTGAAGTCATCATTAACATTATAACTTGGTAAAGCAACATATTCTCTAACAGTTGCTAAGAACTTAGCTTCATTTGGTCTATCTTTAGGAGTATACTCTTTCTTGGAAAGGAAACCAGTAACCAATTTTATGATTAAAGGTAAAGCATATTTCATAATAAGTTGAACAACTTGATTTATAACCATGAAGTAAAAGAATTGTCCATTCAATCTATCTTGATTCATATTAAAATCTTCTTGTTTCTTAATATGAGTCAAATACTTATAATAGAAAGCATTAGAGTTCAATTTAGTCTCAATTGAGTTATGAATATGAGACAAGTTAGGTTGAATCAAATGAGCAAATGGTAAGTAAATAAATGAAGTTATAATCAATGGCATATATCCAGTCAAGAAATTAAGTATGAACTGTTTGATTAAGATGGAGTTGTTCTTGGTATACTCATTATTATGGTTCTCTAATTTAATAAGCAAGTCTGTAAAAACATTGAATACAATTGTCAAGATTGGAACAAACACAGAAATCAAGATAGTAGGCAATAATCCAACAAATGTTTTACCAGGTCCATCATAAACTTCATTAATGAATATCTCTAATACAAAACATCCTAATTGATAAGCAATTAAAATGGCTGCAAATCCAATGGCTACAGGTATAAAAGCCAATTGTTTTAAGAACTTAATACCTTCATAGTTATCACTATGTTTATACTCAGATTTTTCTTCAAAGTACTCATTGATGTCTACAAGTTCCAGCTTATGATCTTGAATCAAATGATAGTTAGAATTTCCCCAGAAACTGACAAGGTAGCTTTCACGTTTCTTCCAGAAACTAATGAATAAAGTACCCCAAACGAGGTTAATAAAACAGAATGTCAAGCTGAAACTATGCTTACTCTTGAAGTAGCTAATAACACCAAAGACACTCAAGAAGAATAACCAAGTTATAAAGTACTTTAAGAACTCAAAGTATAAAGCAATATGAATT
This sequence comes from Yamadazyma scolyti, assembly GCA_003707025.2. NCBI lineage: Eukaryota > Fungi > Ascomycota > Pichiomycetes > Serinales > Debaryomycetaceae > Yamadazyma > Yamadazyma scolyti. Next base: position 158,139 of record PPMW02000012.1, on the reverse strand, counting down.
CCAAAGTGTTCTTTAATAAATTGAGTAGAGGGGTTAGTTTTAATTACGTCACTAATAGAAACAGGTTTAAGTGTAGGAGTAATGGGTGCAATATCCTTCACGTGTTTGAACTCAAATAAGTTCAAATCATCAATAGTATTACCAGCAAGGTAATCATAGATGATTCTTGACCGGTCAGCTGGATTATCTACCAGTGAAGTGATACCAAATTCGTAGTTCTTAATCAAGTCCTTTTCACGTAGTTCTGCATATTTAAGCCCCGATAATCGGATAAAATGAAGCAACCCGGACTTATTCAAGTCCCTGACCTGGACGTAGAAGCCTTTATCGTACAATACAGTCGTAAGGTTGACCAATTGACCATCCTCGCCCTTGGACTCGTAGGTGACGACGAAGTCGGCGTCGATCTGTTTGAGTGACATGATGAAATTTCAGTTCGCGTTGCTGAGCTGGAGCTTCGAGCAAGCGAGAGGATCAGCAAGCGAGAGGCTCAGCAAGCGAGAGGATCAGCAAGCAAGAGGCGACCAGCAAGATGCGTTAGAGGTGTAGCAGTGTATGGGCTAGAGCGTAGTATCAGAGGATTGGCAGCATTCAGTAGGGCTAGCATGTAGCTTGTGTAACAGTGTGTGGATGTAATTGTAGATGGGAATGTGAGTGTATGAGGTGGATACAATGCGGTGGATGCAATGCGGTGGATGCGATGAGGTGGATGCAATGAGGTGGATGTGCAGATATGTGGCGTAAGCGAACATAGGCGAGTACTGAGTGTAGGACCAATTAGGGTCAATTGAGTATTATGATCAATGGAAGTGGTCAATAGAGTAGTGAATAGAGCTATTACTAGTAGGATGGAGAGCGTACCAGTGGAATCTATCAGGCATTGGTTTGCCCCATTACTCTATATTACAAAATATTAACCTCCAAGCTTGATTTTGCCACAAGTTTGGCAACACTCTTGCTAGAATTTGTAGTGACACTGAACAACAGACCCAACGCAGTACTGACTGTTTTGGCGACGGCATCAGCACCAGAGTAGTCTGTTTGGAATAAAGACACTGATGTCGTACAGTTTCTAGCCCAAAATACGTCGTACTCAGTCGGTAAGCTGCAACCAAAGTCCTTATCGCAAGAGGCAATCTTCTTGAAGTTCTGATAGGATGAAGAAAATGTGTCCGAGTCTTCATCATACTTGGCAATTGGAACAAAAACATTGCCATCCAACAAAGTGGTGAACTTCCATTCCGGGTCAGTACATTCGGTTTCATTGTCCAATAATGTACCAACTTCTGGGAAATTGACATTCATTCCATTCAATGCTGGGAGAAGATCATCTGCCTTGAAGACTAAGTCAATCAATTCAACTGCTTTCTTGGCATATATGTTAGCAGGTTCATACTTATCATTCTTATCGCTATCTTTGAAGAAAGTGTTATTGAGGTTAGAACCACTGAAAGAGATGGCAGGATATCCTCTGTAGATGGCTGAATAAACTGCCCCCATAGTTCCAGATGATGTAAAGAAACCTGGAGTTAAATTTGGACCCTGATTTGGGCCTCCCACTACTAAATCAATGGTGGTATCTTTGTATTTTGTTGGTAACAAGTATTCAAAGGCAAATGATATGCACGAAGCTGGGGTTCCAGCAAAGTACCAAATATTATCATCGTCTGGATCTTGTCCCCACGCTTTGGCCCCTTTAGAGATGTAGCCAAACTCACTATCTTCTGTCAATTTATTTCCATCAGGTACCATAAATGCCCCTCCATAACTGGATCTCTGGTTAGCTGGAGCTACCACTATCACATCATAACTAGCACTCTTTAACTCACGATATAAGGCTCTGATCTCGGCAGATACAAAACTATCATCGTTTGACAATAATATCGTTTTTGCTGCAGCAATCACTATCCATATCAAAAATATCAACTTCATCTTGTTGTTTTTCGGGTATATGAACCCATTTATATAATCAACGGCCCATCTATTGTATTATGTAAGGTGGGTTATGAGCCTTCCTTATACCTTAATCTCGCTACTATTGATATTATGCTCGCTACACCTGCGTTAGCTGCAAAATCCTATGTTTTCTTCTTTGGGATATAAGCAATCATTAGTATTAATTCTTCGTCGCTGGGAAAAGAGTGTAGGAGGAGTGATGGAAATGTTTAGTGTGATAAGAAACATGGAATGAGGATTCGGGGTATCCGTGGTGAATTGTCAGAGAACAATGGACCTGTATGATAGTCACCGCGGATACAGATTGAGACGGCATTCATCCTATTTTGTCAACGCAAGTAGAGAACCCATTGTCTGGACTGTGTAAAAAAAACTTTTCACAAAGACTTGCATAAAGGATTTGCATAAGACTTGCATAAGGACTTGCATAAGGACTTGCATAAGGACTTCCATAAGGAGTTGAGGAAGTTGCAGAAAAAGTTGCAGAAAAAGTTGCAGAAAGACTTGCATAATATTGAATCTCTAGCGAACTAAAGTCTATTTTTGACACTGCTACCAAGCAACTCTCACTATTATCTAAAACATATGAACGCTCACGAGTGATACCTGTTACCTGCACACTGATATCATAACTACATTAGAGTGGAGTCACAACACCTCTTAGAAAAGCAATGATCTGCGGTCGGAAATCTGTCAGGCTCAAAAAATAATGGGTTTCTATGCACTACTCTGCTGGTCTCATTTGAACAGTCTATAGGCCTTTGGTCTTACTACCAAAGTCTGATTATGCTCGAACTTTTTTATTCCCATCGTCGTTTATGCACTACCTTTATTTTATTGTCCATCCACTAATTGAGCTCGAATCGAGTTATAAACAACTTTGGTGAAACTCATTTAATTTTGTCTTTTTACGTAATTTTAGTTTCAATATCCTTTCCTCCACAGATGAGATTCTTATCCAGTCTTTCATGAGTTCTTTCACAACTGCCACCGTTCATCATGACTACACTTATATGTCGAGTCTTACTATAAAATTTTATAAGCCCACACACGACCATATAACCCTAAAACCTCCGGGTTTTGCTATAGATCACCCGGGCGTCGCGATACCCCAGATTATCAACACCATAACCGTACCACATACGGCATGACAAAGAAGCTAACAGATCAAGAGAAGCTCAGTAGAAGACCCGCGAGTAGGGCTTGTACCTTTTGTCATAGAAAGCATCTTCAGTGCTCGAACGAAAGGCCGTGTAAGAACTGTGTCAAGAGGAATATAGCCGGAGAATGCAGGGACATCGAAAGAAAGAGAGCCAAGTACCTTCGACCAGAAAGTATCACACCAAAGAAGGAGCGAAGCTCAGACGGTCAAGTAGATGTGGCGCCTGCTTCAACGTCTCCTACTGGGCTGTCAGGGACGACATTAGTTCCTGTTCAAACGTTTCCAGAGTCGATCAATACCACTGATCAGGTGCTAAGCAAGCTATTTTCCACCGAGATGAAGCAGTCAAGCTCCGAGATATATGATAACTTATTTGATTCTAACTACTTGGATCAAGAATATAAGATGTTGGGAGATATTATCACCAACTCCAAACCCACTAGTCCTACAACCTCCGGGGCAGAAGATGAGAGTACAGCACCCAGTTTCATAAGTCCCGTGATAATAAATGAAGAAAAGCTCAAAGAAACACGTCCGTTCATATCATTAGGGGTCAATAAAGATGATCTTACGAAAGATATAGAGGCAGTTAGACAGGATAACAACATGTCGGTAGACATCGCATCTCATCTCAGCAATGATACCAATAATTATGTTTCACCTATGGTTAGCCATCAGGTATATAAAACAGTTCCCGACATTTATTCTAACGATATTATTTATTTTGATTATCCTCAGTCATATCATTCATTAACACATTTCCTAAAGACTCGATTCAGCGGGAAGAATCTCTCACCTGAAAGCCGACAAGCCAAGAGGAATAATTTACTTATTATTTTGAAACTTATAGCAAGTTACAGACCCACATTTATTAGTGCTCATAAGTCCTTATATAAACCATGGGATCTCCAATTCTTGGAGATGACATTTCAACGATCTTTATTGGATTTTGAAAAACTTTTAAACCTTAACAGTTCACCTACAGTTATATGGCGTCGTACAGGAGAGATTGTATCTATTTCAAATGATCTAATTAGTCTTCTAGGGTGGAATATCAATGAAATGTTGAGTAAACGTACATTTATCATGGAACTCATGTTTGATGATGAAAGTATTATAAATTATTTCAAACTATTTAAATCCGTGGCAGTTGGAAATTTACACTCCTCCATCAATACCAGGTGTAAATTGATGCGTAGAAATGGTAGTGGTGAAAATGATTATATTGAATTTTGTTGTGTTTGGACTGTCAAACGTGATATCTTTGATATTCCTATGTTGATTTTAGGTCAATTCTTACCTATTCTTTCTCATGATACTTATAGATCTTTTTAATAAATGTATTATTACGAGGTCCACTCTATGAGTTGTTATGTTTTGCCGCAGCTCCTGTGGCTTTGATAGCCTTTAACTCTCTAATTGAACTGAAAAGTAAGATCAGACAAATCGGACCTAATAGAGGAAGGAATACCGCCAATTTATGCTCACTAGGAAAGTATACTTGTTGAACAATATCTTTATCGAAGAAGGCTAGTTGAGATTCCTTCCATCCTTTAGCTACTGCCAACATGCTCTCTTTGAAGTGATGATTTTGTAACGCAGTCACCCCATTCGCTAAGTTCTCTAAACTCTGATTAACCAACAGTTTAGTGAGTTCAGGTATAGAAATTTCGTCCAAATCATTAGTTAATTTCACCAATGATTTCAAGGTTTGTATAGTCAGATGAAATTGTTTAATGATATTTTTCTTGGTTAATAAATCTACTTTAATATCCAAATTTTTAGTATTTGAAACATCACCTAAAAGTTTCAAAAGTTGTCCTGAAAACACCTCTAACACAGGTATCAACTCTTCTTCGACAATATGGATCTCATCATCATCATTAATGATATCTAATTGTTTGTTAAATATGTAGACACCTCCATATTGTGGTATAACAAAGGAGTTTGTATTAGAATTTTCAATCAAGGTAGGAATTCCGTCATGATTGGATGCAGGGTAATATACTATGAAGTTTATAGATGGATCTATATCATGGTTATTCAAATTCCAATCACCATAATTAACAAAGTTCGATAAATCTTTTATGATATATTTCCCATCCACTAATTCTCTAGGACTGGTGGAACTAGAATAATATTGTACTTGAGTAAATATAGTGAAATTACTCATATGATCAAGTTGTTTAAGTAAAGGGTTGAAAAGTTTACTAATAACTTGACTATCCCAATTAATAGGTGTACCATCTTCAATGAATAAAGAAAAGATTATATTGTAATGAGTGGAATACGGCATCACCACTGAACTAGACTCACTAGACTCTGTCTTAAACATCTCATTCAACGTCCTTGAGATCAACTCCTCTACTTTACCTGAAACCATACTTGTGGCAGTTGATACTTCAATATTGATTCTCTTCGAGAAAGGTTCCACAAAAACAGAATCCTTTTCACCAATATCAATATTTACTACATATTCATCATCAGATATCTCATTGTTCCATCTTTTACCCTCCACTCCTGGAACATTTATTCTCTCAATGATACTTGATTGTGCTGCTGACACGTTGAAGTAAACAATACTAATTATATCCACCTCTTCAGTAAAATTGTTAATATTTTCTATAGGCAATTCTGCTCTATGAATGGTAGTGGTATAAAAGAACCATGGAAATCCTATGGCTACCACCAAAAAGATCGTATATCCAAGTATGTATCTTCTAAGAGTCTTGATCTCCATTACTATATTTTTTTTGCTTCGCGAACAATGTTTAAGAAGCATCCTCAGCCAAAGCCTTCAGCTAATATTAAAAGTAGTGAGAGAAGGAAGCTTTTACTGACTATTTTAAATACATTTGATGTTCCTGAACTCACTAAAGAAGAAACTATCTCCATAGTCCCCGCGGTTATAAAGTTAGCATCGTATAAAAGTATACAAGGTCATCTGGGATCTATATATTATGATGATGAAGAAACTCCAGTCTATTTTAAAACCAGAGATTCTCAATTATATCCCACCGTATATACTTGTGGGAAATTCCCCACTCTTCTTCCTGTGGTAGTCACACATCCTCATGTCTTTGAATACGTCTATAGTGGTGCTGATCTTATGTTGCCTGGATGCGCATTACCCTTTGATTCTAGAATAAGGAAAGATACTATAGTTGGGGTCATTGACTCAAGATCAAGAGTTATTCGCGCTGTTGGTATTGCTAATTTAGACTTGTGCAATCAGCATAAAGTTGTGGGCACTACCGGTATAGCTGTTAGAATTCTTCATCATGAAGAGGATGAACTTGCAAAACTATGTCCTGAGCCAAAGGAACCTCTTCCAGTTCCAGAGTCATCACCTAACGAGTCGCAAGACTCCAAAGAGTCCGTGGAAGTGTCTCCAGAAGATCTGGAAAATATGGAAGATCCGAAAACTACGCAGCTAGTAAATGAGTTGGCAACAGTGGTGGAAGAATTAACTACAGAAGATACTGACCATTTCTTCGAAAGGGCACTTTTACAGACAATTAAAGTGGAAGAGGTGGCTTTTCCCCTCAGCCTGTCCCAAATCATGGAGTACGTGCTTCGTAATTTACCTGTTCTTGACCCCAAATATAGGAATATCAAGAAGACATCATGGAAGAAAACAGGCAAGTTCCTCAAAGCCATGGCCAAGAAAGGCTTGATACAAACAAAAGGAAAAGATGACGACCTATCTGTGATTGCTTTTATATCTAAGACTGATCCCCGTATTTCAAATTTCGAAACCCATAGAACTGTACCTAAAGAAACTCAATCTGGTAACAACGACTCAAGTAAAGATAAATTGAAGGTAGTTCAATTATTTCAACCTACAAATAAATATCGTGACTTCTTCAATAAAGCCGATGAGGAGTATGCTACATACTACCAGCTCCATGAACTTAAAAATATGTTAAATCTGTATATAAAGAAAAAGGATCTTGTAGATAAGAAAGACCCAAAGTTTATTCTACTTGATGCCACACTACTGGAAATTATTTCAAAGGGTAGAGTTGCTCGAGCTGATGTCGTAAGTCTTTTCCTCAAGCATTTATCACCCAAGTATACTGTACTCAAGCCCGGTCAAGACTTCCAAGATGCAAAAATTTATAATGGAAATCCTCCTAACATAGATATACTTACGAAGACTAAAATAGGACGTAAAACGGTAACGGAAGTTAGGGGATTTCAAGTATTTGGAATTAGACCCAACATCCTAGCAGAAGATTTAAGAAACTTATGTCAAGGCTCATCCACAATAGAACAAGATCATACAGGAGAACTAGTAATGGTACAAGGCCCTCATTATAAAATCATCCACAACTATCTCACCAATGAAAAGGGAATCCCTGCATCCATGATTAAATTCGAGGATAAGTCCAAGAAGAGAAAACGCTAAAACAAATAAGACCATTTACAGCAGAGACAATAAATAAATAACCCCTATTTTTTCCTATACCCTTACCTATATACTCTATATTTTTATTTCCACGATTTTTTCCAGGTTACCAGCAGTAACAAATGCTTTTCTGTTGCTATTTACAGCAAATTTTTGAGCAGGGATATTACCTGGATAAACACTACTATTTTTACATTGGCTGATATCCATGAACCTAAGATTTGAGTCCGAACTGAGCAACGAGTCAATACCAGCTCTTGTTACACGAATACATCCTTTAATGGTTAGCACCTCCAAGTTTTTCAAACTCATTGAAATAGCGAGTAATGAAGAATCACTGACTGCACTTCCACAAAAATTAAGGTTCAAATGGCGGATTTTGATACACAGAAGACATAATATTTCAATGGAAATATCTGTCAACGAACAGCAGAAACCGAGGTCTAACTTCTCAATGTTTGGTGCTGCGTGTGCAATTGCCATGATAGCCTTATCAGTGAGAAAAGTACAATCTTTAAGTGACAACTTGGTTAAATTTGGAAATTGGTGATATGCCCAATACTCAAATCCTTGATCTGTAATGGTAGTACATCTAGTTAAGTCAAGTTCCTGTAGCTTATCATGACAATTTCTGTCAAGGAAATACATGAACCTATCAGTGAGATGCTTACAGTAACCCACATTGATTCTAGTGAGTTTATTACAGCCATATTTCTCCCCTTCCTCATCGTCTGTACAAATAAGACGTTCTATTACATCATCTCTAACCTTCCGACAATTACTCAAATCTATTTCTTCCAAATGACGACCAACAAATCCTGAGAGATCCATGATAGCCATGCCGCTAATCTCCCAGTTAGAGGCTAATTTAATAGACTTGATCTTCCCATTAAGACCAATTTCGTTAACCATATAACTGAAGCCCACATCCGTAATATGGAAGCAGTTCAGAATGTCTATATGTTGAGGTCTCAGCCCTACAAATTTGATGATTTCAACCAAACTATTATCATCTATAGAAGTATTCCATGGTGTAAGATCTAGTACCGAGAACAACAGCAGGGACATGTACAATAATTGACGCCATCTTCTGCATATTATTCTGAGTTTCATCAATGTGGGAAGATCAAGAAATTGGAATATTCTTAAAAGTATGAAATCAGAAAGTGGCGAAGTCACTGAAAGATTGGATGGCTTTGGTCTATGTGCCCCCATTTTCATCCTTTTCGAAACAGATGAATACTCTTGTTGATTCTGAAAGGATATTAGCCTCTTGGGCCTTGGTCTTGTCATACTATACACATCAAGTGGGGGAGTTTTGGTTGGAGGAGGCAGAGCTGGTGGTGGAGAAGCTGCTCTTCTAGGGACTGGTTGCAAAACTTTAGGAGGGCCAAAAATCCTACTTGAAATTGGATAGGTTGGTGTAGCATTACGTACATCACTGGTGAACATCATATGGTCTAATAAAAACGGGTACTCTCTACAAAGTTGACGAAGTAAGTTAGAAGTAATGACAAGTAATTCCACACTGGTAATAGACCTTATAGAAGCAGTTCTCTTTGCCTCCTCTCCAGCGCTAAGCCACGTCAAAAATGACATCTCTCCAAAATAATTACCCTCTGTTAAACGTGCGATAGGAACGTTCTTCTTCAAAACCTCTACTTGGCCACTGACAATAAAAAATATGTCAGATTCAACATCACCCTCGTGAATAACATATTCGAATGGTTGAAATTGTGCTAGATGAACACCAAGAACAAGCTTATGAATAATATAAGCTGGCAAATTCTGAAAAATGGGAACGTTCTTTAAGAACTCCTTTACGGAGATTGTGGTATCAACTTTATCTATTATAGAAGGGAACTCCTGGGTATTCCTACGGCTAAGAATAGCCATACGTTCTTGAGCTTCATCTCTGATTCTTCTTTCCATCATTGGGAACGACTTTAGTACTACGTTAAAGTCTTTGGAAGTAAGCACTCCCACTACCACTTTGGTAGTTGCTATTACATTTGCAGATCTTGGTCTATTGAAAAGAATACCGATCTCGCCGAAAAATTGGCCCTGAACAAGTTCATTGTAAACCGAATCACCATCAGAACTGGTGACGGCAACAACACCTTTAAGGACCCAATACATGGATTTTGACTCTTCCCCCTGTCGTATGATAAACTGTGATGGATGGTAAGTCACGAGTTGTAAATGCAGAAGTATATTGCGGTAGAAAGACTTTGGAGCTTTCTGGAATAATGGGAAGGAAGCAAGATCGATATTTTGAACCATAAAGCTGTTCATAGCACTGTCCTCTTTAGTAACGGTTTCACACTTTTCTTCTTCTTCCTCGAAAGATGTGAGTTCTGTTTCATTGTCTGAATCGGAATTTATATCAGTATAATTGTCACTACTCTTGGTAAACCCTCCCCCGAGACTTATATCTCCCAACGGCGACGGTTTCTCTGGTACAAACTGGTTATACATATTTATGGAAATTGTGGAATTCAAAATTTTTATGAATGCGAGAAAAAGAAACTTACCTGCATGACTCCATGCAGGTCTAAGATAAGCAGCATTTACCATCTCGTGCTTTAAGCATAAATTAATTGAAAATAACTACGTTAATAAGATGATTCTACATAGTACGAAGGGAGGTTATGGCAGTCAAAGATGAGTATAAGGATATACTTAAGAGAAAGAGAGAATGGTTAGGCGAATTTGAGTTACGGGTTATATCTAAATGATGTAATCTGAGATAAAAATAGACACAGGTAAATATAAAATTACAGCCATGCATAAATTTCCTATTGTCATACCATTTGGGGGCACATTCTATGGACGGAATTTCCAGAATGTGCTAATCAATAGGGGACAAATCCCGAGTGGGAATTAAGGTTTCGGCGTTGTTCTTAGTCAGTGACGTCTGCAGATTTAGTAAGTTTCAACTCCGAATTTAACAATTACTCGAAATGGAATGAACAAAACAGAATATTCGATACTGTGATAGGGGTGGCTGTAATGGAATGGTAATTATGACGGTAATATGATTTCTGATGGTGGCTGTGATTATAATAATTATAATCAGCTGCGATCACAATGTAAGTGATAGGTGCAAGATTACAATGACGCAGTACAGGGCATGGATGTGACCATAATGGGGTGTGTACAATGGGGCAAATGTAATAGGTCTAGTAGAGTAGGGCGAGTACAATAGGGGTGATACAATGGCACTAATACTAGGGAAATAATAAACTATTGGATAATCCTGCATTTTTCAAATATCTTCGACTCTCCAACAACCTTCATTAGTTGATATCCAAAGCTACATACAGCCTACTCTACACGCACTCTATACGCACCCTACTTAGGATCTTCTTCAGTATAACCATAGCCACCTCTTCTCGTCTCATCTGGGGTTGCTCTATTCCTGCATATACCCCTAACCGAAGTAAGCGAAAGTTATCGTCAAATGAGTTGTTTATTGCAGTTTGCACCTACGGCAATAAGATTGTTTGCTCCTAATACATTCATTTGTTGCGTTATTACATGTGCCACCTTCAATTTTTTCAATTTTTCAATTTTAACTGTCGCCGACACCAAAGTTTGCTGGCTTCGCATCTCTAAAAGTGGCTAAATTATCAGCCTCTCATATTTTTCATATTCACCAGCCCATCTCAGTTCCCCACAACACTCCATTGACATCTCTTCCATGATATCCCTACTCCAGTACACCCATCTCTACTCACCCGTCACTACAGCCACTGCCATTACTGCCATCATTGCCATCACACACAATCTCCAGCCTATAGCCTTCCACACTCTACCTACTCACACCATTGTTAATCAGATGACACAAAATTGAAATCGCGTATTAAACGAAAGTAGCTAAAATTAAAAATACACATCCCCGTAGCTGCCGTTAACAACAACTAACTGGATACTATCATTACTAACATGGCACCAGATCCATTTGCCCTTGTTTCTGTTGAGGTGACTATCGGGAGCATGTTTCCCGAATCTCTCGGTTCCAATGCGGATTGTTTTGATCCCACTAACACGGTGGGTACGCAAGACCCTTCAGAGGATTCAGGAGACGCTCTTGCAGCAGAGATTCTCCCAAGACAAGATTCCCTAGGAGAAGACTTTCTAAGGGAAGACTCCCTAAGAGAACCTCCTTCAGTATACGCTGCAAACTCGCCAACAGAATCCCCGTCAAGAGAGGCTTCTCTCGTACGAGCTCCCCTGGCACAAGCTCCACAGGCTACACCACAAACAGCTGACCCTACCGACCCCCCAAGTGAGAGGAAAATCAGGCTCAAAGTACCCTGCATTGTATACGACCTTGCAGAATTCATAAACAACGACATTATTGAAGGAATGTTCCGAATCAACGGATCCCTTAAGAAGATTAACTACTATATGGCTAACTTGCCAAAGTATAATAAATGGCTTAAAGATGCCAATATTTATGATGTTTGTTCTCTCTTCAAAAAGATTCTTATCACCAACTATAAATTTATCGATGTTACAACCCTAAACTTGGTACTATTAGCTGGTGGTGAACCAACGTATAAAAAAGATACATTCAATTGGAAATACTTCAACGAATATATCAATACTAAATTGAGCCAAACCGAGCTCTCCATCTTCATATATACCATTCATTTCATCGGTAATTTAATTCAATACAATGACATAACTAAGATGTCAACCCTGAATTATGCCATTATTTTTCAACCCATCTTTTTCACATGTGATAACTTGGTTGTTATTCCACATTATATCAATCTTTTAAACTTCATCGTTGAACATAGGCAAAGTTTAGTTGTAGATGCTGCCCTTCAAGTGGAGGTAGAACGACTTCCTCCTGCAGACAATAGTTCACTTTTTTATAAATTTAGAAACTTTAAGAATAAGTCAATTGACTCTATCAATGACTTTGGTAAGAGATTACCCTATAAGCTTACTAATAAATCTGTGGACTTTGGGTCTCCAGATACTTCTTTAGACACCATTGATCTTGAGCAAGAACCCTTGAATGATCAAGAGGAAGAAACAAGATATAAGGAACTCGTCATTGAAGAAGAGTCTATTGGAGAAGATGTAGAATCTATTGTTGAAGAGAAGAAAGATTTAGCCTCTACAGATTCATTTTATTCTTTGGATCCCTTGGAAACTAATCAATACCGATTCAAGACTAAAAGATTTCAGTTTGATAAGGAATCTCCTGTAGATCCATTATCGGTTGATCCAGTAGTTAATGAGGTAGTCCAGCTCGAAGATATTGATACCAAATCGTTCCAATTTAATGTAGACGATGATTTACGATCGCCAACTAGCTCTGTGGGTTCGAGCCATAGCCACGAAACCAATGATACCAGCTTCCAATCCACTAGTTTCCAGTCTACTGATGATAAGCTTATTCATGAAAATTTTGTACCTCCATCAATCGCTGATAAAAGCACTAGAAGAAACTCCAGAATCTTGTCTTTATCACGGATAGAATCCCGATTGTCTTTAAGACCAAATCCAATGGAAAAGCGCAAGAGTATCATCAACTTATTCCGTAACGACAACGTCAAGCGCAACTTCACCCTCAAGCTTAAGTCCAAAAGCGTCTACTAGCTGAGAAGTAGACTACTAGAGAGACACCTAGTACAGCCTACTAGAGAAGAAATGTCCAAGACACCTAGTAACAGTCTACTAGAGATAATGATTGTTAAATACATGCACTGTGAAAAATCTAGTACTCCCGCTTTCTCTCTTCTTCTGCTTTTCTTATTTGCCTTCATGCCTCTTCTCCTGAACTTTTCGTGCCTTAGCGATACCTCTTCCGTACTCTTTACTCTCTACTACTCTTGTCACATCACTTCTCACTACGTTCGAAGCTCATACTTCGCAGTGCAAATTTTTCACCATGTTCAAAGCATTCACAAGAAGCTTCAGTATTTCCGGGGTGTGGAGGGCCCCCAAGGCCAGTACGAAGGCAGACCCCAAGAAGAAATTGAAGAAACTTGCCAAGGATAAAGCCAGAAATAGACAAAAGCCTTTTTTACATCCGTTATATATGGATATACCAAAGGCTTTGAGATACCTAAGATCAGCTGAGGTTGGTGAACATGCCACTAAAAGTACCTTAAGTTTACTTATTACAGTCATACCTGAAAAAGGATCGAAGCCTTTATCCGGCTTTTTGAAGTTGCCTAATCCTATCACAAATTCCAAGATTTTAATTTTCAGTAGTGAACCTGTTGAATTGTCCAACTTAGACTCTTCCAATTATGTCATAGGAGGGGAAGACCTCGTGGAGAAGATTCGTACGGGTGATATAGATGTTTCTGGTTTCACTCATTCCTTTGCTACTCCCGAATTTTTGGGTAACTTGAAACCTATACAGAGAATCTTGGGTCCTAAAAACTTAATGTGTCTTCCAAGAAGAGGAAATGTAGTAGAATTGGCAAATTTACCAGCTGCAATTGAATCTAGCTTGGGGTCCATACCTATCAAACAGTCCGACAGACACTTATCGTTCCCTGTTGGTAGATGTGATTTCAGTGATAAACAGGTCTTGGAAAACATAAATGCTGCATCCCAAACTGTTTACTCTTTACAGCCACCAGGAACGAAGAAACCTAATCTCATCGGCCAAACCGTCATCTCGTCCACGAAAGGTCCTGGTATAGTCATCGACTTCAAAAACTAGCTTGTATATATAATAGATCTGTAGAGAGCTTCGAACGTAGTGATGTAGAGTAAAGGGAGGACATCACCTCTGTGCTGCTCTCTTATATACGTCTTCTACTACACCTACTACACTCTCTGTGCTTTTCTCTGCTCTCTTATATACGTCTGCTACACGCTCTACCTGCTACCCTGTGCTCTCCGTGTCTGCCTGCATCGCTTCTCGCTCTCTTCTCGCTCCGCTCATTTTATCGCATGTTTGAAACCGTCCATGAGGGCAAGATCGTGGGGTTTCCAGACGGAAACGTCCTCAGTCTCTGTCCTACGATGGACCTATTGGTCATAAGTATGAATAAAATGTCCCTATGGGTTTTTCGATTGAATGGAGAGAGAATTTACTCGGTTAATAATAGATCAGTTATTCTACATCACAAATGGAGTCCTAATGGTAACCACTTTGTATTGACAGGAGTTGATGGACAGGTAAAGATATATGACACCAATACTGGTGACATACTATCAACATTTACTATAGGTGCACCAATTGAGTTTATTCATTGGAGTAAGCAGGATTATGAGAACTCAGAGTTATTTGAAATTGATGTCATAGATCATCTCCCATCTTCTGGAGATTTTACTAATTTCAAGTCTCTTGAATATATGGTTACATCTACACTGACAAGCATTTCGTTGATATTCAATAACCTCATCAACTTTAATGCTGTAAGAAAAGATATTGAGTTTATCAATGTAGAAACTATTGATATGTTTAATATGATTTTTCTTGCTAAACAACATGATAGTATAGGGCTTATAAGTTTTAAGGTGAAGAATCAACAAGCTTTGATTCAGATTATATTGTTGTTCACTAAGATAAAGTCTATATTGAATAAGTTCAATTCGATACTAACTGATCTTCAAACTGAATTCCAACAATTCAGTATTTTGATTGATAGGTACCTTACTAATTACTATGATTGTCTCAATTCTACCAAGCCTCCTAAACCAACTATCATCACCTCATTTACCCAACTTCTTCTGACAGGTCTTATACCTGAGGAGGTAAATGATTATTGGATAAATCAACTAGGTGAGAGAGGGTATAAGAGATTACAAAAGTCCGGTAATACCATCTATGACTCTATTAGAAACGTTGTATTTAAAAAGCTTATTAGCTACTTAGAGAAACTCCTAGTTCTTCTTGACCAATTGAAGCAATTGGTTGCTTTCAATGAGTTACAATATAAGTCTAATTTAGGAGTTAACCCCGAAGATATTGAGAGCATTATATCCGATGTTAAAGTTTACTTTAAAAAGTTGTATAAGTTCATATGGGACTGTAATGAAGAACAAAAGCTCTTTAATGTTTTTCTAGATTGGGTTAAGTCTCTCATAGATTTACTCTTGAAAGAAAAAGAAGGTGATGAAATTACTAATAATTTAGTTGATCTCAATCCTATTGATTTGATTAACTACTTCCAATTCCATCTTTTCAATTCTAAAGTAATGGATTATCTTAAACTAGATTTATCGAATGTCGATGTGTTAGATAAGGGGACTGGCCCTCATTTCGATCTCAAGTTGGAAATAGACTCAATTATTGCATCGACAAATCAATTCATATTTGACAAGTTTGAAACATACTTCCAATCCATTGTGACTCTTAGCGACTTCACTCAACTTTCTACAGATATTTCTAATGAGTATCATATGAAGTTATACCCCGGATCATGCTTGGTTTATACCGTTGATCCAAATTCCATAACACTATACAAATTTCAACTTGATTCCTCAACCTTTTCGAAAATAAAAGTGCCGATTGAAGAAGTTATAAATCATGAATTGTATCATGATAGTCTTCTTTTACTTACAAAATCACATACCTTATGTCAATGTGATTTAATTACACTCTTTGAGGAAGGAACGTTCAGTCCTTATAATACCACAACATTGCAGGATATGAATGCTAAATACTTATTTACAGATGATAACCGGAAAGATGGGTGTTTATTTAGTAGTAATAAGAAGGACTACATCATATTTAGTTGGGGGACGGATATATGAGGAATAGGAATGATGGGATAATAAGGAACCATGGTGGACCTTACATTCCGTGGATTCTTGGCTTATGATTGAGTATCGGGACCTCCAACCGTCTCTTGTCTCGGATTTAGGGGGTAGTAATTCACCCAGCTGACTTGGTAGTTGCCGTTGTCTATATAGAATTGCTCAGCTAAATACTTACGAAACCATTTAGCAATATTTTTATGAGTGGGAACCGCTGTTTTAGGCCCCTTTAAAGCGATTTCTGGATGTCTTTGTCTCTTCCTCTTAATATATTTTAAGAAATTAGGATTGAAATCTAAATTATCAACTGAAGTTTCTAATTGTTGGAGACTTTCACCAGTAATTGGCATAAAGCTATTCAATATAGATTTTACATATATTAATTGTTTCCTTAGTAATTTGTCACGTTGAATAATATGCAAAGGTAATCCAAATTTATTACTAGGATATGTTACTTCCATGGGTTGGATTTTCAAATGAGTAAAATTACCACTATGATTCTTTATGAAATTATAGAGGTGAGATACTTCATCTAATATGCTGGTGATTTCATTTTCTTTTGTATTTGTACTTCTTTCAATTAACTGTATTCTTTCAACATTGTTTGTATTTACTTTAAGAGTCCTAGCTACCAGAAATTGTTGGAATTCAGATTGTAATGCTTGATCGAATTTTTGTCTATACTCATATTGAGCATTAAGCTCTTTAAAAAGATGTACATGAGGATATAAATGTCTTACATCATTATAGTTAAAGTTATTGAACTTATAAACTGCTTGATAAACTTGTTTATAATTATTCTTGGCAATATTCTTTTTATAAATCCAATCCAATACTAATGGTAGTTGATTCCAATCTTCATGCTCTACTATATCAGTCAATAATTTATGATATCGATTGTACTTTTTTTTATCTAAATGATCTTGCCGAAACTGTTGTTTAGAGTACTTATGGAGATATTCCAAACTCTTGTTGTCTATAGGTAACCGTCGTATACTCCTGCAAATAGTCTTGTAGTTCATCGAGTTCATCGCCATACTAAGGTCTGCGAAAAGTGTGCTTGATTAAAAATCCAGAACACCATGGCATTAGCTGAAACTATACTTCGAACAGTACATAAATATGGACTAGTGCCTAAGTTAATAAAAGTATTACCATTAATACTGTTTCTATTTAGTGTTATAAGTGTTTTATGGCTTATGATTTTGCCTATTGAAGGTAATTATAGAAAAACTTATATATCAGAGAATGCATTGATGCCAGGTCAAGTCACGTCTTATTTCCGTGAAAGTGAATGGAATATCGTAAGAGGATATCGTAGTGAACTTAAAATATATACTGATTCAACAGTTGAAGAACGGAATCGAGTAGTTGCTTCTTGGTTAGAGGATGATATAGGTTTGAAGACTGCCTATCATGAAGATACCCTCTATGGAATATTACATGCAGCAAGAGGTGATGATACTGAAGCAATGGTTTTAGCAATTCCATGGAACACTTCAGATGGCACCTATAATGTCAATGGTGCTGCTTTAGGAGTTTCTTTAATTCGCTATTTCAATAGAATGTCTATTTGGTCTAAAAATATTATTATAGTATTTACTCCTGATGGTCATAAATCACTTAGATCTTGGGTTGAAGCATATCATACTTCTCTTGATAAGACTGCTGGATCAATAGAAGCTGCTGTGGTCTTGGAGTATGGAAATGATGGTGATCATTTCGATTATTATGAAATGCATTATGAAGGATTAAATGGTCAATTACCAAATTTAGATCTCTTGAATACAGCCAATTTAGTATCATACCATGAAAACATACATGTATCTATCCAACAAACACCTGGTAATCTGATCACCCGAGATGACTATTACAGTCGTTTGCTCACGTTCATAAAAGGAATTATTACTCTCACATTATCGGGTATTGTTACCCCTACAAAAGGAAATGAATGCTTCTCAGGATGGCAAATTCAAGCATTTACTATCAAAGTCATTGGTAGTGAAGGACGTAATGATATTACTCAAATAGGTAGAGTTATTGATGAAACATTCAGATCAGTTAATAACTTATTAGAGAAATTCCACCAATCTTTCTTCTTCTATTTGCTATTGGGTCCACGCTATTTTGTATCTATTGGAACTTATTTACCTGCAGCTGTGTTAATTGCTGTATCTTATGGCTTATCTGCATTAAGTTGTATTTTGAATAGTGGATTATCCATTACATCTTTCTTGTTCAAAATTTCATCAACTTTGAATTTCTTTGTGGGTATTGAAGTCTTCTCGTACTTATTATCCATTGGATTACCACGCCTTGTAGGTTTGACAACTAGTGAAGATGATAAGGCCAATTTAGTAAACCTAATTTTAGCACTTATGTCCGCTATTAACACGGGACTTTCATTGTCACCCTTTTATAAATCTAAAATCCCCCAGAAATTCAAACTTAAGAATTCACATTCTATCATTGCATTTTCCTTGTTTTACATTTCAATGGTAATTACTGCTATTTTGATTCTTAATTTCTCTTTGGCTTTATGCATAGGTTTGATAGCATTACCCTTAATATTTGTGGAACAGCTATTAAATGGAATTGAAATCCAAGAATTTAACTTCAAGCTGATGAATTCCAAAAACCCTGTATTTCAATTAATTGACAACAATAAGTCCAAAATCAAGCTAGCAATATGCCTATTTGTCTCCAATCCTTTCTTCATAATTTTCATAGCCGGTAGCTTGTACTTGGATAGCGATGAAGGTGCATTGAACATCATGACAGGGTTATTGACAAGCTGGGATATCCTCCAATGTTGGACATGGTACATTGTGATGTTGGGTTGGTTCCCTGCATGGTTAGCAATTGCTTTGAGTGTTTTACTTGGACAAAAAGACTTGCCGGTTACTATCGAAAAGAAGAATCAATGAGTATCATTGAACGCAGTGCTTGAGTCCAGTCATACTCTCGGTCTTGAATATATATTATTACTTGATTACTTACAAGGGATTACTTCTTATGCTTGGCGACAAATTCCTTGTGGAATTTAGACCAGTTTTCAATCCAAGTCTTTCCAGGAGGTAAAAAGGTAGTTCTCAAGTGGTAAGTGTCAGGAACTTGGCCAAAACCGGAACCTGGGACACAGCAAATACCAGTACCTTCGAGCAACTCCATACAATATAACTCATCAACAACCAAGCCAAGCTTCTCTGCTTCTTCGAATAATAAAGGATAAGACTCTGGAGTGAAGTTCAATCTTGGAAATAAATACATGGCACCCTCTGGTTTGTTACAGGTGATGTCTTCCATCTCCAAGAAAGATTCATACAACATGACTGATCTATGGTGTAAGTCATTGTGAATAGAATCGGTTTCCATCTTGTAAGTTTGATAGGATGGGGATCCCGGTTGTGGAGGGTTAATCATCAACTCCATTAAGGCTTGTCCTGAAACTACAGAACATAAGTTAATAGAGGCTAATTTAAAAACTACATCTTTGACTTCTTGCGTAAATCCTGTTAATTCCAAGTATCCACCTCTTTGGCCACACTCGCCCGACACTCCTTTAGAAGTAGAGTGTAACGAAGCCAATTGAACGTTGGAGTATAATTCTGGAGACTCTTCAACAAGTTCATGCAAAACTTTTCTCATGGAGACAAATTCACCTTCAAATACATTCTCCTGGTAAACTTCGTCTGCGATCAATACGAAGCCGTGCTCAGCAGCAATATCGATTATATCTTTAATATCCTCAGTACTCAATATGGCTCCAGTTGGATTACCTGGATTAATGACAACCAAAGCTTTGATCTCAATTCCTTTTTCTACACTCTCTTTGATCGATTCTCTTATTTGCTCAGGATTGGTAGACCAGTTATTAGCCTCATCAAGATAGTATCCAATAGGTACAGCATCATTCAAAGCTATAGTGGCAGTATACAATGGGTACTGAGGAATTGGAATCAAAAATCCTGATTTGGAGTTAGTAGATAAAATCTGAAGGAGGTATTGTACAGCTGAAGATGCACCTCCAGTCAAGAAAATATCCTCTGGATCAGCGGGATAACCGTCTCTCTTTTCGATAAATTTGGCAACAGATTTACGAATAGTAGCATCACCTTTGGAGTGGGAATAGGCTCCCATAGAACCGGTAGACTGAAGAATCTTAGATGCTCTTTCAACGACATCCTCTGGAAATAAGCCACTCAAGTCCGAGTCAGAAGAGGCTATCTTTCTCAAGAGGGGAGGATATTGTAATAAAGCAAGTGTCTGTCTGTACCAAGTCAAAGGTTTTTGGTCTAACTGTTGAGGGTTACCAATATTAGCATTGATAATGGTATTAAAAGGTAACCCATGGGTATGAGGGTTCTTCTCAATTTCAGACCTGAGCTCATCGGCTCTGATCGGGATCTTACCTCGAACTGCATACTTGGCATCTAAGGTCAGTTGATTCAAATCACTGGCAACCAACTGCTTTGCTGGCTTGAAACTCAAACTTCTGAGTACGGTTCTGCTATTCTTTAACATCTGCAACTGTCAGCTACGTTGAATTTTATAGTCTTGAGACTCTCGCGGTAGTTAATCTCCAGGATAAGTTGTAGTGCATATGGGTTACTTCCTAATTCAGGAATTTTGTGTTATTTGGGGTTCTTCATGTTGTATGTCTTTATATAGTTGACTTTCAATGAAAGTATATTCTTAGTTGCCCTCAGTATCGAGGTATTACTTTAAACGAAAGGACCGCTATCTTAATTTTTATCTTAAATTTTTTTGCAACACAAATGCACCCACCTAAAAGAGGACCAGAACCTCTTACAAGTACCCCTTGTAAAAGGGCCTATATTCGGAGTGAAGAAGATGTTGATGACATGGATCATTATCTTTCCAAGCGTGGAATAGAAGTAGAAGATGGTGATTTACTTAAATTTGAAGAAATGGTTACCCTACAAGATAAAGTTGAGGCTTTGGTCAAAGGATTTCCCAATGAGCCGGGGACATTACTTGAGCCATTCTGCTTCAAGGAAGTTGAAGCCGCTTTCAAGTTTGTCATCGATGATTACCAAGCACAATCTCATCTATTAGATGTCGCTTTTAATGATTTGGCTAAAGTATGTTTTACTTTTGTGAACCCTTGAAATGACCCAGAACTTTTACTAACAATTTTTCAGCAGCAAAATATTTGGTCGGCACTGTTTAACAATCTTGATCATATGAAAATGGAGAGATACATCAACAATAAATCCAATAGGATCAAAGAAAAACACGAAGAATTTGATATTATTACTAAAAAGTTAAATAAGATGAAAGAATCTACTTGTCCGTTCCTGGGTACTTAATATATATTTTATTCCATCTCTTCACAATAACTTGATGGAAATACTCCCATATTACCATTCAACTTTCCTTTCCACCAATTTCCATCATCTTCTAATACCTCAATTATATCACCCTCTTGAAAATCTAGGTCACCCTCTTCTATGGCCTTAAACGGATATAATGCCTTAACGTAACACTTCCTGTATTGATTTGATGCTAAAGATGTGAGATCCTTATAATAGTTATCCCTGAATTGGGCAATATTGAGTTTGTCGATATCTTTTTGTGCCCCCTTGTGAATGGAAACAATTTCACTAATCAGCTGAACAGCACCATGTGTTTTTAATTCCTTTTCAAAGTTTTGTAAGTTGAAAGCTACTTGATAACTAAATGATAATTGATGGAAAAATACGAGAAATAAAATTGGCTGCAAAAAACTCCTCACCAACTTGAAAAATATAGGCAACTCTTTTTTGAACAAGTTATTAACCACTTCATATTTGGATTTGCTAAACTCCAACTTCCTTTCAAGATTGAACTTAGTTTGGGCCTCTTTTGGTGTAAGAGATGTGGAGTTACCCTTAATGATCAATGCTTCCAATTGGTTGTAGATGAGATCATAGTCATCTAATAAATTATTTCTGGTTTTCACTTGAGACTTGATATTTTCTATCAAAGAAAGACAAGTTTGGCATTTATCAGTTATCAACTTTGCTAATTCTTTAGGATCTCCAATGAACACCTGTAAATCCTTTACTTGAGTGACATATTCGTTCGAAAGTTCCCAATGCTTATACTCCTTCAAAAACGTATTGGTTTGCTCTGGCGAACTAAACATTTCTTCTGCAACACCCACAGTGCATCTCATTTTCAAATCTTCTCTAACTTTTTGACTGAATGTATTATAAGGATCAAAGAGCATATTGAAACAATCACCAACTTCGATAGAGTTACTCAATTGCTTCAATTCGTGTACAGAAATAGACTCACTATATTTATTCAAAGTTTTTAAATTGGCTTCAAGAATACCTAAGTTTTTGTGTAAAATATCGAATTCTTCATCACACGTATACGACCCAACTCTGGCTTTTCTTCTAAAGGTTTGAGGAACTCTATTGAGATCTTTCCATGTAAATGACTCAGGCTTTAACCCTTTATACTTAAAAGTTAAATCGGTCCATTTAGCAGGCAAGTCCATACTGGGTGACACAAATAAATATTTTTTCGCAGCCATGGCTAATTACATTTATACTATACAACTAATGGTACAAGGCTTTCAATAAATACTAAATCTTTTCTGATTGAGAAGGATGACCATGATTTGACCCAGGCCATGCGTAAATACTTCCTGGTGATGAACTTCTACTGGCTGATTCAAAAGGTTCGAACTTGTCTGAATTTAGATTACTCTGAGATAATTGCTTTAGTAACTTATCTTTGATATCTTTGGAGACATTTGATTCGGATATTATACTTTTCAATTTGTTAGATCTATCAAAGATCAACTCTTCGAGGCTCGTAATTAATCTGGTTCCAAAATGTTTATCCACTGGAAAATTATTATCAATGATCTTTCTTAATGTGAACACTAGTCCCAAATTAGCTATCATTGTCTTCAACTGCTCCTCAGTATTTTCTGACAACTGATGAACTCTATCTTCGGCTAGTAACATCGATGCATAGTAAAGCATGATGTGAACATGAACAGGCACATACTTAAGATTGTTCATAATGTCCTTATCATTCACTACCAAATTTAACACAGTTTGTGCAGCGTTAAACGCAATGTCAGCATTGATTACACTTTCATCAGCGCTTATAAGCTGTGAATTCAGTACAAACTCTTCTTCATTTTCTTCATCTGAGGAATCCTCCCAATCTTTATTTTGGGGGGTTTTGTTTGGAGGTGCTGGCTGAGGGAACAATGCAGTAAACTGATCTAATTTTGGAAATTCATTCTTTTTAGATTGTAAGCTTCTAACAGCTATGGAATTTATATGCATCTTGGCAAAGTTGTAGTAGATCAAGGTGGATTTGGAAGACCAAACAGCTCCATTATTCATTGGTGACAAGAGAACTGTCCACGAAACCATCCATTTATCAAGTTCAAGATTGCTCTTGGACGGTATCCCAAATGTAGAGGGAGTGAGCAAATCCCAAGCATTTCCCTTGAATACTTCCTTCAATGCTTGGTTATACTCAACTTGTGAAACAAGCCTCAAATCAGTAAATCTAGGAGAAACATCATGTTCTGGCAGCGTCTCTTTATCGGCTTTTGTGGTGCCTTCAAGAGCTTTATCATTGGTAAGTAATAAGTTCCTACTATGTTGAAGGGAGTATTCACTACTATTGACTAGTGGCTGTCTGCTATAAGTCAAGCTCTGCTGACCATCTAGAATATAAAGCAAGTACCAAAGTTTGAGTCTGTCATTAGGATGTAAACCTGACTTCATACGTGGATTAGGTTTCGGTTTATCGAGTCCTATTTCTTTAGCCATTTGAAGAGCAAGTCCAGTGAACATTTGAGAATCAGAAAGCCAAAAACTGCAAAATATAAGGGCAAGAATGGTATTAAATCCTTCAACTTCACTGGTAGGAGATCCTTGGTATACTAGATTACTGCATAGACTATGTAAATGTTGCAGTAATGATGTCAGTTTAGAAGACAAAGTTGGATGGTGCATTGATGCGATGGTACCTATAGCACAAACAAGTATAGGTGACGTAATCCAGATATTATCGACTGAAATTTTCGAGATTTCAAATCCAAAGAGTTGAGGAGTGATGTTTGTATCGAAGAATCGGAATAATTCCTTGGCTTCTTCTAACGTTATTACCTCATTTCTG
Source organism: Yamadazyma scolyti (assembly GCA_003707025.2). Classification (NCBI taxonomy): domain Eukaryota; kingdom Fungi; phylum Ascomycota; class Pichiomycetes; order Serinales; family Debaryomycetaceae; genus Yamadazyma; species Yamadazyma scolyti. The sequence continues at coordinate 133,708 of PPMW02000012.1, read as the reverse complement.
AAATCGTCTGAAGGTTTATGTCTTTTATATGATTCTTGTGACAGTTGTTGTCTGACTTGTTGGAGTTCTTCTGTTTGTCGTTGTTGTTGCTGTCGAAGTAGTTGTTGATTAGTTTTCAATACATCTACCAAACTATCAAGTTTTGTATCAAAACTATTCATTTTAGTCTCCATTTCATCCCTCCATCGACTATCACGATGGTCTTCGTTGGGCGCAAGAGGATGTGAGTCAGGTAAACCAGGAGTTGTGGGACGAGAATTTGGACTAGACTGTTTGGTGATCGAGATAGGATTAAAAGGAGGGAGGATGACTTCCTGCCGAAACCTCTGACCATCGCCAATAACTGGTAATCGTAGATTGGGAAGCTTAGGCACAAATGTACATGTTGATGATTGATTCGTTTTGAGACATCTTTCACACGGTAGACTCTCGGTGTATATGCATTTAACCTTGGACCGCTTACAGTTCAAGCACGGCTTTGTTCTTTTCTCCCGTGCCATGCGAGTAGTGAGAGTGAGAGTGAGAGCGATGTGAGAGCGATGTGAGAGCGATGCGGAGCAGGGAGCACGGTGAGAAGAACAGAAAGTGGCAAGGCACGAAGCGCTGAGGTGTTGAAGTCATATCTTACATCCCATATCCCATATATTATCCCCTCTGCCTCTATATCCCACATCCACTCTGCCTCTATATCCCCCTCCACTAGTGGAAGCACGATAGGAAGACACTTCAATTCTTGTGGCTCAAGAATTGGGTCCTTGAAATTATCTCACTCCAACTTGCGACACCATGTCTATGAAACCCATCATAAAAGCCTTTTTTGGCTCCGAAAGGATCTATGCAGTCTCTGGAGCCTCTAATGATCCTTCCAAGTTTGGATTCAAGATTACCCTGTGGTATATTGCTCATAATCTACCAGTCATTCCTGTTAATCCTAAAGCAGATCAAATTTTAGGTCAAGAAGCAGTCAAATCAATCCCTACTATTATTGAAGCCATTGTCCTGAAGAAGGATTTAGGACAGCACAAGGTCTCTAAATCTGATGGATTGAGTATATCTTTCTTGACTCCACCTTCCATAACAGCAAATACCTTGAAGGATATTGCTTCTATCGATGGCTATAAGGATATCATAAAAGGCTTATGGTTCCAGCCCGGAAGTTACGATGAAAACGTCTTGGAAACTGCAGATTCTATTGGCTTGTTTGACCAGGCCATTTATCAAGACGAGTGTATCCTTGTCAGAGGAGAGGAGGGTTTGTATAGTGCTAAGATTTGATCCACCCCTTTGATCCGCTCTTGGGAAGTGGCGGAGTGGGAGGAAAGGGATGGGAGGAAAGGGAGGAAGAGAGCGGAAAGGGAGAGTGGAAAGGGAGAGTGGGAGGAAAGGGAGGAAGAGAGTGGTCTGTAGAAACAATGTATGGCTCTTATATTTAACTACGTATGTCATGCCTAATAATCTTGACTACAGCTCAATCGAAGATCTTACGGATATAATCACCCCAGGTATCGTCAGTGGTTCTCAGAACATCGATAACATAAGGGAACGGAGCCTTCTCTAGAGAAGTGATAGGAGGAATATGATCCTTATTTGTATCAACTATATCCACTATACGGCCCAAGTTTGTTTCAAAACTGGCCACTGAAGTTCCAAACTCTTCCTGAGGTTTGGTTGATACTGGTAGGCACTTGACATTGATTATCCAAGTCTCCCATAACGTAGATTCTTCGTTCTCCTCTGTGGTGCCAAACCAGCTGCTCTTCTTCTTCTTGACCTTTCGATCATAGAACAAAACCCGGGCCTGCCCGTACTTGGTTTCGAATGTGTATGTGTCAAACTCCCGCTTTATAAGCTCATTGATCTTCTCATCTATCAAGGTATCGAGCTCGGGAAGGTCACTAACTATGCCATAAGGTACCCCGAAGAACTCATTAGTGGTTGGCGTTATCGGGCCAAACAATCGCTGGAAAAAGATGGACCAGAGAATTCCTAACATTAGTATGGATTGGTTGTGTGTTGTGGTTACATACCCTTGAGACTCTCCCGAACTACTGATCGTTCTGCTACTAGGTTTAGTGTATACTCCATGAAGTGAGCTAGCGAAGTGAGAAGCGACGTGAGCGTAGGGAGAAGCGACGTGAGAAGCGACGCAGCGAGTAGAGAGGACGGCGGAGTACAGAGTGGAGAGAGTAGATGCCAGAGGGCAGAGACTAGAGTGCCGAGCTTATACTGTTATGCGGTGTGGTTCAATATATACAGGGCTATCGTACATAGGGGAAGATATGTTAAGAGGGGGCGTCCCTACCGTCGGCCATCTCCTTTAGAGCTGTAACTATCTGGGGCACCACGTCGTAAATTAAGACCTCTATTTCTGGTCTCTTGAACTTACTAAGCACATAGTCGGCCACATACTTATTGGGTGGTTTTCCTATTCCAACTGCGATCTTAGTATAAGTCTGTCCTAAGACTCCATCGATGGACCGAAGTCCATTATGTCCTCTAGGACTAGTACCAGGACGTCGTATCTGAATCTTCCCCAATGGCACTTGGATTTCGTCATGTATTATTATAAGTGAAGGGTCATATCTCTGCAGTTGGACTTTTTGGACTTTCTTCCAATTAGTGAATATTGGATCACCTTGAAGGTTCATAAACGTCTCATTAGACTTAAATAAAAATATATTGGGATGCTTGTCAGTCTCTGAAACACTATATGTACCTTTACTAATATTTCTATGTTTCAGGAACTCCTTGAAGTGTTTCCAGTGGTTTTCCACTAGTTGGTCTAATACAAAATGTCCTACATTATGTCTAGTACCTTTATATTCGGGTTCCGGATTTCCTATAGAAGCCACCATTAAAAACGAAGGTTGTCCTCCAGAAGTATTCAACAGCCTGTTGTGAACATGAGGCTGTTGTTTGTGAGCTATATATCGCACACCGTAGCGCAATACTTGCATAGGTACAAATAAAAGTCTATAGATAGTAGAAAAAAATCTCATTCTGGTTTCTCATCTCGTTCTCATATTTCATTCCTATAAATAGTGCCATAATTACTCCAGTTACTTCAGTACCTTAATAATTATAGCTTATTTCTATATACCAAGAGCTAGATACTTCAACTGCAAAAACCAAACACGGTCTTTCCATCTATGAGACGCATTAGGCCAGGCCAAGTCTACTTGACATTGCCAATCCAGATCCCTGCTAGACAACTCTGAGACAATTACGCCGCCGACAGCTCTGCTAACTGAACCAAATTTGTATGACTCTTCTCATACTTGATATGTTGAGCATTAGAAACTCTCTTCAACTCCTGTAACCTATCTCTTAAAGTAGAGACATCTCTCAAGTTCTTTTCGAGTTGCAACCTTTCTTCCTCGACTTTCAATCTTGTCTCTGCATCGAGTTCACCGAAGAAATATCCACCTTTTCCATCAAACTTCAATAAGTAGTTGTGGAAGTGCCATAAAGCTGGTCTATGAGCAACGGAAAGTAAAGAAATTCCCATTTCTTGAGCATGCTTATACATGAATTGTTCCATTGTAGGAGTAACTGCAGAAGTACATTCATCCAATACAGCAAATTTTGGTTGATGATAGTATAATCTTGCCATTGCTAATCTTTGTTGAGCACCTACTGATAATTCTTCTCCCCAGTTTCTAACTCTATCCCAAGGTTTATCACCTTCTAATAAATCATCTAATTTCAAGATTCTGAAAATATCCTCTAAATCCTTATCTGTCTTACCATGCCTGTTAACTTTGTATTGTTCCATATTATGTGGGTAGATGACTTGTTCTCTCAAGTTTCCACGACAAAGATATGCTCTTTGAGGCAAGTAAAACATATTGGAAGTTTCAGGAATAATGATATGTCCACTCTTACAAGGCCATAATCCTCCCAACATTCTGAATAAAGATGATTTACCGGATCCATTAGGACCTGCTATTAACAAGTGCTGGCCATGTTTTATACTGAAGCTCAATGACTCAATCAATGTGACATCTGCTGGAGTAACTAACTTAACATTTTGAAATGTTATTTCATTACCGTATTGAATATTGCCTTGTTTCTCGGTAGAACCGAGCCTTTCCTGCTTAATTGTGTGTAAAGCATCTTGATATTCACTTACTCTGGAAGCATGACCAACTACTTGTAAAATATATCTTCTGGAATAAATCAACCTATCCAAAGAATCAGACGCACTGAGCAATAATCTTCTATTGGTAATGAAGTCACTAGATGCAGAAGGATCAGGTTCATGTCCTAAGTACTTATTAATGAAGACAGGAGCAGAACACAACACCAAACCTGCAGCACCCCAGAAATATTTGACTATGAAAGTTTGAGCAATTTCATGAACTGCTTTCTTCCAGTATTCCATTTTCAAAAATCTTTCAAGTTGGTAGTAACAATAATCGAGATAATCTAACTCACGATAATGACCTTTTAACAAGGCAATTTCCTCACTATTATTAACGATTTTAGAATGAGCTGATCTGAATTGTCCTTCAAGATTAGCTTTCTCAGAAGCTAATTTGGCAAATGGAGGAGAGAAAAGTTTTAAAATCATCGTAGAGAAATGAGCAATAAGACCTAAAGCTAAAGTACCTTCTCCACTACCTACTCCACTTTTAGAGAGTTCTTTAGCACATAGTAAAAGATCAAGTGTAGGCTTTAATAATTGACCTGGTAATGAAGACAATGCACCTGCTAGTCTACTAATATCAGTCGAAGTTCTTTGATCAGGATCCTTAATTTTGCTGTCATTCAACTGAATCAAAGAATAATAATTAGCATCTAGGTTGTCAGGTAAATAATCATCAACAATACTATTTGTCATATTGATTCTTAAGTGTTTCCTCAAGTTACTCTTTGTCCAATTCAACAACGCATTAACCAAGGATGCAGGAAGTCCTAAGAACATCCAGAATGCTAATAATTTACCAAATTTTTTGAGTTTCTTAGATACTAATGCACCTACCAATAAACCATCTAAACTAGCTACTTTAATAGTTAAGAATGCCCTGATAACCAATAAAATAAGATGTGATACTAAGAATCCAATAGCTGGTGTAGTATAAGAAGGTATGGCTGCTCTATATAGTCTTAGAGCTGACTGTTTAGATATCTTCTTTCTCTTTTTGATTGTACTAGTTTCTGTACTAGTTTCTTCAAGTTCCTTAGGCTTCTTACTCTCATTAGATGTATTAGTAACCCCAGAAAAAGCAGTTGTAATCAAGATGATGTACGACGCATTAAGGAACAACAGTCTATTCTTCTTATATACGTTCAATAACGACACTCCAAGTGTTTGACTTGAAGGCGGACTCATGTTGATGATACAATTTCCAAAAATTGCGGAGGTGAGATAAACCGAGGCTCTGGGGACGCCAGTTTTTAATTTGGTTTATAGTGGTTGAGTGAAGCTGGTGGTAATTTGGTTGTTTAATATCCACTATGAATACGGTATTCTGCTTTTTTCGGGTGTTTTGGGGTTCAGGTTGGTTATTTTATCATCCCCTTTAACAATACTATTGCTTTTCGGAGTGGTTGTATGCAGGATGCCGTAATTGCAGCCAGAGAAGAGAGCTGAGAAGCGACGTAGAGAAGGGGGTAAAGTAGAATAGAGAGCTAGAGTAGACTAGAGTGGACAGTTATATACATTATGATAAGACTATTTAGTGAGTTTTGAGAGCTGAAGTGCTTGTCTGCTTGTCTGCTTGTCTGCTTGTCTGCTTGTCTGCTTGTCTGCTTGTCTGCTTGTCTGCTTGTCTGCTTGTCTGCTTGTCTGCTTGTCTGCTTGTCTGCTTGTCTGCTTGTCTGCTTCTGCTTGCCTGCTTGTCTGCTTGTCTAGTTGGGATTCGCCGTTGAATCTCCTCGATTATGTCGCATACATTCGCCTCATGAGCTCACGTTCTCTTTGAGTTGGCTGAACACGCCTTGAGCTGAATCGATCTTAGATTTAAGCTCCGCCAATCGTTCACCGTACACTTTATCAGCTAGTTGGGTGGTATTGTTACACTCGGGGTACATTTCCAACAAGTTACTGTACAATGACTTGAGCTGGTTGACTGTCCATGGATTTTTCAAGTGTAAGCCCTGTTTCTTAGATAACTTCACACTGATATGGTTAAACCACTCCTGTGATATCTGGGCTAATTTCTCGTTATTATCACTACCCACCACGCTTTCTGGATCAATGAGTCCATTGGTATGTAAAAGTTGTAATAATAAAAGCAAGTCTCTCTTGTTATACTTACTGGTATCGGTGTTCGGTATGTCTTGGTTCATTGTGTAGAGAAAAAAGCTGCGAAGTATTACTACTAACAAAAACTTAGTAGTGACGAGTATACTGTAAAGTGTCAGCAGGGGAGACTTGTTGAAATGGAAGGTGGTGTTATCAATGTACTTCTTGGTCTCTAGGACCTGCTATAATTGAAACAGCATGTGTGGAAATATTGCCATAATTAGTCTTGTATGCAATAATTCGTTCTGGGTAATTTTTGCAGCACGATTTCGAAATAAGCTCGTCATGCCGACAATGACCCTCCTATTCTATTTCCCTTGAGTTTTGCTTCTCTCTACTGCTCTTGTTCTACGTTGATCTAAGTTTGCTCCTTGACTCGTTATACATGAGCTATGGATTTATGATACACTATACAATTTTTTCATACTGACTCAAAGGAGCTGCAAGTTCACAACCTCTTCTGATGATGTTTTCGATTCTATCCCTCAATACTTTGGAGTTGCAGTCTACTTTTAAGGTATGAAAATCGATACTTGCTTCATTTTTACCAAATGCTATCTTGGCATTTTTACCATCTGAGGTAATAGCATCTCCGAATTGGGCTTTAAGTAAGGATGATATCCTATGTATTCTTTCCCCAATTCCATTGTTCGTATGTCCTGGCTTTTCCACTCTTATCACTACATCATTGTCGCCTATTTCTTCGGTGTTCACCTTTGATTTAACATCTTCCTCTTCGTGACCATGGTCATGACTGTGCTGGGATGAGATTTTGACAGAAGCAGGTGATGAATCGATTGAGTATAAAATAGCAACTACTGAGTCTGCAAGAGAATCTGCCATCAAATTATCATTAACCCATTCAACGGCAACATAGTTACTAACACCCTTCGATTTGGAGTGGTCGATCAAAATGCTAATCATGTCCATGATAATACACTCCCATTCGTCTTCATCATTATTAACAACATTGATGTGACCAAACATCTGTTGTAAATGCCATTCAATCAAGGAGAGATGGGCATTGATAATCATATCTATTTTGGACTTCACAATCGAAGTGGATAATTGAGTAAATTCATGTAAATCCTGCATTTGAAGAATATTCAAGTCAAAATCTTTCGATACTATCACTCCAGAAAATATTTCCTTGCTCTTGAATGTCTCAACTTCTTCCTTGATATCACCGTTTTCTTCTTTGCCTTCTTCATTCTTCATTTCGACGTCCTCCTTCTCCTCCTCGATATCTTCTTCCTTCTTCTCTTCTTCCTCGATCTCTTCAATTTTACTTTCCTTCAACTCATCCTCGATCTTAGATTTCAAATTAGTGATCTGCTCCTCAGCCAAAGATCCAACTACCTTTGCAACCTTCAACCCTTTTATACCTATTTTTAACTCGTCACCATTACGCGGATTGAATACTTTGACTTCCTGATCGGTTCCCTTTCTATTTGCATATTTACTCAATAATGCAGATTTTAATCGACCCATTGGTATAGAATCACCATGCACTAAAATGATTCTAGGAGCGTTTATCTCTCCAATGAACTCAGAATTTTGCTGGAAATCTACATGGGCAGCAAATGATATTTCCTCAATACTTATACGCCTAGGAATAGACATGTCAGGATTGGATATAGAGGGAATAGTGGGAGGCTCAATCAAAAGATCTTTAGCCATAGTACCTTCAACAGAGTAACCGGTCATTAATACGGTGTTTTTAGGATCTGGGGCCCACTTTTCAAGCAATTGTCTTGAAATACCACTTTGTAACATACCAGGGGATGCAATTACGACAGAAGGACCGAAATCTTGAAATCTATCTAGGGATTTAAGGGTTTTGATATACTTAAAGCTAAAAGGATTTTTGCGTTCGTACGATGAAGTCAAAGATTTTATCTTGTCATTCATGATATTAGTATAAGTTTGATATACAGCCAAACATTTTCTTGCTAAAGAGGAAGCAAAGTAAACGTCGATATTTTGTAAGTCTTCATTCAACGACCAATATTCTTCTAAGATTAACAATAATTCCTGGGCGGTACCTAAAGCAAAAACAGGCATCAATACACGGCCACCTTTTGATAATGTCGAATGAATAATTCTAGTGAGTCTATTCTCTTTCTCTAATCTAGGCTCATGAGTAGCAGTACCAAAAGTGGACTCAGTAATCAAGATATCAGGTTTGATCGTAGGTATTTCAGCCATGGGTAAATGTCTATTTTCTTCACGAGAGTAGTCACCTGTAAAAAGTACCTTTAAACCACCAATTTCAATCAAATATAAACAGGCACCGAGAACATGACCAGCGTGATAAGCAGTGAATCTAATTCCTTCTAATTCCATGGTGGAATGAAAATCGATTGTTTCAATCCGATCAAATGACTTCATTAAGTCTTCATCTGTGTATAAATTAGAAGATGATGAACTGTTAAGGTCACCTGAATTACTTGAATTCAACGACGTTACTCTAACAAAATCAGTTAAAAGCCATCTGTAAATAGCCTTGGTAGCATGAGTCATAAACACACGACCCTTGAAGTTGGTATGTTGCATGACATACGGTAACGATGCAGCATGATCCAAATGGAAGTGACTAACAAGTAGTAAGTCAACTTTAGAAAGATCATATTCATCATAGAAAGGGAGGGAATTCAATCCTGTTAATCCAGGATGAACACCTGCATCAAGCATAATCACCTTATTCTTGTACTCAATGACGTGGCAAGACCGTCCTACCTCATTGCATCCTCCTAGACCGGTGAACTTAAACTCGTCTTCTTCTCCCATGTTGAGTTTTTATGAGATTAAATTTTCAGTGAGGCCGCTGAGCAGTGCTACAATGAAAGAGTGAAGATCTGATAGGATGGCGATGGTGGTGACAGTAGAGCTTGTTTGGTTTACATTGATTTGATAAGTGTGTTTTTCTTATGTGCCGAAAGGAATTACCTACCGCATTGTCGAATACTCTAGTTACTACAATTACTCTGAGTGCTCTGGGTGCTATGATTTCTCGAAGTCCCCTGAATCCTCTAATTACTACAGTTCACAGTGACATCTGAAGCTTTGACAGAACTCGAAACCTCCGGTAAAAAGGGTACATTTCAACTTCTCTTCCTCGATCAATTTCATGCTGAAGTTGCAAAATTTGCAAATTGTCTATCAATATTTTCCACTTAGTTACTCATAGAGATCCTAAAAATAACCATTTATTATTGCCCTACATAGTATACATCTCTACTAGTTATCGAATAGCTAGACACTCCTCATCAATTGCTCATAGAATCATACCCCCACACGCAAGACGTTCTGGCGCTGGTGCCTAAACCTGATCACCTCATGGCGCTCCAAGATCATGAGGGCCTTGTCTAGGGCGGCAGCACTGGCCTTTCCACTGTCCACAATCTCTCTTCTCAATGTCTTGTATGCAGTGGACCATCCAATAGGTAATCTTCTTCTGAGTTCGTGTTCAACCTTATCAATCTCCTTACTCAATTCTGCATTGGCTACCATACCTGTGGACATTCCTTGGTCCACAGCATTCATAGTAGACGCTGTAAATAATCTGATGGCTTCTTCTACGTGTGCTTCAGAAGCAATTGGAGACAATTGTAATTTGGCCAAGGATTCGGTGATACGAATAATAGCTTCAAGTTGTCTGACAGTGATAGGAATAGATGATCTTTCATTCATATCGGCTTCATTCAACTGTAATCTCTTTCTGATGTAGACAAAGTGAGAGGATAACCTCAATGAAGCTTCTGGTGTTAATCTTGGAGCACATTTGGCTTTACAGTATTGAATATAACGCTTCATGGTCTGAATTGGAATCTCTCCCTCTTGGACTTCGTTATTAGAAGCATTTCCTGTGTGGATATTCATGACATGTTCGGCGATAGATATATCTCTCAGTTCATTATGATCGTCTTTGACAATAAAGATCATATCGAATCTCGACAAGATAGTAGTTTGGAAATCAATGTTTTCACCAGGGGACTTTAAATCATCGTATCTGCCAAAAATAGGGTTAGCAGCAGCCAATACTGAAGTTCTGGAGTTCAAAATAGTAGTAATACCAGCTTTGGCGATAGAAATGGTTTGTTGTTCCATTGCTTCGTGGATGGCAACTCTATCTTCATCTCTCATCTTATCAAACTCGTCAATACAAACGACACCTCCATCAGCTAAGACCATAGCACCACCTTCCAAATAGAAATCTCTGGTGGTAGGATCTCTTTGAACGGAAGCAGTTAAACCAGCTGCAGAAGAACCCTTACCTGAAGTGTAGACCGAAATTGGACTAACTTTCTCTACGAACTTCAATAATTGAGACTTAGCAGTACCTGGATCACCAAGCAATAAGACATTGATATCACCTCTTAATCTCATATTATCTGGTAAGATCTTCTTGGATCCACCCATCAAAAGACAACTTATGGCCTTTTTAATGTCTTGGTTACCATATATAGAAGGTGCAATAGAGTTAGAGAACACTTCATATAAGTTAGGCAATCTACTTAACTTAATGAACTCTTCCTCTTCTTGTTCGGTGAAATTCAATCCTTCGCCATCAATATTGGTGTTTACGTCAGTTTGAATACCCAAGACTCTAAGGTAAGGATTACGTAAAGCAACAGATGAAGTGGCTCTATTACCTCTATTAGCTTTCTTACTTTCAAAGATTGAGTAAATACCAATTATAGTGACTCTTGTACCGGGAACAACTTGATTGGTCATGTATCTATCAGTTTGTAATAAGATGTTTCTTGGCATTTCTCCCACAGGGACCATATCAGGACTTTCCTGTAACTTCAAAATCTGTTGGTCAATAAAAGTAGACTTATCATGAACGACAACATAAGGCTCTGGAGGACATTTTGCCTGAGTCGAAGCATCGTCAAAGTTATGAGCTCCTTGACATTTCTTAGGTAAGCTCAAATTACCAAAACCATTTGTGATGTTCAACTGCATGGTATGTTTACAGTTTCTACAAATAATTTGAACTTTAGTGGGTCTAGAAGATAAGACCGAGGAAGTTATTATGATACCACTAACTCTGACAATCTTAGATATGTGTTCTGAGTCCAAATGCCTAATAGAAGTCTTGTTAGCAACAGATAATAAAATCAATTGACAATTAGGAAAATCTTTAGGAAGAGACTCATCATCAGATAAGTAAGCAATTCTCTTACCAATATCAGTAATAGCAGATTCAAACAAAGGGATCATATCAATAGGATCATCATGAAGTCTCTTATTAAGCTCTTCATTGAACCCAATCAAGTGTTCATTATTAACCTTTAAGTAATAGTTCTTAATCAAAAGATTCTCTCTAAGTTGTTCTCTATAGATAAACTGGTTATCCAATCTAAATTCGAGAATAAAAGCCTTGAAAGCTTTGATGATTTCATTGTGCGAGTCATCTGTGACTTCGGCTGGCCCCAACGCTGGAGCACTGTAGTTCTCTGCTCTATCGTAGGACATGTAGAAGAAGAATATTTGATAAAAATTCTGCTCGCGTGTAATTATATTTCCCAATTGGGATAAATACGCGTACTAATTAGGTAAAGTGGTCGTGTGTGGGGAGTATCTACTGCCATCTACGTCTCTCCTCTACGTCCCTTCCTCTTCTTCTCCCATATCTTTCCTTCTACTCTAATATTTCTCTTGTATTTCTCTTATATTTCTCTGATTTCTTATCTCTTATTTGATATTCTTATATTTTTCATCCCTTCTACTTCTCTTATATTTCTCTACTCCATCTTCCACCTAGTCCTCCTATACTTCCAGACGTGCTCTCCCTTTTCCACTTCAACTCATCCTCCTCTGCTACCCCACGCTGCGCGTTCTACCCTTTTCCATTCGACTTCTCTTCTGCCTCATTTTTCATCAGAAAATTGACTTTTGATGTTCCGGGCAGCCATCAGATGGTACGCCATACCCAAACGAAACAAACTTCCTCCACGCCCGAAGTGGCTCATTAGAGAAGATGAAATTGAGGAATCCTTCCTAAAAGGAGGAAGAGGCCCTGGTGGTCAGAAAATTAACAAAAGTAACAGCAAAGTTCAGCTAAAACATGTGCCTACAGGCATAGTAGTAACATGCCAATATTCTCGTTCTCAGGAGCAAAATCGTCTGAAGGCTCGTGAGATCCTAGCCGAAAAGTTGGATCTCCATTATAACAAAGAACAGTCAAGAACTGCAATAGTGACCGAACGGAAGGTCAAAGTTAAGCAGTCAAAGGCCAAAAAATCCAACAGAAAGTATCGTGAAATAGACGAACAGCGCCGCCTTCAAAAGGAAAAAGAACAGTCAGAACTAGAATCTATAGGCCTCCTAGACCCCGATAACGAACTCAATTAACCCCTCTCCCTCCCTTCTTGGGTTCCATCCTCTACATGGTTTATAAAAACGCCTGTATATAGTTGATCACATATGCCTGCATATACCTGATCTAATATAAAAGATAATTTTTTCAGTTTTGCAACTAAGCGCTTATGATTGGGGCGTTGGCAGTGTTTATCACGTTAACTGTGGTATTTGGAGTGATTATGTGCTTTTTAGTTGCAGCGCTAGTGTATATATTTTTCTGCTTTGGTGTGTATGTAAATGGATCGATTTATAGTATTAGACAGCTAGTTCACAAGCCTATTGATATAGAGAGTGGCGTATCTTTAGCAGGCTTGAAAAGCAGACCTGTCTCCTTAGCATGGACATCTAATACTGGAGATATATTGGTACGTGTTAGTCCCTCTGCACATGATATCATACTGTCAAATCATCTGCAGGAATATCATGATGCTACTTCTGATACTAGAGTAGATATAGATCATATTCCTGAGGAATTGGATCAAGTAGTACAAGATTCGTATTCCACTGATGGGGTAGATAGTCTAAGCAAGACCTTGATGATCCGCCTGTATTTTGCTAAGCTGGATAATAAGATCTTTAAAGTCTCTGATGCTTACTCTCAGAATATGATTCAAATTGGTCTGATCATAGTTATAGTAAAGCCTTATATGTCCACTCCTTGCTTCTTACAGCCTGGAGACTTACTTAGAGTAATAGGATTCACCATTAGAGAAACAGAGAAGGAGAAATTGAAAAAGTTTAATATCCGTAAGCCTATTATTGGTGATGATGAAGAGAATGCAGAACCTTCTTCCGATGTGACTTCCATCTACAGTGATGACCCCGAGTACCTGAAAGTTTATTGTACAGGAATATTGTTGAGTACATACTTGGATTTCATTGATAATTGTTGCCATTTAGAGAGGAAGCCAGAATTAGACCAAAATTTAATAATGCAATTTCCCATTAATATTGTATCCTGTGAGACGTCAGTGTTGAACTACCTAGAGGATCCCAGCCCATAGCTGCGTGTACCACGCTATCAAGGTCTGCAGCCTGTGCCGTTGCCTATATACCTGTATACCATACCTGTCTATGTGGTAGTTTATATATTCATCCTGCTAACCGTAGTCCTAACCTATACGAGTACCACGCCATTTTTCAAAATCCTTTAGTGATTGTTGCCAATTCTGGGTAACAGTATTCAATTCGTTCCTTAGCCTTTCGATTTCTGCATCCTTGTCTTCATCTTTCTGATTATCAGCCTGGAAACTCGAAATAGAATCGATGATATCAGTAACGTTATTGTAATTCTTCCAAATATTCTCCATTATAGGCTGTATAGACACCTCGAAGTTCTTAATATCAAAAGAGTTCAAATCTGCATCGAGTCCACCATACTCTAGAGTTATGACATCAGATGGTGGTGGTAATTCACTTAGTGAATCACCATTCAATCTATCGTTGATCGAGGTATAGTAATGGTTCAACTCATCTAAGAACTTCAGGAATTTATAATTTTCATCCACCAAAGTATGGGCCAAATCTGTCAAGTTACTCACAATTGCTTCATATTGTTGTTCTAATGCTTTTACAGGTAACTCCACTGAACTTAAGTTATCTATTATAGGATTATTATTGAAGATATAATTCGAGCTAACTTCCTCATCTGGTGATCCTCTAGTCAGTCGGTTTGAGTCACTTAAGTTTTGAGGTCTTCCTCCATATGTTATGGTGGTGGATAAATTCTTCTTTTCTATCAATTGATCCTTTAAGTTAGAAATGATTTGGCTATTACGCTTAGACTCAATTTCATATTTTTGATTCAAATCATTACTCCATGCTTTTAATTTACTAAGGTCTCGTAGTTGAGCCTTATTTAAGCTCCTTAAGTCACTGTTCTCCTTTTGAGCTGCCTTTTTTTCGATTATCAAGCCATTATTTTTCAGTTGCAAAACCTGGACTTTTGATGATAAACTTGTTACTTGATCTTTCAATTTCTTGATTTCCAGATCCTTATTGCTTATAGCTTGATTGTATGCCGAACGATGTACACCATTCCTTTCATGATGATATAGCAACCCATAAAGTATATTGATTACGTTCTTATCATTATTATAGAGTGTGTCAGTTACTGCTAATGAGGAAGGAGCAGAATCCGGCTGTTCCTTTTTAAGATCCTCCCAGTTGATGGTGGGGAATAATATCTTATCCTCTATGAACCCTTTAGCTTTCAAGTCATTGTTAAGGACCTCGGCTGCCTCTTTGATCAGTTCAACGTTGAGCTCCATCTGTTTATTTATCGCGTAAAATCAGAACTGATGTGAAAGAGGTGAGGAGACAGCGGAGAGCATCAGTGTGTGAAGATGGTGACATTGAAAAGGGACGGGATAGAGGGAGTGTGGGGAGGTGGGAACGAGTGTGGGAAGGAGCGAGGGAAGGGAGTGTGGGAAAGGAGGAACAGACCACTAGAGGGGATTCTGAAGGACACACCTTGCTACGTAGCGCCAAAATGATCATGTATTCTAATCTATGCGTTAGTGGTGACTGTCGGCTTCTTCTTCGAAAACAAACCAGTCTTCGGCCTGAGCTGGAGCAGAACCAGTAGGAGCAGCCAAGGTCTCGACTTCACTGGATTCGTATTCCTTTAATAAATCGGAGGAGATTTCCTCAGCTGGTAAGGATGGTTTTGCAGGTAAGGAGAAAGATTTGACGGCGGCTTCGACCTCTTTAGCTGATAATGGCGTTGGTTTGAATTCCTTAATGTTGGAAATATACAAATCTGAGATCAAGTTAGATCTTCTTGGAGTGATGGAGAATAATCTTCTAGCAGTAATCTAATAGTTAGTATAATCCCTCATATCAATATCTTGGCCAGCAATTGACACTGATGACCTCTTTATTACATACTTGTCTAAACATGACTATGAATATATAATGAAAATTTTCAGTTTCCGACTGTTCGCACAAATGTGAGTTTTTTATTGGAGAGAAATTCGCTAACAAATTTGTTAGTAAAATTTGTTAGTAAAATTTGTTAGCAAAATTTGTTAGCGAAGTATTATGAAGTTCTATTGTGAGTACTGCAAGTCGTACTTGACTCATGATAAGTTGAGTGTAAGAAAGTCACATCTTCAGGGACGAAACCATATTCGATTATATTGTAACTATTTTATTGCCAAGCTGAAAGAACTTGGTCTTGATGCTTTACTGGAGTATGAGACTAGTATAGATGATATGTACAGGCCAGCACCAGGATTTGAAGAGCAAGTGGACTTCAAGCTTCCTCCTCCCACACCTATAAAGGGACTCCCCCAGCCACCTGCGAGTGTTTTGTACAACGAAAGCGACAAGGCTTTGTATTTATAGCTTCTTCCTGCCTTGCAAGAAGCAGGTACTAGTGGACATGGAGAGATGCAAGGGTGTGTTGCGGTACCTGCTGGTGCTACGGAGATACCGTGTGGTAGGGCCTATGCTGGACAGGGCGACATCAGGCGATCGTGTAGTGTATGTAGTATATTAACTATAAATCAGCATCATCTTCATCAGGCAATGGCAAAGCAGCAGCCTGTTCCATTTCCTGCTGGTATTTTTGCATTAAGCTGGCGTCGACAGTGACCTCTGGTGGAGCCAAGGCTGGGGAAGCGACGAACTCCAACTGTGGGTTACCAACCAACTTTCTGGCCAACCAAAGGAAAGGCTTCTCGAAGTTATAGTTGGATTTAGCAGAGATATCGTAGTATTGTAAGTTCTTCTTTCTGTGGAAAGTGATGGTCTTGGCCTTGACCTTTCTTTCTTTGACATCAACTTTGTTACCACATAAAACTACTGGAATGTTCTCGCAGACTCTAACCAAGTCTCTGTGCCAGTTTGGAACGTTTTTGTAGGTGATTCTGGAAGTGACATCAAACATGATAATACCACATTGACCGTTAATGTAGTATCCATCTCTTAATCCACCAAACTTTTCTTGTCCAGCAGTATCCCAAACATCGAATTTTAATTCACCAAAGTTAGTGTGGAAACCCAATGGGTGCACTTCAACACCAATTGTAGCGATA
Organism: Yamadazyma scolyti; assembly: GCA_003707025.2. NCBI lineage: Eukaryota > Fungi > Ascomycota > Pichiomycetes > Serinales > Debaryomycetaceae > Yamadazyma > Yamadazyma scolyti. The sequence continues at coordinate 117,046 of PPMW02000012.1, read as the reverse complement.
TATTTCTTTTCGAATTCACCAGTCAAGTGTCTCTTGACGAAAGTGGTCTTTCCGGTACCACCATCACCAACCAAGACCAATTTGAATGTAGGAACTTCTTGTGCCATCGTTGTTGTTTTGGAAGCAATAAAATTTTTCTCCTTGGATTTCTCGCGATGCTGACGAAAACTGATTGAGCGGGGCACGCCAACAGGCGGAATTGGAACAGAATCAAGATATCAAAATTTGAACAACAAGACGATCAAGGATACCTAATGGGGGAGATGATGAGGGGGCACAGGAGAAGGGATGTTTCATACGCGACTTAGTAGCAATTTATAAGCTGGCGTAAACAATGTACAGAAGCCATCAACAATGGAATCTCAAATCGTGTTTACGAGACCACACTAAAACTTTGATCATAAGATCAATGAACCGTAAGGTTATCCATGGCACGATCTCATTATTACCTCTATTGCTTGTATACTATATCTACTTACTTCTCATAGCATTTACCTCGATATTTATTTGCTATCTTCCCCTTATTTGACACCATCTTCTATACACAATCCTCGATTTTTCTACTTACTTGGCATTTAACCATTTAAGATTTTGTCATCCCGATAGCGCGGGTTTTTTTAGCGGCAGCTGCAGCAAAGGCCCTGTTTCGAGTAAGATAGCCACGTCTCCGGAAACTTTGAACAGCGTATTTGTCATAACGGGCAAAAAGAAGACAAGAGTAGTAAGAAGTTTAGGAGGTTTTGGGAATACCTTGATCAAAGGATATGAGCCTTGTGTATCCTACTTGATAACGTCAACATACCCTTTGATTCTTTAACGCCGCAAGCGTGTTTATCACGTATTAAAAATAGATTTTCAATGTCCGGATAACACAGACTGCTATTTCATTCGTTTCTCACCGGAAAAGATTTTTTAAAATTTAACTGTCGGACGCTCCTAAAAACACACCAAAACAGGTGATTGTATCATATATTTACTCAAACTATCGCCCACCTTATCCCCCCATCCCGTCGTTTATTCCGTACCCACGCGTGAGTTACCTCAGAAAGGAACAAAAGATCCTCGCAAATCAACAACACGTGAAACACCCACATTTCGTATGTCATATTTCCCACCATACCAGCACAGAGGATCATATGATCGTGGAGCATACGATCGTGGAGCTTACGATCGTGCATCCCACTCGTCTTATGATAATCCTTATGAACGTTCTTATGAAAGAATCCCCATGACGCCCGACTATTCAATGATTCCTGCCCATCTAATGAGTCCACTTGCTCTGCCACTACCACAATTTCAAACTCATTCATTTGGCAACCCCAACTTAGCCATGCACAACCCTTACCTTACTATGGTTAATAACAATGATGCAGCCCTTGATCAGCTCAATATCTCCCGTACTGTCATCATCAAGAACATTAATGATAATGTTACGTTGTCGCAACTCCTCAACGAGATTCCATATGGTCCCATCGAGTATATAAAGATGTTTTCCAAGCCTGCACTGAGGAATTTTGCTGATACTCCTATAAAGAGTTTCAAATACTGCTACATCAGTTTTGTTAACTCCAAAGTGTCCATTAATTTTTTCCAGCACTTTCAACAGCTTGACAATCTCGCTGACTTAAAAAACCTGCTTGACTCCGAACATCTCAAAATATCCTTAAACGATAATAAGGGACTTGGAAATAGCTCCAAAGATTTCTTGAAACTCAAGACCTTGAACTACATCCTTGAATTTAATGCCACTCGTGCTCTTAAAATCAAGTACCGTATCAATTCCAATATCGTCATTGACGATTTTGTTGCCAAAACCAAGGAAAACTTGTCAAGCTTCGGTGAAATCGAGAAGTTTGTGTATGAAATAACTGATGATGCTCAGTCGGATGATGATGATTTCCCAGATATTTTACAAGACTTCAAGACATTTATTGTTAAAGTACATTTCACTTCTATCGATGGAAGTATCAAAAATTATGAGAAAAACCTCAAACTTATCCAAACTGATAAACAATCATTGTTAGATAAGGTACCTCATGATTACTTCATCTTAGACACTCATTTCATCAAAGACAGGTGTGATAAAACCTCCATAAAAGATCATCCACTTCATCCTGCTCATCCTGCTCATCATTCATCGCACCTCATGCATCAAGCACATTCGAGTCATTCAGTCGCACAATCGTTTATCGATGATGATCTTGCCTTATCAGATGCAGACGGTACCGAGGAAGATTTCTTTGATTTCCCGCCTTCACGCCCACCTCATCCTATGTACTCTCAACCCCAATATGTTCCTGTATCACCTACAATGAACATGAACTCTTCTTTCAATTATAACCCAGATCCCTATAATGTTGGAAACAGAACTATCTACCTCGGTAACTTGCACCCTAGCTCTACGGTTGAGGAGATTGCTAATAATATAAGAGCCGGCGGTTTGGTAGAATCCATTAAATACTACCCGGAAAAGAGAAATTGTTTTGTCACTTTTATCGACCCCAACATTGCATTGAAATTTTACTTGAATCACCAGGTGTTACATCAGTTGATCATTCATGGATATGACATCACTGTCGGCTGGGCCAAGACACATTCGGGACCCTTATCTCGTGATATTGCCTTGGCTGTTACTGCAGGAGCCTCCAGAAATGTTTATATAGGAATCAAGCTCCAAAAAGATAAGCCTGATGACCCAGAAAAGCCTTCGTTGCCAAGCGAAGAGCAATTAAGGCGAGATTTCTCTCACTTTGGTGAGTTGGAGCAGATTAACTTTTATCACAATAACGACTGTGGATTTTTAAATTTCATGCATATAGCTGATGCAATTAAACTAGTAGAGCTTTTTGAGGCTCATGACGCCGATTCAATAACAGAATTAACAAAAGACCCAGAACTTTATACTAGGTATCAAAAATTCAAAATCAGCTTCGGTAAAGATAGATGCGGTAACCCGCCCAAATTCAGTTTCAAAAAGAACTTTGGTAAATCTAGGCAGAAGGTCTACTTTGATAAGAGAAAGGAGGAGGAAAAGAAGGAGACTATAAGTGATGAAGCTGCCTTAGTCTTTGGTATCATAAAGAACGAAGACAACGAGCCAGATCAGACCGCAGATCCTACCGAAGTAGAGAGTGTAGGTTTGGAGAGTATCACGACCACTCCAGAAAAAGCTAGCCCCGTTGCCGAGAAGGAAGAGGGCGAAGCTGAAGGAGAAGGAAAAGATGTAAATGAAGATTTTAATAAAGATGAAGAAGAAGAAGATGACGAAGACGATGATGAGGAGGATGATGATATTTCCATTCTCATTGGATCTGACGATACTTCTTCAACTACAGCTAATAATAGTAATTCCAATTCCAAAGGCTCTTCCAAATTAGAGAAAAAGAAATTGTACAATAACTTGGCTAATACATCTGATTCATTTATTCCATTAAGGACTAGGAAAAATATTTCGTTCAGTTCATTGAATTTAAATGGCAAAAAGTACCACTCCACATCTGTTCCTCATACCCCGAAGTTCCACCACCAACAATACTACAGACCTCCATCAAACTATGGGTATTATAATGGGCCAATGACCCCTACGTTTTCGGCTCCTGTTACTGGATTCTTCCAGCCAATGCCAATGATGGGAGGAGTCCCACCACCACCACCCATGGGTATGTATGAAAACAGAAATTCATTCAGTGGATCACAAGTTATGGCACAATACTTAGCCAAGTCTCAGTCTGATAGCATGTTCTACCAACCAAACGTTGTGTATGATCTAGAGGATAGAAAAAAGAAGAAATAGGTTTGTAAACTGGATTTACAGACATTAATATAATTGATGTACGAAATATTTGCAATATATGCCTCTACCATCTTTGTATATATTACGATATTATTACCCCTACGGTACCGAGAAAGCCTAATATAGAACCTAACGCTATCCCTGATTTCAACAAAAGTCTCTCTTTCAGTGATATTTCATGATCGAAAATCTCTAGCTTAAAGTAGAAGGGAAGGATCATGCACAAAAGAAAGCATACTGAAGACCCCACAAGTGCCACCACTTTACCGAAAGAGGTAACCATTAAGGAAATCCCAAGCGTTATTGAGATATAGACGAATCTGTAACCAATTCTCTTAGCTGTATCTATTGGTCTCATTTTATCCTTGTTAACACCAAGCCAATTCTCGTATGATGTTATGACAGGCTTACTTAACAATGGCATTTTCAGAAATGGCAAAATTCCCATAATGATCAATAGCGTTGGTTGAATGAACAGTGGATAGTTCTGATTGTTCATAAGATTTTTTATAAGTATATCTTCACAATCGACACCATACATGAGGAATCCAAATATGGCTACTAAATAATTTAAGATTACAGTAATGGAGAAGGATATGTTGCAACTGGTATTATACTTATAAGGATGTTTCATGTCCTTATAGAGTTCAGGAAATATAGGATGGCCACCCCAAGGTGCCATGAACATTCCCATACTTAACATGATACTTGAAAAAGACATATTTTTAGGCATTAAATTTATTGGCATGGCATTGATTAAAGATCCTGGTTGCTCAGTGGTTATGAATCCACAAACCAATATTAATCCAATCATCACAAACACGCCAGTAATCCCCAAAAAGCTTATCACGGATAAATAGTTCAAAGGAAAGAATGTAAGGATAAACATGATACCGTAGATGAGCATTTTAAGATGACTCTCAGGTACATTACTGAATAAAATGTGAAATGAAGACGAGAAAAGTAACGACAATGAAACCAAAGCCCCTGTGATGTCAAAGATAAAGATTAAAGTTATTAAAATTTCAAACTTGGGGCCACCGGCATGACCTCCGATATCTCCATATGTGATCAAATTGGATCTTCTAGAAAGAATTTGACCTAAAATCTTAGCAGTAGTTAAAGTAGTCAAATAAGAACCAATTATAAGTATAGTTCCACAAATGAGACCGCTCAAGTGTAATGCAAATGGTAATGAAAGTAAAGCTATACCAACAAGAGTATTGATAGAATTAAATATTGTCTGATACACTGTGGAATTCCCGGTGATATTTGAATAGGTTGAGAATACACTTTCTCTTCTACTTCTTAAACTAGGATTTGGAGGAAGTGTGGGCAGTCGTAAGAGGCTTGATGTTTCTCCAATCTCTTCTTCGAATACTGCACTATTTTCCAACATCCCATTAGCCATTACATCATGTCCAGCAAATGACTGTGCTCGTTTGTACGATGAAATGAAATTGTTTATGGAATTAGAATGTGAGCTTCTGTCGTCTCCACCTACATCGATTACCGAGGATGTTCGAGACCCATCGCCTTTGTTCTTAGTATCGGACATGGCCATTTCAATTTTATACAGGAGTGTGGTGTAATTCTTTTTTCGTTAATGTCTGCGATGCTCATTTACCCGACAGATTGAAACTCCTGGCTGCAAAAAAAAGTTCATGCAGTAATAAGGTTGTCTCCGTATGATTCATTGCAAGGACAGTAAATAAGGTTTTTAGGGATAAGGTTTTTAGGGGTCGATAGGGGGTTGCTTTTTTTTTAAATACGAAAGTATAACAAAACGGAATTTGTTATAGTTGAGAAAGAAGGGTCTAAATAATGTACCATATGAGGTAGTAAGAGGAAAGGATGAACAGTTAAATAGGGTGTCTATGGCCATCAGTTCTAGACATATATATCAGCAACTAAACCTCGATAAGGAGCTCTTGACCAACAGATCCATCTCGGGTAAAGTTAGTTTTATTTGGCTGAGGCGTAATTATTATTCATTTTCTTCCACGCTACAAACATTGATGCAATTTTATGCAAGTTGATGTATGATTTCCGTATCAATGCCCTTCGATAAATTGAACCAAATCTAATGTGATAGGAGACAGTGCATCATCTCTCTATTACTTGACAGCATCTCCTAGTGCCAATATTGCTCTCGAATGAACCTCCACACTGACGCTCCACTTTCCTAAATTTTGTTCACATCACTTAAGCGAAAGCAACTACAACGCCCTAACACTTGTAAAGCAATAAATCCATGATTGGATTCCTTTATCTTTGGGGCTATCCTACATATAGTTTTAAGCCCTAATTGAAACTATAATTCACAGGGTCCTACGGTGTTCCAAACATTAATCCAAAAAATTTAATTCTAGGTTCAATTTCCCAAAGCAGTCAAGATGCATAAACTTACACAACAAAATGCCTATTGTTTCCTATTTGGGATGATCTGATCCAACTAGCAGTTTCATCTATTTCTTTTTAACCTCCTGACAGGAAATCTAAATCAATTGTAATCTAGGAAGCATGGGATATTTCGTTTTTTTTTTTTTTTTGGTAAGTCTGCTTTCCTTTTACTGTCGTAAGATATAGTATAAAGACTGCCATATTTCACGAATCTAATCCGGCATGTTTTCAAAAAGCCAAACAGGATTCTACATTACGGAATATAACGGCTCCACAGAATCATTTAGTGACATCAAACCAGTAATTCATGGGGAAAGTGGCACTAAGGGAATTCCCAAACAACGCAAGCACACTTCCAACCCCATTGTAACGGAGCCTGACATGAAGGATAACAGAGAATTGCTTTCAGACTCGGAAGGAGGTCTTTTGGTCATGAACGAAAATGACTACCCAATGCTGTTCAATGCTGGTCAGGATGAATATAGCCAAGCCATCACTATATATGATATGGCCGCCCATCCTCCTGGAAACTCAAGTCCCCAACACCATTATCATGCCTCTCCTTCTAATAATGTATATAACTATCAAGTTACTTACATGCCTCCACACTACCATCACTATCTGTATGATGAAACTGAAATGGTTTCACACCAACACCATCTTTCTAATGCGTCTACTGAAAGTACAACTTCTGGCAAGTCGAACTACAGTATTCAGGGAGCCAGCCATCCTTCTAGTTCTGCATCTTCAGTGATCAAATTGGAAGAGCAAAAGTATAAACCATTGATATCTACTGTATATTGGGACGATGAACGTACCATCTGCTATCAAGTGGAACACAATGGTATTCTTGTATCGCGTCGAGAAGACAATGACTATGTCAATGGTACCAAATTGTTCAATGTAGCTGGCTTGTCTCGTGGTAAAAGAGATGGTCGACTCAAGCTGGAGAAGAATAAGCATGTAGTTAAAGTAGGTTCAATGAACCTAAAAGGAGTATGGCTCCCATTTGAGAGAGCGTACGAAATAGCTCGAAATGAAGGCGTGGACAGACTCCTTTTTCCGTTGTTCCGTAGGGATTTAAAGGCCTATTATGCCTCGGAAGGTTCCCATCTTACACAGGCAGACGCAAAAGTAAGTAGATAATTGAGATATTTTTAGATATACGATTCTCACTATACAAGTTACTGTGAAGGAACTAAATTGCCTCTTTTCTTTTGATCCTGTTCAATGGTTTCATATAAGCCCTTGAATGTACCCTTACCAAAGCCATTGTGATGATACCTTTGGATAATTTCAATGAAGAAAGTAGGACGATCATGCAATGGGTTGGTAAAAATCTGAAGAATGTAGTTGCAACACCTCGTTTTGGGATTTCTAGAAGAGACGTCATAGTCGACCAAGATATTAAGACTTCTTAAGTCTTCAAAGTTTTCTTTCAAAATAACGTCATCTCTCTCAAGTCTCTTCTTTAATGCTTCATAATAACCCGGATTAATTGTGTTAAACTGAATACCATTCCTTTGCATATTATATACAGTCGCAATGATGTCGTAAGTTTTTAATGCAACATGCTGAACGCCTGGACCGCCATTGTAATCATTAAACTCTTCAATTTGGCCTTTCATTGAACCTTTGGATGGCTCATTAATAGGCATTTTGATTTTACCATTACTAGATGCAATGACAAATGAATTCAATGAAGAGTTCTCTGTTTGAATTTCAGTATCATCTACTGACCAGTACTTATGGAATCCAAAGATTGAAGCATAAAACCTTGCCTGAGTCATCATTTGATTCCATTGGTAGTTCTCTACGCAATGATCAAAGCTGACTAGGCAAACCTCTCTCACCCTTTCGTGAGTATTCTCGGAAGCTTGGTATCCTGGTAAGAACTCTCCAATATAGTCAATTTTTTCAACTAAAGTATGGTTCATGTCAGTATTCGGAATATTGATGGTTGCAACTTTGACACTTCCAAACGTATCTGAGATAATCCTAGGCTTTTTTAAAACATAAGCACCTGCAGCAACTGCCTTGTCAAAAATGGCATCAACATCAGTAACTTCAAATGAAACATCCATCACACCGTCCCCATGCACGGTCAAATAATTAGATATCAACGACGAATCCATCATATCTTGGATTGTGTCAGTAGATAATTCACGTAAATTATGGGTGATATCCCTCAAATCTTGGACCATTTGGCTGTATTGTGGAGTCTGATGAATGAAATCGAAAATCATTCCCTTAGTAGCACCATTGATTACCAAGTTCTCCTCGAGTTCGGCATCAACCAAAAGGCTGAATAGGCTCAGAATCTCTTTATAAAACTCTTCTGGGGAGTAGTGGGCACTTACTTTTGGAATACATGGAAATCTGGAAGGATTGGAAACAATTGGGTGTAAAACGTTCACAAGCTCAATTATAACCTTTCCATTTTTGATAACATGACTAGCAACAATTCTTGACCCAGACTCCAAGCCTCGATATCCAATCTCTACAAATCCCATAGTGATTTGAAAGAACTTGGACATCTGCTTGGCGTTAGAAGTGACGAACTTTATATGATGGAAGTCAATAAACCCGTCAACTGGTGACTGTTGAATAAGATGCCCTTCTAAAAGCAACTCTTCAACAGGCATGTCCCTTACAGGATCACCGTATTCACTACTGGGATAGAATGGTAAGGCAGTTTTTAATAACTCTGCTTCATCCATTTGGTCCGTAAAAGCAATAACCATGTTGTTTGTTTGTGGAAAAAAAATGGTTGCAAAACTGCAGAAAAAGTTGCAGCAGAAATTTACGACCCCGTGAAATAACTCTCACTTCTGCTGATACATCTTTTAAAACGACCAGGCGGTCAATTCTCTTCGGATATGGAGTTTACTGGTATATGATTTTTGTATATGAGAGTGGTTGCAAAGATCCTTAATAAGCAATTAAATATTGAACGACTCATTACTACGATACTACTTGCTAGCTGCTGGAACTGCAATGAAACTTCGATCAAGTTCATATGTCATATATTAAGTATTTTAGTCAGTACCACTATTAAAGGTTACTTTTCAGTTTCACCGTTCTGTTTCAGAGAGTCCGCATGTTGGAAGTCTTCTGCCAGGTCTACCAGGTCAGCTACCTCGCCAATATCTTCATCAAGAGCATTCCCTTTCTCATCTAACTTCTTTCGAATATTAGCTAGTTTGACAACATTTTCTTTGCCGAACACCCATAGTGGGTGGAATGGAACTGCAATTAAACCGGCGATGGCAACCATGAAGGCATCTAGAACCATTAGGTAAACTTCGTGGGTGATCAAGTATCCCTGCCACCCTTGAGCCAACTCAACGACTCTATAAATACATCTTATGTAAATTACCACAACCGAAATAGTAATCGCTAAAGGGAAGTAGTCAAACAACTTACGCTCACGAATATATCTGAATTTGGGGTTGTAAAACTGTTCCAAAACCTCATTTCTGTATTCTCTTATCGATTTCACATTGAACAACAAACGCAAGAAATTCTTCACTGACCTCTTCTTGTATGGGGTGTCAATTTCAATTTCTTTAGAATGCTTGAAGTAAAGTCTCAGTAAAAATTCAAACCAGAAGAGAAGGAAAATTGTCATAGCAAATGTCTGGAAAGTGATTCCGGCAATTATAGTGTTTGTTCCTGGGGTAGTATCTTCTCTTCTCTTGCTTGCAATAGATGCAGATGCACCACCACCCGCTTGGACTAATAAAGAGCATACATCAGTAGTGATAAAAAAATAAGAGTACCAAAGTGGTCGCAAGACCGAGTATTGTCGACCGTGGATCACAACTATCTGAGCAAATGAGAAATAGATACCGGCCATGATAAATGCAGGTGCCAATGTCAAGGCCACAAACTGAAGAATAAAGTAGTTATCATTTCTTACGTTATTAATGGCTAAAATGCGGCCCAACCAGCCACAGAATTCAAGACCATACCCACAAAAATAAGTGATATTATACCAGTGGTACCTGGATTTAATGGACATCAGAGCCATATATACAAACACAAGAGTGAAAATAATAAAATAAATGGCATTTGCAGGGATGCTAAGGTGAAACTTATATAAGTTAAGATCCATGTCTAAATCCTTGATGTTCAACGTATTATTAACAATCACCTGAGTAGCATATGCTTTCACGCTATCATCAGTGGCCGTAGCTAAGACGTTCTGAGCCGAGATAACAGCAAGAGATGCTTCAGCACCTCTATAAATCTGTGAGTATGACCGAAGGTCGAAGTAATTTTTGGCCTTTGGTAGTTTCGAGTAAACCATTATAATCAGCTTCTCTAATGCAGCTGTCGCTGAAGGGGCAATGGAAGTCCATGGCGTGGTACCTGTTGGGATACTACTAGGCTCCCACTCATGGTAGCTGTACTTCAGTAGTATTGACTCCATAGATGTAACACGGCAGAATACGTGAGGCTTTTTCTCGATCTCGTATTTTTCAAGGCTGTGCGTATCGTATTCGCTTCCTTTCACGTACATTTTAGTATTCACACACCTTGGCTCATACTAATATTGATGATACTGGGAAAGCAAGCGATGTATCAAATTCCATGATTGAGCTTGAGAGGCCCCTTCTAAACCAAATTCATCCTAAGCTTTGGATCTTTAGCCTTCCCCCACTGGAACTAGATTAATTCACCAGTAGGAGGTTGTAGAAGCTTTGACGCAGATCAATAAATCTTTCATATATTCTTATATAGTTCAACTAGTCTTCTGTACTACAGGGATTCCTTCGGTACAGTAGAATTAGCTGGGCTATTGTTCGCCTGGGTATAATTTGCATCTGACTCTTCATCCTCTGCAAAAGCAAGATCTCCTTTGTTCCTAATACTCTTAACCTTGAGCCTATTGGCACTACCAAACACAAAGTATGGGTGGAATGGAACAAAACAGAGACCACAAATTGCTACAAACAAAGCATCTAGCGTCATAATGTAAACTTCATGAGTGATAAGGTATCCAGACCAGCCTTGAGCTAATTCGACTACTCTATATATACAACGGATGTAAATTGCAAGAACAGCGATGGTTATAGCTAAGGGATAATATGTCACTAGCTTCCTCATTCTCAAATCCAGATAATTTTGATTGTAAAACTGATCCAAGTCATTTAATTTATACATACGAGCCTGTTTGGTATTCAACAATAGTTTCCAAAAATTCAAAAAACTTCTTTTCTTCAATGGATGGTTTGTTGTGACGTTCCCAGCATCTCTGAAAAAGATTCTGTTCAAAAACTCCAACCAAAGAGCCCAAAAGACGGACATCGATACAAGTTGGAAAGCAATACCAGCAACCATGACATGAGTGCCGCTGCCCTGGTCTCCTGCTTCTGCGCTGGCAGCCATTGCACCACCCACAGCTTGAACAACAAGGGAAATAACATCAAAGGTAATGAATATATAAGTATACCATAATGGTTTCAAAAGAGAATAGTGGCGTCCGTAGATAACCACCAACTGTCCAAAGGTAAAATATATACCCGCCATGATGAAAGCTGGAGCAATTGTTAACGAAATAAACTGGAGAAGAAAATAGTTGAAGTCAGTCCAATCAGCGAAAGCCAACACTCTTCCAATAAAACCAGCAAATTCCAATCCATACCCACACCAAAAAGTAACATTAAACCAAATGTACCTGGACCTAATACTCATACCTGTGAAGTATAGGAACAAAAACGTAAACACTATTAAATAAATAATATTTGCAGGCCTACTCAAATAGTAGTCGAATTGGTTATCTTCCCAATGCAAAGCAGTCAAGTTGACAGAATTTTCGAAAACAACTTGTGTCGCCGAAGCTTTGACATCGCTATCAGTAGCAGTAGCAAGAACATCCTCCGCAGAAATAATAGCCAAAGATGCTTGTGCCCCTCTTATGTAATGAGATAACGTCAAAAATGGATCCACGGCCGTTTCGGTAGCGATGGCCTTTGCAGCAGAGGAGTACGTCGAAAGCAACCCAGCAGAATGGGTTGGATCAATGCTCATCAAACTTGTCTTGGTTGGAAGCGACGATGTTGTCCAAGATGAAAGTAAATCCGACATATTGACTTAACCACTGCCAAATGCAGCAGCCTTTATATATAGCGGAAATTTTCTTACTAAGGAATTAATTTATATCATTGCGCTTATGTAATTTTTACCTAATCGAACTACGATACCGTTTTAGAATGGAGGTTGGTTAGCCTCATGTTTACGTCTCTGTTTACGCCTGTTTACGCCTGTTTACGCCTGTTTACACCTGTCTGCGCCTGTCTACGCCTCTGTCTGCGCCTCTGTCTACTCTTCTACTATGCCTACTCTTCTACTCTGTCTGTGGCTGATTAAGTTTCGTATTTATTATGCAGTCATTAGTATACAATGTTAGTTTGAATATCGGTTGGTTCTTGTTCGTATTCAACCTCGATCCTGGGTTTCTTTCTTCTGCCGGTTTCGGTAGTCTTTCTCTTTTTATCGTTATCATCGTCGGCTTCTTCATCGCTTTCGCTTTCGCTTTCACTGGCACTGGAGTCGTCTAACCACTTCTCCAAGTCTTCGACATCGACTAACTCATCATCTCCTTCATCTTCAACGTACTCGACCTCACCCACATCACTTTCATCTTCCAATTCATCTTCACTGACCAAATCTATTTCATCTTCATCGTCGAGATCTTCTTGTTTGTTGTCCATTTTGCTCAATATTCTCTTCCATATTTTATCGTCGACATTCAATGGTTTATCACCATATGCACCACTCTTTAATCTCTCTAATAATTCTTTCTCAATGGCCTTCTCGATTTTGGCGGCAGATAATGCCTTCCTTTCTCTGTTTTCTTCTCTTCTTTTAACCTTTGGTTTTATTCCCACGTAATGTCTTTCTTCCTCTCCTCTTAGAGCCATTCTTCTTTCTGTGATGGCAACTTGGGTCAACCTGGTCAATCTCTGTTTGCATTTATGAATCAAAAATTTTTGCCAGTACATTAGTCTTTCATCAATCTGCTCCAAAGCTTTGTTGTAATTTTTCAGCAACTTGATCCTTTCCCACATTTTAGATGGTAAATGTGCTCTTTCAGCTGTTTTCATGTATAAGTACAATCTACCTTCAATATTTTTCACAGTGGCATATCTTGCATTCGCCAAAGGACAAGACTGTCTAGAACATAAACCACTTACATTATATTCATTACGACAGAAGTTTTGGTTCTTGTCTGTCTTTATCTTAAAGGCACAGAATTGGTTGTTGATAACTTGCCAGATAACTTCGTCAGACATGGTAATGATTTCTAAATAAATTTTTTTTCTCTTTAGATGAGATGCCATGGTCTATGTGCAGGACGCAATGATAATAACAAATTCGGCTTGTGTAATTGGAGGGATTATCCAGGAGTGAATGAGGGAGGATATGTCTGAGAAGGAGTTGTGTAGTTGATGTGACTGAATTGGTTGGATTTCTAGTTTTTTGGGGAATTTCTAGAGTCAATTTTGAAATTTTCACGAATTGCAAAATTTAAGAGTTGTAGATGAAGCTTGATGTAGTTATAAAGAGTGAAGCTTCGAACAGTAGACAGATTAAGGAGTTAAATGGAGAGTTGAGGGTTCAAGAGACAGTGGAGAGTTAAGGCATGCAATGTAATAAGAGCTTATCATGAGACGGTGGTAATGTCCATTATGCTATGTACGCCTCAAGGCAAAAGGTTTTACAGGAACAGGTGGTTTTATTTTTGCAACCTTTGGTCCTATAATAGGAATGGCTGGATTAAGTCTATTTGCACATCTAGAAAATGAAATCAAAGTAACAATAATCTGATAGGGGTCCTTTTCGTCAAATAAGTCGACAGTTTGGAAGATTTCATCATGAGGCACACCAACAAGTTCACAAGTCTTCAAAAAGAAAGATATATTCTCCATCTGTACGAATGGCATTCTACTATTCTTATAACGAGTACTTGGGTTATTGGGAATGTCTACTAAATTCCCTAGTTGGCATAGTATCTTTCCATCTTTCAATAAATCAAGCAATCCCTCAGACTGTGCCGGTAATTTCAACACATCAAAGATCCACTGTTTGATCTCGGCTTCGCTTTTATGATACTTGTCCAACCGTGATTGCTTAACGTCCTGGTCTAAGTTGGTGAATGCATTCTGTTGATACATGATGGTCGCGATAATAAAATGAACCGGTGAGATGACGTAACTTCAAATATGTGCATTACAATACAATAACTAAACAAGTGACCTAGTTGTGCAAGGTCTTTTCATAAGAGTGTAAACCGTGAACACCACCTTCTAATTGAGCAGAAGCGGTTCTGAACTCGAATCTAACTTCACCTTCTTGAACCTTTTCTCTTAACTCATCAATGGATTGAATACCGATATCTTGTAAGGAATGTTGCAAACCATTATACAAGTAAGGAATAAACTTAATAATGGAACCCTTGTCAATAACAGAACCAGCAACACCCTGGGCAACCAAAACCTTGTCAGACTCGGAAAAGTAACGAGAAGTAGAGGCATTAGCATTAGTCTTGGTCTGTTGCATAGCAGCAATGGAACCCATACCTCTGTAAGACTTCAATCTCTTTCCATCTCTGTAGAAGTATTCACCTGGGGTCTCGGAAGTACCGGCCAATAAACCACCCATCATAACACAGGAGGCACCTAAAGCTAAGGCCTTAGTGATGTGACCGATATTACCAATACCACCATCAGCAATGGTTGGAACACCGAACTTGTTGGCAAATTCACTGACAGCGTAGACAGCAGTACCTTGTGGTCTACCACAAGCCATAACTTCTTGGGTGATACAAATAGAACCAGAACCCATACCGACCTTCAAAGCATCGGCACCAGCTTCAATCAATAAAGCGGCTTGTTCTCTGGTAACAACGTTACCAGCAACAACCTGCAAGTCTGGGTAAGTTGTCTTAATATGCTTCAACATCTCAATCTGGAAAAGAGAAGAACCGTTTGAGGAGTCAATAACAACAACATCCAAACCAGCATCAACCAACTTAGCTAATCTTTCCTTATCAGCTTCAATAGTACCAATAGAGGCACCACACAATAATTGCTTGGACTGGAAAGATTTAGAAGCCAATGGGTAAGATTGGTTCTTTTGCAAATCAGTCAAAGAGATTAAAGAGACCAAGTTACCTTGTTCATCTACAATAGGTAACTTACCTTTCTTGGATTTTCTCAACAAAAGATTACCTTCATCTAAGGTGATACCTTTCTTACCAGTGATCAAATCTTTGGTCATGACGACTTCAACCTTAGAAGAGTCATTTTCGTGGAATTGAATATCTCTGGCAGTAACTAAACCTAAGAGTTTTTCACCAACGTTACCGTTTTCTAAAATGTTAGTAAGGGTCTAATTTGAGACTAAATCAGTGAATCATGACTTCCACAACATCGTTTGATGTCAAATCGGTAGAACGAAAGTTAAAATATTTGGTTGATCATCACATAGAGTCTAACAAATTATACATACCAGTAACTGGGAAAGATGTAAAACCTAAATGTTCTTTCAATTTCTTGACTTCACCAACAGTAACATCAGGTGAAATAACAACTGGGTCATTAATAAATCCATTTTCATACTTCTTAACCTTTTTAACCATCTCTGCTTGTTCATCAGCAGTACAGTTGTGGTGAATGATACCAATACCACCTAACAATGACATATGGATGGCCATGTTTTCTTCAGTGACAGTATCCATAGGAGCAGACAAGAATGGGGACTTCAAGGTAATTTTCTTGGTCAACTTGGTTTCCAAGTTAACTGCAGAAGCTGGGAAGTTAATCAATCTTGGTAAAACCAAGAAATCATTGTAAGTCAAACCTCCAAAGTTGGCGGAGTCAATCAAAGTTTTGATATCCAAACCATCTTTGGTTTCGTAATCTTTCAAG
Organism: Yamadazyma scolyti; assembly: GCA_003707025.2. NCBI lineage: Eukaryota > Fungi > Ascomycota > Pichiomycetes > Serinales > Debaryomycetaceae > Yamadazyma > Yamadazyma scolyti. Next base: position 100,912 of record PPMW02000012.1, on the reverse strand, counting down.
TATGCAGTGGCTTTAGTATGATCTAATGGACTCATTTGGTATTATTAAATTGGGGCAAGCTTTGCCAAAAGAAAAAAAGAAAAATTGATGGAATTTTGCTTACTATTTATACAAATTTTTTTTTCACTGACTCCGATGAGCTACTCATAAAAGTCAGTTTTCTGTTACCCCGTCTGCTAATACACAACATTCCGATGGCAATCTTGCATACGCATCCTTAATTCTATTGTTATCTCCATCGGGGCATTGGTTATCTCTAGTGCCTGATTGCTTGAGTATTGGCATCTGCAGGTTGCAAATGGATTCTCCTCGGAGGCTCCGATATTTTCTGAAAAGTCAACATCTGCAGCCATTTTCACCGATTCCGCAGCCATTCTGCAGCCGCTGCTAGCAGCATTACTAATCCTCTGATCTTTGGATGGCTTGTAGGGTGGTACATTTTTCTGCTACTTGCGTTTAGAGGTCGTATAAAATGAATATATTGCTTGTTATCATACATAGACTGAAATCCATATACTATCTGTCACACCAACAGCTTTGAGGGGCTCAGCCATTCCTCATTATCAGCCAGTCGTCACTGTACGCTGAACACTCAACAAGCCCACCGTCCACACACCGTAGCCTGGCAAGCTGCCTAGAAAGCTGCCTAGAAAGCTGCATGGAAAGCTGCTTAGCAAGCTGCTTAACAATAACGGCATGTACAACAGGCTGATCTCCACTCATTCATATGCTCAGTCATACTTTCAGTACAAGTACATGTACATCAACTATATCTACAGTCTCACTAATCGGAGGGTGTTAGTATATATACGTCAGTGTAGCGGTTCTTGGTTCGTTCTTCATAGACTTCAAGACCACCGGAAATCCAATGGCTAGCAAGGATCATCATTGTAATACATACCATCATCTATTGTTTATTATTGACCTGCAACCTTTCTGCCATCGGCTACTCCATGGCCCAACTCAGATACATACTTCTCAATGCGCTGCCAGCCGTCCTTACGGGCGGCCTCTCTCACCCTTTGCTCTTCCAAAGACTGATGGTATAAGACCGTACAGTGGTTGTAGAGGATAAGATTATGATCCATGAACACTTTCAATGCTCCGAATGCAAGCGAATGAATCAGGCGGTTCCAATTGGTAGTTGCTGAGTTATGAGGTGGGAGGCCGTTGGAATAATCTAAATCATGTTGCAGGAATGTGTCATAATATTCTTCATCATTGAGCTGTTCTCCTTGAGAGACAACAAGACCAGGGTCTATTAAATTTCCGTTAGCATCTGTGAGTGCATCCGGATTTTCTGCTAATCGCTGTTTCATGGATCCGTTGGTAACTCCTGGTTGTGTTGAGTTCGTTAACTCGTAGAGCAGGGCAAATATAATAGGCAAAATGACTTCGGCATTCTCGGTGATTAGAGTCAAGAAGTAATCATTCGACCAGTATGTCAAAACTTTCTCACTGACTTGGTAGTGTGACAGCAGAATACACTTGGAAAGTTGGGCGAAAAGTGGGATTTGAATCTTGAGAAACTCATTAGGTTCCATCACCTCAAAGATATCTTCAATCTCATTGAGGAACATGACCTCTTTCTGAGAATTGATTTTGGGCCAGAACCGAAGTAGACCCATGACAACATCTTCGGTAAGTGATGGGTCCTTTTCCAAGAACTGGACCACGCAATATGCAAGTTGGGGATGATAGAGTGAAAGACTCTTGACTTTATGCAATGGCATCAATACCCTAATGAGGAAGATTTTATGTTCTTCCTTGAGTGGTAAAGCAAATCCATTGATGATTGAACCTAGTATCTCGAGAAGTTCGGCGATACCGTTAAATCTTTCTGTTTCGTAGACAAATTGTAAGAAAACGTTATTAATGCACTTGCGTATATAGCTACGCAAGCTCAAAAATTTACCATATATGCGGTGTAATGTGGTCTTCAAGCAATCTCTTTCACGGGGGTCTTCACTATCAAACAATTCGAGTAATCTCAAGATAAAATCGTGATCAATGTAGTGTTTAGCTATTTGATGAGCAAAATCAGGACTCTCGATGAAGCGTAAGAACAACTCATAAACTGCTTGCATATGAGGCCAGCTGAGTTCACTGACCGGTTCATCCTCATCAGGGTCGTATAAATCTCCCACCGGGTTGACGGGAGGAGGAATTGGTCTGAAGAGATTGGTTTTATACATGTTAATTACATGGCGGTACATTTCATCAGTATAGGTGAAACGGTTCAGGGAAATGAATTGAATGAGCTCTTGAAGAGTGGCTCTTTTCGTTTCTTTACCCGGGATATCGTAGGTTGGATCCGAGAAGTCGAACAAGATGTTACATTGATCGATTTTCTGAATGAATAATGGAATTTGCTCCTCTGGTAATACCTCATCAAAGTCTGGTAACTTGACAATCTGTTGGTACCTCTCACTAGTTGGCTCAAACCGGGACGATGAGTGTCTTTTAGGGGTAACAATAAGGTCAATGTCGAAACTTTCCCGGTGTGGCAGAGCGATATTGGGAGTAAGGGAGTATGGTTGTTGATGTCCTGCTTGCAGATGTGGTGCCACATGTACTCCCGTCTTGAACTCATCATGAAGTTCCAGCTGTGGGTGTGATTGATGTGGGGGCTGTGGTTGGTCCATGTCGACGTCGGTATTGTCGACCACAATTGTAGGTGAATTGTCCGTCAAAACCGGCAGCAGCAACCGCTTAGGCAGTTGAACAACCGGCAGATTACCACTCAGATTACTATTGAGCAGCAGATTACTATTGGTACGGGATGGACTTGGCAGTGCCAGCTTGGAAGACAAAGAGGTGCCGCCATTCTTACCTCCATTTGACGAACCGTTGGTCAGCAAATTGTTGCTTTTCTTTGACTCTTTAGGGTCTTTTTCTTTTTTTTCCTTCTTTCCCAGCGATTTAGAGCTTCGGGAAAGCCTGTTCTTGAATCCTTTCATCATCTTCCTCTAGTGGTCGCTGGTGGTGTTATTGTTGAAAAAAGAGTGATGTACGCGAATTTGCACACGACCGCCCCCTACAGTAAATAATGTTCAATTCTTCAGCTAATCGTCTAGAAACCACCCTACTATTTGCTATATACTCTGTCAATCATCCAACAAATTCTTGTTGAATTTAACCAACTCTTTCTTATGTTATGGCCTCATCTATTTAGATATAGTCATCCTGCATATAGAATATTTCATTTTGGGCGATAAAAAAATGGCAGTTATAGGAGAATCAGGTACAAAAGGGGAAGCAGGTCTGGGGATGGAATGTAAGTAGAGGAAGACAGAAAACACAGTGGAAAAAAGGATAATGTTTATTCGATCAACAGTTCCGGAGTCATATGTAAATCTTTGTTGTTAATAAGACTTAAGTAGCAGTTCCAACCAATGGAGATAAGGTTAACGGCAAGTAACCGGAACTGAACCGGTACAATGCTGAAATTGACAGCTTGAAATGTAGGCCATACTATCCAATTGCTTTTAAGTGTGGGCCACAAGTTGTTCTGCAATTTCGGCAAAATTTCCAGTACTGGTTTCCTCTCCAAAATCGTCATTACTGTATAGTACATTGGAATCCCTACCACCGGAGCGAAAACTAGCTGGTCAAGAGCCACACGTATAGCAGTACTTCCCACCAGAGATTTGGTGACATTAATCGAGTTTAAGAGCTTATACCACTTATCTCCTATAGGTGCGAAGATAACGCCTCCATAGGCAATAGCTCTTAAGGTTCTAGGATAGTCGTAGTCCTTCCTTTTATCACCGAATAAACTCTGAGCCAAGAAGTCTCCAGTACCAAAAAGAATCCCTGTAGTTACCATATTGGTAGCCAATGGACGCCTAAGTAGGAGCCGGTTGTATCTGGCATACATTTGCGATAAGATCTGTCTGTCAAGATTTTTCAGTACTGTAGAGCAAATATATTTTCATACAAAAGCAAGCAAGTGAAAGAATAGGAGGAATGGATCATCACACGGGTCAGTAGCCAAGACCCAGGGATGATGCAAACAGCCCTCGACATTATATATTGAATAGGTGGATTGATTCTATAACTCTATAAATATAATTCTATGGTACAATGCTACATTTCGATGGTGTTGATAGACGAATCGTCCATCTCGTGAATTTCCTCCAATATCTTTGAGTTGTAGTGGGTCTTGGAGTTGTGAATTAAGCTTAAAAAGCAGTTCCAACCTATAGACCAAATGTTGGACGCTACTACTCTTAAATGCACAGGCACGACGCTGAAACTGACGATTTGGAAAGCTGGCCATACCATCCAGCCAGTGGTCACAACTCTCCACCAGTTTCTTTGAAGCTTCTCATACGCCAAGTCGAGAGGATGTTCCTCAAGTGCCAAGGTTGTCAAGACAACGTTATAAAGAGGAATCCAGATAAGACCAGGAAAAATCAACTGATCAAGAGCCACTCTAAATACGTTATCAACGAAATTTATTTTCTTACTACTCCATATACCTCTAGTCTTCTTCAGGATGAACGGATTAGCAATTCGAGGCAATGTTTTAGTATACCAAGACACAGCAATAGGGGAGAAAAAGAAAGTACCGTAAGTCCAAGCTCTTAAAGTTCTAAAGTAGTCGTATTTGGCAACAGTTCCATCCTCTTTTTCATTAGGGAATAACAGTTGGGCTAACCCGTCCCCAAGTCCGAAGAGCACCCCAGTGGTGACCATATTGGTTCGGTATGGGTATTTCTTTAATAACGCATTGTAGGTATGAAACATTAGGCTGTGTCTGATAACCGGTCTATAACGTAGGTTTAGAACGGGGTAGTAGCACTTACTAGTGGAAAATCTGGTAGCAAGGGATATGTGTCAATATATATACACTTGTTGAGATGAGCTCGCTTGAGGCTTCCCGCGTTATCACGAACTTTAATCTCCGAAGACAACCTATAATCCCCGGTAGGTGCACCCAAACCTAACGGGCAAAGGTCGTGCGAATACCAGCCGTCAAAGTCAAATTGAAGGTTGTTTCAATATTGCCTTCGGTTGTAATTTTGCAATGACAAAGTTTTGAGACGTGCACAGACCAATCATTACTCCGACGGTTGCAAACCCTTGACTTGTGATTTTGAAAGATGGGGAGATATTAGGTACTCAGGCAAGTAGAGACTACCAGTGATGTTTCAGGGGTATTAGAAAGGCATCAGGGGGGTTCGAGGATTGTTTTATGAAACTGGCAGTAAATTCACTAGAACTAACAACGGCTAGTAGTAAACTCGCAGGACGTATCATACTTGTGTTACCACCTCTTTTTAAATCGATATAAATCATGTCTCTGGTATCTCGTTGTATGAACCCATACAATTCAAGTGCTTCTGAAACCATACTGATAAAGTGGTTCGATTAATAGGCAACCCCAGATTTAAAATGTCATCCAATTTTCAAAAACTGTCCTCGGTTATTTGATTTGTGGGGAGCGAAAAACATATAAATTCAGTCCAATTCCGGAAATTTTCTAGTGACCATATTTCAGAAAATGGCTAGCGTAACTAACACCGTCGACTCCTTACAAGGTCCAAACCCTAAGGTTCTCATTCAAGCCGAAAGAGCAAACCAAAAGTTTGATCCTGTATTAATGAACAACTTCTTGGAAGGTTCTGCTGAGGTCAGTCAGTTGAATAAAGAATTATTACAACAGATGGAAAGGGATCCAATTCTTGCCGCTAATCCTCATTACTATCACTTAACTAAGGAGGAACAAAGAGAAGTCACCGCTTTAAAGATCGCCAGAATGGCTCAGTACCTCGAAACTGACTCTCACGAAGTTTACAACAGAAGGGCCAGTTTGATCTCGGTTTTTGATCCTCAATTAAACACCAGAATTGGTATCAACTTAGGTTTGTTCCTTGGTTGTGTTAGAGGTAATGGTACCGCAGAGCAATACAAATATTGGTCTCAAACTAAAGAAACCGGGAAATTGAAGGGTATTTATGGTTGTTTTGGTATGACTGAAATGGCCCACGGTTCCAATGTTGCAGGTTTAGAAACAACCGCTACCTTCGATAAGTCTACAGATGAGTTCGTAATCAACACCCCCCACATTGGTGCCACCAAATGGTGGATCGGTGGTGCTGCTCATTCCTCAACCCACTGTGCGGTTTACGCCAGATTAAAGGTTGATGGTAAGGACTATGGTGTCAAGACTTTCGTTGTTCCTTTGAGAGACACCGACCATACTTTTTACCCAGGTGTCACCACTGGTGATATTGGTGCTAAAATGGGTAGAGATGGTATCGATAACGGTTGGATTCAATTCTCGAACGTTAGAATCCCAAGATTTTTCATGTTGCAAAAATGGTGTAAGGTCAGTGCTGATGGAGAGGTTAAGTTGCCTCCATTAGAACAGTTGGCTTACTCTGCTTTGATTGGTGGTAGAGTTACCATGGTCATGGATTCTTTCAGAGTCGGTGCCAGATTCACTACTATTGCCTTAAGATATGCTATTGGTAGAAGGCAATTTAAGGCTCAAGGTTCAAAGGAAGAGACCCAATTATTGGATTACCCATTGCACCAGAGAAGATTATTGCCTTATTTGGCTTCGACCTACTTGATTTCTAGTGGTGCTTATAAATTGGAAGCTACCATGGACAAGACCTTAAACACCTTAGATACCGCTGTTGCCAAGAATGACATGAAGACTATTATGAAGACCATTGGCGATATGAAGTCCTTATTCATCGACTCTGCTTCCTTGAAATCCACTTGTACTTGGTTAGCAGCTGACTTGATTGACCAATGTAGACAAGCCTGTGGTGGTCACGGTTACTCCAGTTACAATGGATTTGGTAAAGCTTACAACGACTGGGTTGTTCAATGTACCTGGGAAGGTGACAACAACGTATTAGCTTTGTCTGTTGGTAAGCCTTTGATCAGACAGGTTGATGAGATTTTGAACAAGGGTAAGAAAGCTACCGGATCTATTTCCTTCTTGAACCAAACCGAATACTTGAATGAAGACACTGTTTTGAAATCACTGAGTGATCTCGAAGACTTGGATAAGAACTTATTGGCCATTGAAGTTTTGATCTTGAGATTGTGTAAGGATTCCTTAGACACTATCAAGCAAAGTAACGGTCAATACGAAATAGTCTCCGCTGCTATGGTCAATATCTCTAAATTGAAGGCTCACCACTACTTATTGAAGACCTTCTTACTGAGATTACCAGAAGCTGATCCATCCCTTGTCCCATACTTGAAGTTGGTTGCTAAGTTATTCACTGCTTCGATTGTTTTCGACAAGTTCTCCGGTGACTTATTAACTTACTCTGTCGTATCTCCAAAGTTATTCAGTGAGATTAATCAAAAGTACATTCCAAGATTGTTACTTGAGATCAGACCTTTGGTTGTAAACTACACAGATTCTTTCCAACAACCAGACATGTTGTTGAATGCACCAATTGGTAACTACAACGGTGACATCTACGAAAACTATTTCAAGGTCGTTAAGACTGAAAATAACGTTTTCAACACCAAAGCCCCATACACTCCAGCATTGCAAGGCATGTTGAATAGACCATCTTTGGCTGAAAGACAAAGAAACGAGAGAACCAGCGAAGTTGCCAGCATCTTGTCCAAATAGTTTAGTATAAATAGTTTTATTATGAATTGACTTGAATCCCGTAGACATGAGATTTCCCCTGTAGAATATGTGGAGAGGTAAATATAGCGATATGTGTAGAGGTAAGAAAAGGCATGTGTACAGTAAATGTAGTGTATATACTTGGATGAGTGCTTTACTTCGACAAAACCTTTGCAGTGGCTTCAGAACGTTCCTGTCTTTGTCTTTCGGGCAAAGATGGTCTATTCAACATGTCTTGCAATGCTGGAGTGTATGGGGCTTTGGTGTCAAAAACGTTATTTTCAGCCTTGATGACGTGGAAGTAATTATCATAAATATCACCATTGTACTGCCCAATAGCTGAATGTAACAAATTGTCAGGCTGGAGAAAACTGTCAGTTAAAGGAATTGCCATATCTCTTAAATTTGCAAGTTCTCTTGGAATCAATTTTAATGAAATAGCAGCTTTCAATCTACTGTCAATCAAATTGAAGCTCATAAATTCAGGGGCGTATTCTTCTAAGATATAAACCAAGCAATATGTTCTTAAGATTGGTACCAAATAGCGGTTTAGGCCATTGTTATCGTTCAACTTCTGGAGGAAGACAGATAATAAATATTGATGGCATCTCAACTTAGATAAAGACACTCTTTCATAGCTAATGGCATCCCATCCTTGGTTCAAATTCTCTACAGCTTGTAGCCCAACCTTAATTATCAAGACTTCAAGAGCAGACAAGATATTTTGGAAGCTGTCCAAATCGGATTCCTTGACCAAAATTAAATCCTCTGAGTCCTTGTATTTTGCAGCTGCGTTCAAGAAGTCTAATGATCCCGTTACATTTTTGCCTTTTAAGACACCTTGTAAATTGGTGATGATAGTCTTTCCAACAGACATACCCAACACATTATTGTCGCCTTCCCAAGTACATTGGACTACCCAATCATCGTATGCCTTACCAAATCCATTGTAACTGGAATAGCCATGTCCACCACAAGCTTGCCTACATTGGTCAATACAAGAGGCTGCCAACCAGGTACATGTAGACTTCAAAGATCCAGAATCTATGAATAAGCTTTTAGTATTTGCAATACACTCTTTAATCATTTTTTGGTCATTAAGGTTGACGGCATTCTCCAAGTTCTCTACACATAGATTATGTTGAACATCTAACTGACTTGTCCCGACTGCCATAACATAAGTGAGTGCAACAAATGGCATCAATCTTCTTTGGTGTAAGGGATAGTCCAAGAGTTGAGTTTCTTCCTTTGAACCTTGAATCTTGAATTGTTTTCTTCCAATGCCATACCGAGTTGCAATAGTGATGAATCTAGCAGAAATCCTGTAAGAGTCTCCTGCCATAGCAACTCTTCCTCCCAATAATGAAATATAGCTTATTTGTTCTAAAGGAGGAAGATCCACATTGCCTTCTCTACTTACTTTACACCATTTTTGCAACATAAAAAATCTTGGAATTCGGACATTAGAGAATTGAATCCAGCCATTATCAACACCTTGTCTTCCCATTTTCGGGCCTATTTCTCCAACAGTGACCCCCGTGAATAATGTATGGTTTGAATCTCTCAATGGAACAATGAATGTCTTGACTCCATAATCCTTACCCTTGACAATTAATCTTGCATACACTACTGAGTGTGTTGCAGAATGAGCAGCACCACCGATCCACCATTTGGTAGCTCCAATGTGAGGAGTGTTAATGATAAATTCATCTGTAGACTCATCAAATTCAGCAGTAGTTTCACAACCAGCAACATTGGAACCGTGGCCCAACTCAGTCATACCAAAACAACCATATATCTGTTTGATGTGAATGGATTCTTTGGAGTGACACCAATAATTCACCTGGTCTGCAGTACCATTTCCTTTGATGCAATTGATGAAAAGCCCCAAGTTAACAGAGACCCTTATTCCAGTACTAGGGTCATAAACAGTGATCAAGCTTAATCTTTTGAAGAAACTGCTAGTGCCTTCTTGCTCCAAATATCTAGATAATCTCTCGATTCTCAAAGCTGTCAACTCTCGAGTTTCTTCCAATGAAGCATCATATTCGTAGAACTTGGATGATAAAATGGGATCACGTTCCAAATCAGCATAGAATCTGAGGATAGCGTCTGAATTACTGGTACTACCTTCTAAGAATTCGTGGATTCTCTTAGATGGAAAATTCTCGTATTTTGATCTTTCATAATGGATCAATTGTTGTGGATTGGGTGGTAGGCTGTAGCTAACTCTGTTAGTGACATTCATTTTCAATAATTGGGGTGCATTTGGCACGATATATATACCCGATTCCCCACTGTCTGGGTTGATCGGTTACTGCGTTACCCCACAAAAACATATTGGGCCATGATTTTGGGTATATGCACTCTTTGTTCGAAGCTTTGATAACCGTGGAAAGGGGGCCGAGTAAGGGGCCGAGTAGAAGGCCATCGGAAGGCAGTAGACTCGCAATATACTCGATTCGTATATGTTCTTTCTACTATTCGTACAGATGTAGCACGATGTGCTGTGTACTGTTGTACCATTTACTGTGCCGTATACTGTTATTTCCTACTCAGCGCTTTAGCACTACCGACTATCACAATTAATTACGTCCTCTAGACAGTGACCCTAGTTCTTTGATGTCCATTTCCCTCAAAATTCAACTCTTCACCTCCATGCTTTACTCAGATACTTTACTCTACACCGATACTCCAATGCTCTACACTGCACTCTCCCCTACACTCAAACATTCACTGCCCTTTCACTACACTACTAGTCCGACTACTATCCTCCACCTTCTTGTCTCTACTTTCTACAACACTTCTCCCTACTGATCCCACTTTCACCTCCTCTCGCCACTATTCACAGCACCTAGTCTCATACTCGTACTCATACTTTAGTCTTCACTCTTAAACTCTAAACAAAGTTCTTTCAATAGAAGGGGATTGGGTAGATAGAGTTGGTTACACACTTCGTTGATGTTAGTAATTTTGCAGTCATTAAAGACAATGTTGTATAATTATATAGTTATGTAGTGAGTGCATATTGCTAAGTCAATGGGGAACTCTGAACAAACTTCCTATTCCAATAAAGCCTCTATGGTGTTTGTCGAAGTGATCTCTGTGAAGTTGCAAAATCAGGAAATTCCAGCTTTTATGCAGTGGCATGCAACTTCGAGCTCTTTAGAAATCCTTTGAGCAATCTTCTTACTTTATGGCTAACATACAAAGGATGACAGAAGACATAATGCTGTTGAAAAGAGACAATAGGCTGTTGAAAAAAGATATTAAGTTGTTGAAACAAGACAGTAAGTTGTTGAGAAAAGACAACAAGTTGTTGCAAAAAGGCAACAAGTTGTTGAAAGACGACTTAAGAACCCTAAAAGAAGAACAGAGATCGGCCAAAGACACGTTGGACCGCCTCTCTTTGTGGGTCTTGGAAGAAGACAACATTCGTGCAGGGTCTCGAAACGGACACCATACTGACAGACTGAAGCCTTTCGATGTCTTAATGCCATATAAGCCACTTAGTTTCACCATTCCGGACACCGTTCCAGGTCTTGAGAAATTGAGCAGAGAACAGAAGACAGAACTACTCACGGCATTCAATCTTAAATGGACTGATGATGATCTGGATCAAGTAATCATGAGGAAAGTCTTCTCTGCAATGAACCTTCGAAGGCATCTATTATATCTTTATACTAGCCCAAGTAGATGCTGACGTCTTTGTGACTGAGAGCTCTATTACGCTTCCCGTCGTCTCTGAGAAGAGTATCCTTACGATATCGAACTCTGTCCCAAGTTTGGAGAAATTGAGCAGAGAACAGAAGACGGAACCAATTTCAGCGTTCGATAAACCATGTACAGAAGATTCCCTGGACGGACTTATCATGAATAAGGTCTTCGCTGCAATGTCCCTAGCTGAGCATATATCGACTATGAATCCATACCCAGAAGCGTAGTGAAGCAAAGGCACACCTCTATATGTTTTTTTTGATTTAACGCAAGTCTAAGGTATTTCCTTCAGTACTCAATGAAGATACTTTGACTCTAAGTTATATTATGATTATCTCCAAGGAGACAAAGAGGCGATTTACGATGACCCGGACAGAATTATTGATGACATGAGAGTCGGGAGTGAAAAAGCAATTGTAAGTTGTGTTTGTGTTTGTGTTTGTAGTATAAGTATAAGTGGTTGCAAAAAAAAAATTTCCTTACAAATATATGTCTCGAACAACAAGAAATTCCAGTGGAGCTCAGGGGAGTGAACCCGATCGTATAGTGGTTCCATCCCAGACTCCACCGGGACAACTTGATTCACCGACATTTGCTACTACGACTATAATGGTTCCATCCCAGAGTTCACTGGCTCGATCACTGGCTTCTCCACAGACTCGGGCTCTGGATCAAGGTGATGGACAAAGAAACCAAAGAGATATCATACTTGAAATATTTGAAATCACCATGAAAAACGCCAACAAAGAGTGCCCTGACACTATTCCAAATCTCAAAGGAGAAATGCCTGTTTTGAATGGCATTCCTATCTTGAAGGTCTCTGTCAATATGCCGAATGATCAAATTGACTACTTGTACAAACACCTGGATTGGCCTAAGCCATGTCCAGGTTATTCCCCTGAAGAGAAAAAACAAAATGTAATGGTCTTAAAAGTCAATCTCGGCTCTAAGAAAGTGGGTATTCCTAATTTAGTTGGAGGAGAACCAGCAAGAACAACTAACCCACATGTTCTTAGGCCTCAGGTAGATCAGCTCAACAGACCTATACTTGAACGTAATGGGGAGCATACTGATGTTAGGCGTCCTTTCGAGGTTCCCCAGCCTTATTTTAGACTTGGTTTCACTATTCCTAACACCATTCCACGTCTTAAGAAATTGAGGAAGACTCAAAGAAAAATATTAATTAGTGGATTCAATGGAGCTTGGCGGGATAATTACACTCCAGAAGATGTTATGAATGAGATCTTTAACTTAATGGGCCTCGGCCACCATATTTCTCGCCCCCAACATGTTTTAAATAGGTAGTGAATATATTGCTAAGTCAATATGGAACTCTGAACAAACTCCCTATACCAATTAAGCCTCTATGGTCCGTAGTGATCTCTGTGAAGTTGCAAAATTAGGAAATTCCAGCTTTTATGCAGTGGCATGCAACTTCGAGCTCTTTAAAAATCCTTTGAGCAATCTTCTTACTTTATGGCTAACATACAAAGGATGATAGAAGACATAATGCTGTTGAAAAGAGACAATAGGCTGTTGAAAAAAGATATTAAGTTGTTGAAACAAGACAGTAAGTTGTTGAGAAAAGACAACAAGTTGTTGCAAAAAGACAACAAGTTGTTGAAAGACGACTTAAGAACCCTAAAAGAAGAACAGAGATCGGCCAAAGAAACGTTGGACCGCCTCTCTTTGTGGGTCTTGGAAGAAGACAACCTTAGTGCATGGTCTCAAAACGGACACCATACTGACAGACTGAAGCCTTTCGATGTCTTAATGCCATATAAGCCACTTAGTTTCACCATTCCGGACGCTGTTCCAGGTCTTGAGAAATTGAGCAGAGAACAGAAGACAGAACTACTCACGGCATTCAATCGTAAATGGACTGACGATGACCTGGATGAAGTAATCATGAGGAAAGTCTTCTCTGCAATGAACCTTCGAAGACATCTATTATATCTTTATACTAGCCCAAGTAGATGCTGACGTCTTTGTGACTGAGAGCTCTATTACGCTTCCCGTCGTCTCTGAGAAGAGTATCCTTACGACATCGAACTCTGTCCCAAGTTTGGAGAAATTGAGCAGAGAACAGAAGACAGAACTACTCACGGCATTCAATCGTAAATGGACTGACGATGATCTGGATGAAGTAATCATGAGGAATATCTTCTATGCAATGAACCTAGCTAAGCATAGATGGGCTATGAATCCGTACCCATATGGGTAGAGAAGCAAAGACCTGTAGGCCTCTCAAGATATGTTTTAATTTTGCAGCCACTAAAACTAATTTTGTATAATTGTGTATTGCTACTCACCACTTTTGATGCTCAAGCTCGTACACTCTTTGAACTCTACACCGCTTCTCACTACATTCGAGGCTCATTCAAACTATATCGCTTCTCGCTTCTCACTTCGTTCGAAGCTCGAAGCTCAAAGCTCGAAGCTCGAAATCGCACTTTGCCACTATGTCAAGAGAAGACCCCCTCAAAGCAGAGAAGGACTTCACCGCCATTTTAGACAAAGAACTCCCTGAAATAGATGCATTAACAGACTACAAAGAGTCTATTGATAAGTATCTTAACTTAGAGAAGCAAGTAAGACAATCATCTGACTTAAAGTCTTCTAAGAGAATCTTGAAAGAGATCATTAATAAGTTGATTACCAACAATGACTGGGAGTATCTCAATGAATTATTACCTATCTTAAGTAAGAAACATGGACAATTGAAATCATCCATGCAATACTTTTTAGCAGAGATCATCGAAGAATTAAATAAATTAGATGAATCTAATCAACAACAGTTGGACTTGAAAATAAAGGTTATTGAAACTATTAGAACTATAAGTGATAAGAAAATCTTTGTAGAAGTAGAAAGAGCTATTGTTTCTAAACAATTGAGTGATATATACTTGAATAAGCTTAATGATTTGGATAAAGCAGTTGAAATCTTAACTGATTTACAAGTTGAAACCTATTCTTTAATGAAGTTTGAAACTAAAATCGAATATATCTTACAACAAATCAAACTCGTTTTATTACAAAAGGATTTTAATCAAGCTAAAATTTTGTCTAGAAAGATCTTAATTAAGACTTTAAAGAATTTTGAAAAAGCCGATGAATATAAGGCAACTTACTTGAAGTACTTGATTGAAATTGGTGAAAATGAAAATGATTATATTTCAATTGTAGAAAACTCATTGAAATTGATTGAAATTCCACTTGTTAAAGAAAGTGATAGTTTTGATAATATTCTTGTCTCAATTGTTTACTACATTATCTTATCACCATTTGACAACTTGCAACTGGATTTAATAGCTAAGATCAAAATCAATACTTCAATCTCAAAAAATGTTGACGCTAAGATCTTCAAATTACTTGAAATCTTCACCACTAATGAATTAATTCATTGGTCTAGTATTGAAAGTCTATATGCTGCAGAATTCAAGAAATCTGCTATTTTCTCTAATGAGTTGAACTATAAAAACTTGCAAAAGAGAATAATTGAACATAACTTGAGAATTATTAACAAATATTATAATTTCATTAAGCTTGATAGATTATCGTATTTGTTACAATTATCTAACGATGAACTGGAAAAATATGTAAGTGAACTCGTCAATAGTGGTATGATATCAGCAAAGATCAACAGACCCAAAGGAATTGTTAAATTCCAGAAACTTGAGAAATTAGATGATTCAGTAAATAACTTGTTGAATGACTGGTGCTATGATGTAGATAAGTTATTGGAAGAAATTGACCAAATAGGTCACTTAATCAACAAAGAAGAGATGATGCACGGAATCAAGCAAATTAAATAGAGCTCCGGAGCTCCGAACGGAGAGAGAAGCAACGCAGGGGAATAGGGGAAGTAGAGGGTTTTGTATTCCACGGTTGCAGAAGTCTATACAACAGTTCACAGCTCTAATAAACAAGTTTTAAACAGCAGCTCTACAACAGCTCTACAATAGCTCTACAACAGCTCTTACGTGTCTAATACAACAAGTTCAATTTATCTAGTTCTATACAACAAGTTCAATACAAGTCTATACAACTTCTAAATAACAACTCCAATACACGTCCCACTAGCTTCGCTAAGCGGTCTGCCTACGTCGCTTCTCGCTCTGCTTGAAGCTCAATACAACAAGTAGCCGGCAACAACAGCCAACATAGATAACCAGGATACATTTTGGACACTTCCAGAGTCTTTGGATTTAGAGGATTTGGCGGAAGAAGATTCATCAGCATCATCAGCATCATCAGTACCACTAGAAGATGAACCAGTGCTATCAGAGTCATCATCGTCATCAGATGAGCTAGAAGATGGTTTTGAGCCAGTAGAACTGTAGTCACCAGAATCATCGTCATTGTTGCCTTTAGCGATACATGCCCATTGAGTAGCAGCTTTGAGACCACCACCTGAAGGTTCAGCATCAGCAATAATATATTTCAAAGCACCCTTTGGAGTATCTGGAATCTTGTTCGAAGCTTCCCAGTCACTTGATTTAGAAGGGCACTTAGAGTGGGCCAAGTCTTCTTGGTAATCACCATCACCAGTTGGATTCTTTACCTTCGTAAATTGCTCCTTTAAGTTATCAAAGTCATCATTGGTTTCGATATCATCCCCATCGATTTTAACTAACCCATAATTGTTGTCCTCCTCTGAGTACTCATAAACCAACCCTCCACTGAACACCTTAGTCATTTTGGTTGAGTAAATGGCCTCAACTTCAGTAAAAGGTCTTGGGTTTATTTTATTGCAACCGAATTCAGAAAAGAAAATAGGAACGGAATAATTAGAGAAAGTTTCAACCTTTTGATCGTATCCAGAACCAGTAAATGATGAATCACCACACCAAGAATAATCGTTAAAACCAAACATATCAACTCTAGCCATTTCATCATCCCCACAATTGAAATATTGAGCAGTTTGCAATCTATTTTCAGATACATCTGCAGCTGAATAACCTACTGGGATTTGTCTTAATTTTCTATTTTTAAGAAAATGTTTAATGTCTCTAACAACTGCTTTAACATAAGGAGCAGCACTAGTAGATTCCTCATCATTGATAACTTCATTACCAGCAAAGAGACCTAAAGTATTATTATAACTAGCCACTTTCAAAACCGAAGCAAAGACTTCATTCAAGTACATGGTATTATAAGAACATTCCGATTCATTTCCTCTAGTGATTGAAGCAAATGGGGTATTAACATCAAAAATCACATAAATTCCTGCATCAGCTAAAGCCTTCATGCACTCTTTATGAGTCTTAGTATTATCAATGGAGTAGATTCTAATGGTATTGATACCCAACTCTTTAAAGTATTTAATATCTCTCTTACAAGTAGAAGGGTTACTAATAGGGTCAGTTAATTTAGATGATCCACCTGGTTGGTAATCTAATCCCCTGATATAGAATCTTTCATTAGTCTCCGAGTTGAAAAAGGCATTTCCTCTTACTTCAATAGGAGCAATACAAAAGGCAACATGTACCCATATAAAAAGCGAAAGAATAAAGTTCATACTTGTTTGTTTGTAAATAAAGGAAATCAGTAAGTTTATATATAAATAGTGAAAAGGCTCAAAATGCCCCAGAAATAACAAGAGAAAAATAGAAGGAAGACAAGAAAAGTATAATTTCGTGTAGCGTGGGCGTAGCGGTGAATGAGCGTGGGCAGGGAAACAGGCGTTGGCGGAGCGGGGCGTGTACAGCGGGTAGCTGGCGTGAAAGAGAGTGTGTCTAAATAGGAACAGAGAGAGATTTGGTGCCTGGAAGTATAGCGGTTATAGGAGTTCTTGAGCGTTTGAGCCGTTTTTTAATGAGGTACGAATAAGAGGTGTGAGAGCTGGTACAATAGTTCTTTTGGCGTTGTGGCAGTGCTATGTAATTGTAGTAATTAGTTGTATTTTCGTCAAGCTTATACGTATTTCAATTGTTGTAAAAGCTTGGAAGTTGTCTTGGAGGTCGTCTTGGAAGCTGTCCTGCATGTATGAGGCCTTAGAAAGCTTGGGGAAAGGCTTAGCTACAGTACTATTTCAGAACTACCAGTAGTTGGTGACTCTACCATTAAGCTTTGGATATTTTATCTTCCTATTTTTATCCCCCTATTTTTACCTTTCTATGTTTATTGTCCCATGTCATTACATGTTTCATGTCCGGATCTAGATTTGAAACTGGTATATGCACATGTAAATCAATTGCAGCAAGACTGCATGGGAGGTAAATAACTTGAGCAAGCTATGGAGTCCTGCACGGAATCGTACTCAGAGATCGTGGTCAGATGAGTCAAATAGCTACAGAGCCGAAGGGCCCATAGACACGCGTCGTAAAGTAGTCGTACAGGCTTACAATCTTTCAGTATTCACTCGCCAGTCTTCACTCGCCAGTCTTCACTCGCCAGTCTTCACTCGCCAGTCTTCACTCGCCAGTCTTCAGTCTCACATTTGTACAGATCATAAAAGTCTTTACACGCATCCCATACAGCACCATGCACCATGTGGGACAATCACACGCAGCAATATCCACATTAGTCGTAACAGTAGCAAGTAGCTTTCAGTAGTCATAGCAGTTGTCATAAGACAGTACCATAAAGCCTATCTTATCTTCATGAACTCGTTAGTCCCACACGAAACACTCTTCAGCCTCGCACACGACTCTCATTTTTGCTCAGTCAACAACATGGCGTCACAGATCCACTTCCTTGATATCAAGGGCAAGTCGCTTCTATCCAGGGATTATAAAGGTGACATTGACTCTAGTGCCATTGAGAAGTTCCCCATGCTTCTTTTGGAGATGGAAGAGGACCAAACTGAGTCGAATTACCGCCCCTTCATCAATCATCAAGGAATCAACTACATATTCATTAACCACAATAATCTATACATTTGTGCTTTGACGTTGAAGAATGAAAACGTCATGTCCATAGTCATCTTCTTGTCGAAGCTCATTGAAGTCTTAACTCAATATTTCAAGCATCTCGAAGAAGAATCGATCAGAGATAACTTTGTGATAATATATGAATTGTTGGATGAAATGATGGACTTTGGATTACCACAATTGACTGATACTAAGATATTGAAAGAGTATATTACTCAGGATTACTATAAATTGATCAGAAATACTCCTTCCAGGGTTGTGCAACCTCCTAATGCAGTTACTAATTCGGTTAGTTGGAGAAAGGAAGGCATTTTTTATAAGAAGAATGAAGCATTTTTGGACGTTATTGAAAATATTAATATGTTGATAAATGCCAATGGTCAAGTGTTGAATAGTGAGATCCTAGGCGAAGTTAAAATTAAGTCACATTTGAGTGGTATGCCAGACTTGAGACTAGGCTTAAACGATAAAGGGATTTTTAGCTCCGAGGAAAATGGTGGTGGAAATGCCAAAGGTATAGAAATGGAGGACATTAAATTCCATCAATGTGTCAGATTATCAAAGTTTGAAAATGAGAGGATCATTACTTTCATTCCTCCAGATGGTGAGTTTACTTTAATGTCTTATAGACTCTCTTCCACCCAATTTTTGGTGAAACCCTTGATCTTGGTTAATTGTAAAACTAAGATCCATAAACACTCTAGAATTGAAATCTTATGTTCGGTAAGGACCCAGATCAAAAAGAAGTCCACTGCAAATAATGTAGAGGTAATAATCCCTATCCCAGAAGATGCAGATACTCCTAAATTTGTGGCAGAATATGGTACTGTTAAATGGTATCCGGAGAAATCATGCGTCATCTGGAAATTGAAGACATTCCCAGGTGGTAAACAATACCATATGAAGGCAGAATTAGGATTACCAGCAGTTGATGATAATGAAGATATCATATTAAAAAAGCCAATTAAAGTCAACTTCTCAATTCCTTATTTCACAACATCAGGTATCCAGGTCAGATATTTGAGAATTAATGAACCTAAATTGCAATACCAATCGTATCCTTGGGTTAGATATATCACCCAATCAGGGGAAGATTATACTGTCAGAACACGATAATTTCTTTCGCATCTATAGAGATAAAAAATATACGAAACATGGAGCAGTTAATACGAGAGGAAATCCGTCAATATTTAGTTGTATCCAACTCCAAGTCTCTTATGGGATTGAGGATGAAGAACGTAAATACAATAGCATCCAAAGTTGACGGTAAAGTTGTTAAAGATTTGGTTAGCAAGAAAGCTTATTATACTTCCAAGCTTTGGAAACTTCTCAATAGTGCAGCTCCAGAAACCAATCCAGCCTCGGGTCCAGAAACTTCAACCGATGATGCAATACTTGATCCGACTGTTATAACTAACAGACACTTAGCAGAGAAGTACTTATTATCGATAATAGAATCCGGGAGAGAAGATTTTATAACCGTAATTAAAGACCATTTCAACTTTCAAAAGGCTGCGAAGGTAGATAGAGAGTCTGCCTCCAATAAAGAAGATTTCGACCTAAAACTCGTACAAGAATGTGAAAACATGGAGGAAAGGTCATTACGTGTACTTAAGAAGCATAAAGTACCTTATTTCGTACTAAATCCCGCGTATGATTATCCTCAGCTACCTCAAGATAAAATCTGGATGCTTGAAAAAGTAATAGAGAAGTGCAAAATGTAATTATATAATAAATATCCCTTCCGTGGACTATATACATTAGTCGTTCAATGACTTCATTATGAATAAATCTCAAATAAATCTACTCCTCTAAATCGGTAACACAACCTTTGGAGGCATCGGTTACCAATCTTGCATATTTAGATAAGGTACCTCTCTTGTACCTTGGAGCTGGTGGTTTCCAGGACTTTCTTCTTTCCGCTAAAACGGATTCATCAACTAAAACATCGATCTTATTGTTTTCTGTGTCGATAACAACAATATCACCATTCTCAACCAAACCAATTGGTCCTCCTACAGCTGCTTCTGGAACAATATGTCCAATTAAGAAACCGTGAGAACCACCGGAGAATCTACCATCTGTTAATAACGCAACATCTTTACCTAAACCGTAACCCATAATTGCAGAAGATGGCTTTAACATCTCTGGCATACCTGGACCTCCCTTTGGACCTTCGTACCTGATAATGCATACAGTCTTCTCGCCCTTCTTAATTTCACCGTTTTCTAAAGCAGCGATAAAGTTCTCTTCACCGTCGAAACACTTGGCTGCACCTTTGAAATAGGTACCTTCTTTACCGGTAATTTTACCAACAGCACCACCTGGGGCCAAAGAACCCTTCAAGATTTGCAAGTGACCGTTTGGCTTTAATGGATTAGATAATGGCATGACAATATCTTGCCCTTCTGGAAGTCCTGGTAAATCCTTTAAGTTTTCAGCAATAGTCTTACCAGTGACTGTCATTTGAGAGCCATCGATCATTCCTTCCTCTAATAATAATTTCATTACCGCAGGAGTACCATTACCTAAGTCGTGTAAATCGGCCATTACGTACTTACCACTTGGTCTGAAATCACAAATTAAAGGAGTTCTGTCACTGATCTTTTGGAAGTCATCAACAGTTAACTCGATGTCAAAACTGGAGGCAATAGCGATCAAGTGTAAAACGGCGTTAGTCGATCCTCCAGTAGCAATAATATAGGTGATAGCATTTTCGAAAGATTTTTTAGTGATGATATCTCTTGGTTTCAAATCTAATTCCAACAAGTTCTTGATGGCATAACCTACATTGTCACATTCATCAGCCTTGGATTGAGAAACAGCTGGGGCAGAAGAAGAATATGGTAAAGATAAACCCAAAACTTCAGCAGCAGATGCCATGGTATTAGCAGTGTACATACCACCGCAAGCACCAGGGCCAGGACATGAGTTTTTAACGATATCCATTCTTTCCTCGTTGTCAATTTGCTTGGATAAGTATTGACCAAAACTCTGGAAAGCAGAAATAATGTCAACCTTCTTAGGCATATTAGGATTGGAGGCCCCGCAGGAAGTCTCACCTGGTAAGATGGTACCACCATAAACCATGATACTTGGTCTGTTGTGTCTAGCCATAGCCATTAATACACCAGGCATGTTCTTATCACACGAAGGGATGGCAATGTTGGCATCGTACATTTGAGCCAAAGTCATGGTCTCAAACGAGTCAGCGATGATTTCTCTAGATTGAAGTGAAAATTTCATACCTTCAGTACCATTGGTGATACCATCAGATACACCGATTGAATTGAATTGCATACCTTTTAATCCTGCCTTGTTAACAGAAGCAGTAACTCTGTGGTTCAAGTCCATCAAGTGCATGTTACATGGATTACCAGTCCACCACACAGAACCAACACCTACCTGAGCCCTATGCATGTCCTCATCAGAAAAACCAGTGGCGTAAAGCATGGCTTGAGAAGCACCCTGACTAACATCCTCAGTGACTATGGATGAGTACTTGTTCAACTTCTTTGGCGCCAGTCTCGGGCAACTAGACGCAAACGTTCTGATAAACTGCTTCATTAATGAGTCAAATTTTTCGCTGGACTTTTTTGATCTTAGGACAGGCGGAATCGGGCGTTTGGTGCCGGAAAAGGCGAGAATGTGCCCCAATGAGATTGCAACCATTTGTAAGACAGTCAGTAGGGGAAAGAATTGTGGCCAGGAAGTACTCCAAGTTGTTGTCTCATGTCTCATCGAATGTTAAGAGAATCGTAAGGAGAATCGTAAGGAGCATATCTCTAGAATGTTTTAGGTTTGACTTAATTAGCATAATTTAACCATAGCAGCATAATTTAGTTACAAAATTTAACTAGCAAAATTAATTAGCAAAATTAATTAGCAAAATTAATTAGCAGAATTAATTAGCATATTTTATCGCTCAGCATTTAAGCATCTACCAGTAATTACACAATAGGCCAAATCACCCCAAAAGAAATCTGAAAGACCTAGGCACCTCTACTTCTTCTCAATAGTCACCATACTAACTATGGTCGTATTCGGACTACTGCAAACATACTTTAAACCTACTTCACCTCTTACTTATAAGTACGTCATGTGAAAATTTCGCATCATTAATTTTAGTTATCATGGCAGAGAAGAGACTATTTAAGGAATATAAACTGCTTCTAAAGTCCCATCCTAGTAATATTAATCATCAGATAGTGGATATTGTTCCAAAAGATCCTGAAAACAATATTTTCGAATGGACAGCAACAATTTGTAAACCCAATCGTCATGATTCCCCATATTATTACAATGGCCAATGGACTCTTGATATAGCCGTTTCCGATCAATACCCTATGAAACCTCCAGTAATACGGTTCAATAAAAGAACACCAATCAATCACCCAAACATCAATATCGAAACTGGCGAGATATGCTTGGATATACTCAAATCGGAGAACTGGTCACCGGCATGGAACTTGGTTAATCTAGTGGTAGCCGTGCTCCTGTTGATAGATGATCCAGAGCCAGACTCCCCATTAAACATTGATCTGGCCAATTTGTTCCGTGCAGATAAGGCTGCCTTCGAGTCGTTAGCTCAATTCACCATATGGAAGCATGATACTTTCCATAATAAGGTTAAAGACGCTCAAGGGGTAAAAGAGGTCTCGTTGAAGCAAGACACACCCCCTTCGAATTTAAGCATAATCCAGGATGTGGGGAAACAAGTAGCCGAGGACTTCATAAGCAAGGTAGATGAAATCAAACACTCGAAGGAAAGCTCAGTTGATTCAAATATAGATGTCAACTACAAAACTGCAAAAAAGAAGATAGTGGAGGACGTCAATAGACAAGTTCAAGAGCTCTGTTCTAAGTCCGTGTCTCCCCCTAATGAAGCATCCAAGCGAACGGTGGTTGACCCTGTAATCGAGGATGAGAAGAAGAAGTTTCTTAAAGAGGTCGACAATAAGATCAACGAGTATCAGAAGAGATCCCAATCGGCCCTGCCAGAGACGCAGCCAGAAACACTCTCAGAGACCCATCCAGAGACCCATCCAGAGACCCATCCAGAGACCCATCCAGAGACCCATCCAGAGACCCATCCAGAAGCTGAGCTAGGGGAGTCTGCAGGAACAGCCTTGACACCCACAGAAACAGAGTCTACAGTGAAAACTGCTACTTCTGCATCCTCCAATTCCACAAACACGTCGACGTTGGGCAAACTCAAGAAATCACGGTCTGTCAAGGGCAAGAAATCTAAACGGGACCGTTTAAAGGACCTTGTTAAGAAAGCTACATAAACTGTAATAAAATTAGATATAACTAGATATAACTACATAATGCATAGTTCGTTGAACTCTACATAATCATTCTCTGCTAAGACCACTTATGGTTTCAGTCAAGTCACACCCTCATCACACTCCAGGCCTCTCGCACACTGGCTCATGAGTTCACTGCCATAAGTTCGCTCACTGCCATACCACATTTTTAGATCGCGTAAACAATGTCTGGGGAGAGCAGAAGAGATCTCTTGGAGTGGCTCAACACGACATTCCAGTTGTCGTATACCAAGGTGGAGCAATGCGGTACCGGTGCTGCGTACTGTCAGATTTTGGACTCGATCTATGGGGATATTCCAATGAGTAGACTCAAGTTCGATGCGAGGACCGAATACGAGTATCTTGACAACATGAAGGTCTTACAGGCGGCGCTTCAAAAGCATCACATCACCAAAATCATTGATGTCAGTAAGCTTGTCAAGTGTCGCTTGCAGGATAACTTGGAATTACTTCAATGGTTTAAAAAGTACTGGCTGGATCATCAACAGGTCAACGCAGAATATGATCCCGTGGCCAGAAGGAATATGAAACGGGTCACCAGTCGAGTACCTTCACTGAGTGGTGTGCACAGTGGTGGTGTGCATAACGGCGTGTCGTCTCTGAATGTGGCCTCTGCACAACCTCGAGCTAAAAGAGTGACAAGCACCCCACTGGTGCAAACCCCTCGGACGGTTTCAGCAGCTTCTCATGTCAAGGTTAGTGAATTGAGTAGCCAGCTTGCAGAGGCTAATAATACCATTGACAAGTTACAAACAGAATTAGAAATGACCAGAGTAGAGCACAATGGATTACAATCTGAAAGGCATTTCTTCTTCAGAAAATTAAGAGATATAGAAATATTAGTGGGTAACATCGATTTGTTCCTGAAAGAAGACCTCCAACCGGAGTTCATTGACTTTGTAGAAAAAGTCCGTGAAATCTTATTCAAACAAGAAGAGGGTTTCTTCGTGGCTAATGACGACGAAGAGATTGATGAAATGGATGAATCTGAAACCTTCTAGCTAGCTCCTTCTTCAAGTCACTAGCATATTGTAACTGAATATACCTCCCACGCGCCTCTTTCTCTCCTATCTCGTGACTCTCTCACCCCTCTTGTGCTCTCAACACTTCTTCCTTTGTGATGTCTCACTTTTGACTTCTCCAGAGACCCTCTGATTTCCATCGCAAATTTTCAGCTCATCAAAAATTTTTGCAAACAAAACTACACACGTCCCCACCAAACCCCTAGAGAACCAGGTTCTTCTCCCAGTGCATATTGAAGCAACCCCCATATAGACCTAGTAGATACGTGCTGAATCGTCAGTGATCCAGTATCTTCCAGACACCCAATATCTGCATACGCAATTAACGCATAAACGGTTAAGTTAGTCAAGACATGACTGCAGCGCATCTGCATCCTCTGCAACATCACAGCCTGCACAGTCATAGCCATGGCCATGGCCATGGACATGGTAATGGACCCGGACATAGCCACGGGCACGGTCATTTCAACTATAATAGACGCAATCTGTCGGCACTGCCATATCCTGTACCCATTAAACACAATTCATCTAATAATTATACCCACCAAAGAAGTTATAGTCATGGGCACTACGACCAGCCAGAGGATGATTTTCGAGTGCTGAGCTCTGTACCCACATTATCTCGAGAGTTTGTTGTTCGAAGGATAAGCGAAGGTGAAACCGGTAGGTTAAAAGAAGAGCTCAAATGCGAGGCTTGTGGTAAAGGCTACAAGCATATCTCGTCACTCGCCAAACACTTGTGGGAACACACACCTGAGTGGAATGTCACAAAAAAACTCCTCATTTCCAAGCACCAGCAGGTCCAGTTGCTTGAGGCCGCCAGTATTTTGGTAGGTATGAATGAGCCACCATTTTCCAGCCGAAGAAATAGCGTATTCCAAGACGATGACGATTCTGCTATCAGTTCCGCGCCCGTTTCCAAAACTCCAACCCCTCCCATGAAAAACTACACTCGATCAAACTCTCTCTCGTTGCCCGACACTGACCATGACAAAGAAACCGGTGTTCTTGATGGTGGTTATTTAGATACTAAATCACGTGCATTGCGAACATCAAGAGCAGGTTCAATAACATTCAATTCTAAAGAAGAGCTAGTGCTCGGCGACATGGAGTGATGTATATATATTAGTCTAGACAAATACAAAATAACAAGTATCTACTATTCATGGGCGCACCGGTGCTGGTGTTGGTGTCGCAAGCCACAGGTGAGTTGACAATTATTTTTCGCAGCAAAAATTTTCAATACGAAGCGATGTAGAGTTTTGGCCTGGCTGCCCACAGCCAGAAATCCCCTTGTGGACGACCGTTTTGGTCGAAAGCTTGGGGCAAGACGGATTCGCCTTGTTATATTGAAAGTGCATCATAGTACATCGGGCAATGCTTCGGCGGTTTGCCTGCCCGGTGTCTCCAAGAACACAAACATATATTCTCTATATCTATTTACATGAGTAGGAGCAGTAGCAGTGTCCTGAGTTCCATAGTGTGTCTAGACCCGTAGTATGGACCCACGGTTCCTCTAGACCATAGCTTTTCAAGGTCGTAGTTCTTCTATATTGGTTACCGCTATGACTACCTAGAGACTGGGATGAGTAGGTACTGTGATCCTTGGCAGTACGTAGGCATTAATCCTTGGGCTCTTCACCTCTGATGATTTCACCGGTCAAAGGCTGTACTTTCTCGAACTGCTCCTTCAAAGAAAGCTGTTCTTTGTGTTCCAAGTCGTTCTTCAATAACTTCAGGTTATGGGCGAATCTATTTTTCCTTTCCTCCAATCTCTTGGCATCTTTAATAGGACCTTCACGCAAGGAGTCCCTTTCAGCACGCTGTGAGTAGTTGATGAATACAAAGGAACCCACAGCAAACGCTATGGACGACCCAAGAGTGATCTTAGAAGCGGTAGACATGAGAAAATATCGCACCATTGCAGCACCAAGAATATCGTCTACATCGACAGAGGTAAAGCCAAGAGTTTCAAAACAGTTCCAAAACAGTTCCAAGTACAGTCCTAGTAGTTTGTCTGTATAGATAGTTTCTATGATTTTTTACGATTTTAATCAAATGTTATTCTTAGAATTGAAGTGTGATTTTCGTGATTTTCACAATTCATTGAGATGCAAATCATTACACCATAAGCCACATCTACCAAGATACTAACTACTCGTGTATATTCCTAGACCATTTTTTAATTAGGAATTGTCAGTTCAACTACCTAAGTGACTTCAGAGAGACTTGCATTACGTTCCTATTACGATCCTATTAGCTTCCTATCACATTTCCTCTCCATGCTTCCATTGCATAATCGGATTTACCGTTTTTCAGCCGGACGGCTTGATATTTTCTGGCTCAATATTTCAGATATTTTCTGGCTCAATATTTTCAGGTACCAAATTCATCTCTTACCACATAACTTTCTATATGATTACTCTAACCGGTTCTCCCCAGGCCACTCCCTCTTCAATGACAGGTCAAACCCCGGCGAATGTCCGGTTGAATGTCATGGAAATACCCTGTCCATCACCTGGTCAGCACTCGCACCGAAATTTAAAAACAACCAACATGATGAACGTAGATTCGTCGGACCTGCCTAAGCCTAAAGTGCTGAACCTAACTAAGACACTTCAAAATCAAGGAGATGGTGGCAGTCAGAGTTCCGAGTTTGCAAATGAAAATAAAGTATCACAATCTGCACCAGTACATCCTCCCAGTTATATATCTGCAACTAGGCACCATCAAGACCAGAACTCCCGAATCGGAAGTGTTAATCCTCAAGCTGTAGGATCACATACCCTGCAACTTAGTCCGAATCAATACAATAACCAGTTTAATCAGTTTAACTCATTCAACGATCTGTTTCATCGAGACTCCCTGCAGTACATCCCCACCTCACATAATACTCCCAATATGGTACTGCTGTCATACTCTCTGAATCATCTGTATAACCGGTATCTGTTTAAACCTTCCCACCTGATCCCCACCACTAATGTTAGCATCGACAACAACTTCATCCTGCAATTTAACCGTAGTGTACCTAGTCTGGCCACTAATTCAGTCCCCAATTCGGTGCCCAATTCGGTGCCCAGTTCAGTACCTTCAGCCATACCCCAGCAACCCTCTCATAGTTCCCAGTTTAATTATATAACTGAGCCCGATCACTACATGACTTATAGCGAGTTTTTCCAAACCCTTGCTGCCAGTGGCACCGAGTCTGACGATGAGCATCTCAATATAATAGAATATCCCGTCAACGACTTGATTTTAATGCTTTCATGTCTTCTTACAAAAATCATCGAAGCTAACGATAAACTACACCCCAATCATTTCGACAACACTGTCGCCA
This sequence comes from Yamadazyma scolyti, assembly GCA_003707025.2. Classification (NCBI taxonomy): domain Eukaryota; kingdom Fungi; phylum Ascomycota; class Pichiomycetes; order Serinales; family Debaryomycetaceae; genus Yamadazyma; species Yamadazyma scolyti. The sequence continues at coordinate 73,019 of PPMW02000012.1, read as the reverse complement.
TACGCCAGAAGCTTAAGGAGGAGAAAAGAGTAAAACGTCTTGAGAGACAACACCTGGACTATCATGAAGTGTCTGTATCAGAAGCAGTAGTAGAAAATGAGAGTTCCGATGACGAAGAAGATGAAATGAAAAACAAATATCTTGCCAATGTGTTGGCTTTCCATGGTACGAATGTCCCTGGTATTTCTTTACACGCTTACCTTCTGCGAGTGTTGAAGTACTGTCCAGTGACGAATGAGGTGTTTTTATCACTATTAGTCTACTTTGATCGAATTGCAAAGAGGGCTAATAACCTCCGAACTAAGAGTGATGGAGACAAAGAACCGGAACAACTCTTTGTCATGGACTCTTACAATATCCATAGACTAATAATTTCAGGAATTACTGTCCTGTCTAAGTTTTTCTCCGACATCTTTTATAAAAACTTACGATATGCAAAGGTAGGAGGATTACCGTTGGAGGAGTTAAACTATCTCGAATTACAATTTCTACTCTTATTGGACTTCAAACTCATGATCTCGGTTGAAGACCTACAGAATTACGGCGACTTGTTGCTCCGCTTCTGGAAACGTGAGCAGATCACCAGTCAGATCGTCGACGAGCGTACCACATCATAATGCAGCATTATATTACCCACTCGCATATACGTCAAAGTATACTAGACTACGTCATATGTTACTATATTAATTCATCATTAATTCACTATAGGACAATATATCATTCTATAAAACACCTGTAGCGAAACTTGCTCTCACATCGGCCCATATCTCCAGAGGGCCCGGAACCCTGTCTGGGTTCGGGTGCCTAGCGGGACACCTAGCGGGACGCCTACTTGGGCCTAGGGATCCAGTCTGGGGCGTTCTTAACGCAGTAGCTATCGGCACAACCGCATGGCTTCAATTTCGTCACGTCCGTTTGCTTATCTTGAACGATCAAGCAAGGGTGGTACTTGGGCACTTCAGGATCCAGCCTTTTATCCTGTGGAGGTATATATGTGTTTTCAAGAAGAAAAGATAAACGTGGTTGATCCATAACAAATTAACAGGTAAAATAACAAAGTAAAACAGGGTAAAACTGGGCTATTTATAAGTGTGACTACAACAACTGATAAGGATAGAGCCGCATACAGATTTCCTTTTTTGGTAACTGGCATGATTTACCGCCTTGTTACGAGCATTTATTTGAAACATAGATGATATTTTCAAAGCCACGACAGTGGATTACTTTCATTATCAACTTCTATTCCAAAGCATCAACGTCACCAACTATGCCGTCGATTAGAGATATAGGCTGTTTCAGCCATTTCGCACGACCAGATTTGCGCAAATGTTACACTCCGAGATGAGTAGAGCTTCAGGCGTAGAGCCATGAGTTCAGAGAGACACACTAGAGCTAGTCTACAAGTATATTAAACGTTATGTATATCGACGTACGATTAAATATAAGTTATAACATTTTGTACATGTCATGTGTGGTGGATGTGGATTTACTTCTTACCGGCCTTCTTGGCAGCAAGCTTTTCTTTTTCTTGCAAGACTCTCTTAACAATCTTTTGTTCTTCGAGTAAGAAAGCTCTGACAACTCTGTCTTTGGTACAGTTAGCACATCTGGAACCACCGTAAGCTCTTTGGACAGTCTTGTGAGTCTTGGAAACTTGGGCGTATTCTCTTGGTCTTAAAGTGGAGATACCAGCTAAAGCGTCACCACAGTCACCACACTTTGGTCTAGAAGTCAATTTCTTTAAATGGTGAGCGATTAACTTACCACCTGGGGTCTTGACGACCTTAATCTTGTTAGATTTGGTGTTGTCTAAATATTGTTAGTATAAATCTTACAGCACATCACAACCTAAGTCAAACATCCACCACAACAGAATCGTATCAAAATAATCCACTCTCCTGGATCTGCATATTCATATTTGGAGTGCAAGTCATCGGCTTGTCATTAGCTATTCTTTGACTTATTCTTATTCGGTACATTAATTTCCAACTATTCGGAGTTATATTACATGAGGGACATTGACTTATGATTGTGGTATCAACTATTCTATCGAAACATACATGGATTTCTTCTTCTGAAAGTAACACGTCCGGCCATTATGAAGATTGTTCAATTAGTTAATTAAAATTTTCACTTTTCAATGAGAATTTTTTTTTCACCACAGAGAAAAAGTGTCACAAAATCTCGGGGCATTTTGGGTAATATAGGTCACCTGATCCACATTAAATTTAGCCACGGTCACATTGAGAAAAAGAGGGTTATAACCCTAATATTAAGAATACAGCCAATTGTTATTAGATAAGAATAGAGGGAGGATGTCTGATAGGGGTTGAATTGTATTGACTTGCATTAATATTTAGCTTACTTACAACTTAGTGTCATTCTTTTCGACAGCAATTGATTCGACTTCTAAATCAACACCTAATGGTAATTCCTTTACAGCAACACAAGATCTAGCTGGCTTGTGGTTAGGAAAGTACTTGGCATAGACTTGGTTGAATTCAGCAAATTGAGTCTTCATATCAGTCAAGAAAATAGTGTTCTTCACAATGTGTTCTAAAGAAGAGTTAGAGGCTTCCAATACAGCCTTGACATTTTCAAGAGCTCTTTCGGCCTGTTCGGCGATAGTTGGCTTTTCAGATAATGGCTTGTTGTCTGGAGTGTAAGGAATTTGGCCAGAAACATAAACAAACCCTATAAAGTTAGTACTACCCTCAATTGACTTGGAAAAATACCTTCAATACATACCATTGACCTTAATAGCTTGTGAATAAGAGGCAGCTGGTGGTGGTGCGTTTTCAGTTCTGACCTGTTGAGTAGGTTAGTAATGTTGTCTAAGCTCATATGAATTCATAATATCAGGTATAAACATACGGATTGTAATTGGGACATTCTTCTGGTACTAGAGCTAAAAGATCTTATGATATTACGATTGAACATTTCAGAAAACTTTATCCGATTTATTGAGTAAAATTACTGTGGAAACGTAATTGTTCCTGTACATAACGCTTTTTTATCTATCTATCTATCTATATTGTTTACTTGATGGGGGCGGCCTTAATGTTTCTCTCCTTCTCTTCATCGACTTCTATGGTACTACCGTATGTTGGGTAGGTATTGTAACCGTAGTTTTCTTTAGCATTGTAGAAAACACTTCTTTCATATGGAATCAAGCTATAACCATTCTTTAATCTATTTGGTAAATCTGGATTTGAGATGTAGTACTTGGAAAATCCAACTAAGGTTCTGTCATTGGCGACGTCCTTCTTCAATGTCTTGTACTCAGGAGCATCATAACTGTAATTTCCTGCTCTTATGATAGGACCTTTCCAAATATCATAAACAAACTCATTATCCCCAGAAGCACTTGTGGGATCAACATCATATGAGGCTTGAGCCCTTGGTTCTACCAACAGAACGTAAGCTAATGCCTTACCAGCATCTGCTCTTTTTTGAAGCTCTTTAAGCAAATAACCAAATTGAACGTAAGGATGAATATCATCTTCACTACCAAGCATTGACTGGAATTTGGCCCATGGGGAAAGTCTAATGGCCAATCTTGAAGGATCGACAATAGTCAGAAGGTGATCAATAAGTTCTAAAGTAAATCTAGCTCTATTCTCAACGGAACCGCCATATTGATCAGTACGTTTATTAGTACTTGATTGCAAGAATTGATCTAAAAGATAGCCATGAGCATTATGAAGTTCAATATAATCAAATCCAGCATCTACAGACTTCTGAACTGCATTTGTATAATACTTGAAGATAAAATCCTTCACTTCTTCCGTAGTAAGGCCTCTAAACTTTGCTCCTGCTTCTTTGGTTTTCTTTTCCTGTTCTTCACTGAAATGAATACGAGATGATGAGATCAAATCATTGCCCAATTCCTTCAGGTAAGCAACATCAGCAACCCTTCCAAGAGCCCATAATTGGATGGCGACAAGTGACTTGTTCTCATGGACTTTATCCACAATCTTCTTCCAAGCCGATGCATGGCCATCGGTCCAGATACCTGGAGTGTTTCTGAAGAGACCAGCCTCAGGTGCAATATGAGTAGCCTCAGTAATTACAAGAGATCCTGGGATCTTAGTACGTTGATCATAATACTCCAATTGAAGATCTGAAGGGGTGTGATCGTCTAAAGCTCTATATCTGGTACTAGGGGCAAATACAATACGATGTTCAACTGTATGTTTGCCTATCTTGATAGGTTTAAAAGCTGGTGTATCCTTAAGTGGAGTGATCTTAAAAGTAGAATTGATATCGTGTACCATTGGTGCTACAAAATTTAGGGATTAGCTTCTCTATATATATATATTAGTAATTATTTTCCGGGCTTGTACCGAATTTCTTAAAGCGCCCAAAATTGCAGCAATTAGTTTGACACCCAAAAGCTGTAGCAATTTTATTAATAGTATAATAAAAGTATATATATATTGAATGGAGTAGTTGGCGTAAATACACAGCGTCCTTGATAGTAATTCGTATTGGTGTACTGGAAATGCTTAAGTTTGGGTAATACAATTACTGTGGCTCACTGGATTAAACTCACGCAAAAACGCCATAATATCAGAGACTATTACTAGTGTATATAAGACTATGTACTCGTCTATGCTAAGAAAGATCTTCCACCTTCTCATTCGTCCTATTCATTACTACATGCTTCTCAAGATCTACTTTTTGGTCTTCTTTTTCTTCTTCTTTTTTTTCCTTTTGGATGAACTTTGTTCTTCAACATATCCACTGAAATCTTCCTCTTCTTCTTCTTCAAAGTCAGGCAAAGGCACATCTCCTGTTTCTTCAAGTAACTTCAAAGCCTTTTCATTCTTCATTTTGATTTCTTCTGTATGTGCGTCAATGGGCATACCAATCATAAGATTCTGTAAGAAGTCTTCCAGTGAAGAAAGTAGTGGAAACATACGGAAATATAGTTGAACAACCAGCATGGTATGAATCCCACCATCAGCTGTCCTCAGATTCATAAAATTTAAATATGATTTAATGCTAGTCTTTATTAAAGCTTCAAATTGTGAACAATTATCTTCTACACCTTCAAAATCATGCTTCAACTTCAGATCTTTTAGACGTTGGCTAATAAGATCGTCAATTGGTTGAGTCTTCTGTTCATTTAACTTTTTCACTTTAAAGTATAAATCTCGGGCTTTAGGGACAGTCCCTATATAGTCTATCAAGAACATGAAGATCACGGGTAGAGTCACATCTGAATCTTTATTAATAATATCTTCATCCAATAAATTATTGAACATAAGACATATGAGCTCGACAAGTTTGTTACAAACTGTTTTAGATAAAACAATTCCGTAGCCCTCATTGGTGTCGATACCTGACCTGGCAGCTAAGAATTCCAGAGCTCCTTGAATAAAGGCATGTATTAATATCATTTTTTCTGCCTTTCTTAAATAAACCCGGTTGCCGCCTCTACTGAACTGCCATTTTCCTGAAAATGGCTTCTCAAGCAAGAGCTGGTAAACATGATCGATTAAGAATCTTGAGAGGTTCACATTATTACACAATGTGAAGAGACAAACATGTCTTTCTTTCTTTGACAGAATGAGCAACTCCGCAAATAACTGAACTGCAAAATCAAACCTCGACACGAGCAAAAGTTCAAAGAGAGTAACGTTCAAAACAGGAGTAACCAAGTTTTGGCTAACAAAAGAATTGACAATAGCCTCGTCCACTTCTTTAGAAAATAAGAGGTCGACCACGTCAATCTCAGCACGCTCCTTTAAAGAAAGAACCAGCAATATATCTTGTGCTAGCCGATTGAATCCCTCTTCATCTTCTTCCCATTGTAACAACTCATACAAGTGTCTCTCCAAATTAGAGAGTCTTTCATCAAAGCGCAGCATAAAGTCATCGTCTCCTCCTTGGAAAATGGTGTCTGTGTTCTTTCCGATTGCACCTCCCAGTAGACCTTCCCTGTAGTCATCGTCATCTTCGTCTTCATCTTCTTCATCATCGTCCGCCCCATAATCGAAGATGTATCGGATGTCCTCGTCATACTTGTCATTGATTGGTGGTATATCCTTGAGGTCTTCATAGTATTCTAAGCTTACTGGGCAATTTATAAAGAAGTCACATAAAGAAAAGAAATGCAAGCCCTTACTTAAAGCTCCACCGTTCATTTTCTTTCGTTTCAATGGGAAGTGAAGGTCGAGAAGACTAACGTTGTTGAAGTCATCCACATAATCTTCATCAATGATGTTAATTGCATCAGTTGGGTTCTCCTCTAAGCCATGATTCAATATATATGCCAAAACATATCTCACCAAAGAAGCACCCTTTAAAATTTCTAATATTATGGGTGGTGTTTCATGGTCTGCCTCTTCTAACCTTCTATCAATTTGAAGAGCTATGAGAATAATTCTACTATAGACCTTCCAAAGCTCAACAAACTTATAGGTGTAAGGATTCAATGCAAGGTTAAATTTACCATCTTCATCTATGAACAATTTTCTTAAGGTGTTGATCAATACAGCACACAGAAGATAGCATAACTTTAGTAAAAAATGGTCAGCTCTGAAAAATATAGGAGGCGCCCACATGTCAAGTCTCAGTTCCCACAATTCATCATATGCTGTTCCAGAAATATCGATTTCTTCCTGTTCCACTGGTCCTAATTTCTGCAAGACAATCATTAATAGCTTGAATAGCTGTACCAGTGTCTCATACTTACCAATTCGGGAAGTATCTCGGTTAACCAGAAATAATAAGCCAGTGTATACGTCGGTTATTTTCTCTATGCTCAACACATAGGCATCTGAGTCTTGTGGTTGAGTTCTAGGGTCCACCAACCCTAGTAATGTATCGAATGCAAAGTGGTCGTCTTCTTCTATCTTTAAAGCCATACGAAGAAACGTATGAACATCATTAGGCGGACCATGATAGTTTTCATCTGACTCTATGGAATAGTTATCGTCATCTTCATCCTCCAGATATGACGGATGTTCAGCGGAGCGATAAGCCTCTTCTTCCATATTCAAGCGTGTAAAAATCGCACCTCTCTTGAGGATGAGGTCTTGAGACCTCGAAGACTTGGATATAGATTTGGTGATATATTACAAACTTATATATAATTAGTTACTGATAGACATAACAGCACGAAGACCTTTACCAAAAATACCTCTGACACTTGTAGGACTCTTTTTACTATAGGCAACCAAAGTAGCCATACTAATTGAGAAGATCAACCTCTCGATGAGTAAGTACTTTTCCGAGGCCTCAGTAGGAACAAGGGTACCAATTGCTCTAGGGAATACGAAAAGGGCCAATTCTTTACGACGTTGAGCAGACTCGACAAAAGTACTGAAACCACAAAGAAAAGCTCCGGCACTTGGAGCGATGGTCTTGTCCCATCTAGTATTAGGAACCTTTGGGAACAATTTAGGCAATAATCTAGTTCTTGCCAAACATACAGCATACCAATAAAGACCAATAAACACACCTAAGAAACAAGACGATCTAATTGACAGTTTAATTGCTCTTTGAATTCTTAAGATCATCGATACATTCTTTTTGGGGAATAATAACATGAATGCATTTATTCCACCATATAACTTGAAAGCAAATTCAAACCCTCTTATAAATCTCCAAAGGGCATGAACTTCACAGTTAGGTGTCCAGAACGCATGAACCACCTCACAATCCAAAGGAATACCTTGACCTAGATCACCACGTTTAGGGTCTTGGTCGTATCTTTTACAATAGTCATCAAGGATATGGCTAGTCTTTCCATATTCAACCTCCCCTTCATGAATAGCCTTCAAAACGTCGACTATTTCATCATCCATATTGGCTGCAGAGGTGATCCACTTACGGTATGCTGGAGGTAACCTATCTGGACGGAAGAACCAGGAGTACATAATAAAAGTACAAGAACCAATAAAGAGTAGCCCATCACCAAGCAGTTGAAGTTTCTGAGGTAATAAAGCTGCTAAAACCGAAGAAAGGGTGGTATCAATGGCTCTACTAAACACCAAAAGGGTAAGATCCAAGGATAAAAACCTTCCATAACCAATGATATGACTTTGAAAGTTACGGAATGAGACACTTGCAGAAACTAAAGATGCAAGGAAGGTAGATAAAAATAGTACTTGGGTTGGATGTTTCAAAGCTCTTGATTTGAAGAGCACTCTAGCTATAACCGGTTCAAGGATATTGATCATGGCGATAAGACTGGCAGCAAATGCTGGGAACTTGAAGGGATGGAGGGCTCTAGCGAGAACCTTTGAAAGTTTCGGTATGATCAGTTTATAGTCCTTTTGCTTAACCGAGGCACTAATATGATTGATAATTTTAGGAAGGGTGACATATAAATAAGCAAAGATAAACGCCTTGATTGATGGTTTAGCAACGTTAACATTAAGATACTTCAAGATGTATATGGCCAACTGTCTGTTGTTTCTTTGAGACACTGCCCTCATGATATGGACGACTTAAATAATAAATAAATAGGAAATAACGCAAAATTTAACCTGGAGATTTACAGAAAATATTAAGCTCGGTTCAGTTAGAAATTTTAAATTTACAGCGAAGAATGAAATTTCTAATTGAAAGGAACCAAGGAAACGAGCAAGGGACGAAGCAAGGAATTAAGTAGATACTGTATTCCCTGATGGAAGTGGTTGAAAGCTTACGGAAGTCTTAACATAAACCACGCTTTAAAGGAAGTGTAGTGGGTTATTTTTTGCAACATCGCGTCGTGGAATAATTGCCCTCCCCATGTCTCAAGTTTTCTCTTTTCAACGTCTCATTTACTGTGAGTGTCCGATCTCGTACGATCTCAAATTCCCTTGCGCCTTTTCCATCTTCCTTCGAACTCTTCGTCCACTCCTCTTCTACTCTCTTTCTTCTCCCATTCTTCTCCCACTCTTCTTCTTCTTCTGCTCTCCTCCACCTCCACGCACACACCTCCTCGTCATTCTCGACACCAATAATTTCATTCGCAGTGAAAAAAGACAGATCACAAAAAACAACAATATGAAACTTGCAGAGCTTGATCTTACGGCGGCATTTGCATGGAGCAACGATTGTCTTCCATTGCTTGCAACCGGTACTGTTGCCGGAGCCGTCGATCTTAATTTCAACTCATCTTCATCACTTGAAATATGGGATATCTTTTCTTCTAGTGAAGGAGACGTTCATAAACCCGTCTTCAAATCTGACGTTGAACACCGGTTTTATTCCTTGGCCTGGTCCAAGCCCTTTGAAAAAAGATCAAGAGGAGTATTGGCTGCCGCTTTTGAAAATGGTACCATCGAATTCTTTGATGCAGAAGTACTTATCAAGTCGAAAGACTTAGGAAAAGCTTCGATCTATAAATCCGATAAACACTCAGGACCAGTTAAGGCATTGTCATTCAACCCTAAAGAACCTCATATTTTGGTTTCTGGTGGCTCCAAAGGTGAGATCTTTGTTTGGGACACAAAGACGTTCGCTGAACCTACTTCCCCTGGGAAAGCAATGACCCCCATGGACGAAATCACCAGTGTAGCATGGAACCATTCAGTAAGCCATATTTTTGCTAGTACTGGTAACAGTGGATTCACCTCTATTTGGGACTTGAAGTCTAAGCGTGAAGTTTTACATATCTCTTACAATGGGGAGTTAGGTAAAGCAAACTTTTCATCTGTTGCTTGGCATCCAACTCAATCAACTAAACTTGTAACTGCTAGCGACAATGATGGTTGTCCTTTGATTTTGACTTGGGATTTACGTAATTCCAATGCTCCTGAAAAGATCTTGCAAGGCCATAAAAAAGGTGTATTGTCCTTGGATTGGTGTGTACAAGATCCTGAATTATTGATTTCAAGTGGTAAAGATAATACTACCATGCTTTGGAACCCAATCACTGGAATAAAGTTGGGTGAATATCCAACTACGGCCAATTGGTCATTTTTAGCCAAGTTTGCTCCTTCTGCTCCAGAAATAATTGCTACTGCTTCTTTTGATGGCAAGATTGTTATCCAATCCTTACAGGATACTTCTCCCCCAATTGCAGCTGAAACAAACAAAAATGAAGATGAATTTTGGAACGAAATTTCTACAACCGACACCCAGCAACCAACTTTTGAAGTTAAACAAGCACCAGCGTGGTTAAAGCGTCCAGTTTCCGTCTCGTTTGGATTTGGATCTAAAGTTGTTTCAGTAACAAAAGATTCAACTGGCAAGTCAGTGGTCAACGTCAGTAAGTTCATCACCAAGAGTCAAGGTTCATCTGAGAGAATCAAGAAAGCTTTAGAGTCCAATAGTTTCAAAGACATTATTGATGGAAAAGTAGCTGGTAAGTTTATTGACGACAAAGACAAAAAGGACTGGGAACTTCTTCAAAAGTTGGCTAGTTCAGATAAGAAGAGTCTCTTCATCGATGCCATTAAGGACGAGGATGAAGATCCAAAAGCCATTGAAAATAACGAAAGCAACGCTGACTCTGATGATACTAAGCCAAAAGAAGAAAGCGATTTTTTCGACAATTTAGGAGAAAGTAACGGGATCAAGAATGACACTTTTGTGCCAACTGGGTCATTCAAGTTGTTTGGATCCACAGGCGATTCTGATAAACAATTAATCAAGTTGATTTTAAGCAATCAAATTGAGAAAGCAGTGGATGAGTGTCTCAATAACAACAAGTTGGTAGAAGCTTTAATTTTAGCTTTAGATGGCCCAGAGAGTGTCAAGACTAAGGCCAAGAACGCTTACTTCAGCAAGGAAGAATCCGAACTTTCTAGAATATTGTATGGTGCTGCTTCTAAGAATATTACTGATATAGTTGGTAATGCTGATGTTGGTGATTGGAAACATATTGCCAATGGTATTGCCTCTTATTGTGATAATGTTGATGACTACAACAGCAAGATCACTGAATTAGGTGATAGACTTTTGGAAGCTGGTAATGCCGAAAATAGAGACAATGCTATTTTATGTTACTTAGCAGGTGGTGCCATCAACAAAATTTCTGATATTTGGTTGAAAGAATTGCCAGACTTTGAGGCTAAGCTATTGAGTGATAACGATAACAAGGAGATCAGTTCTCCGTTTGAAGCTAGGTTCGAATCTTTGAATAACTTTGCTGAAAAACTTGTCACTTATAGATCTATTTCCAATATTAGTGGCACTCTTTCTGGCCCGTCTATTGAACCAATTTGTAAAACTATTCTGGAATATGCTAACTTACTTGCTGGATCAGGACAATTCACACTTGCAGAAAAGTTTTTGAAGTTATTACCCGAAGATTTTGCTGGCTCTAAGACTGATAAGGAGCGTATTGACAAGGCTTCTGGAACATCTCAAGCTACTGCAAGTAAAACCGTAAAAACAAATGGAAGGGCTAGCCAATATACTAGGGCTTCTCAACCTTCAATTCCTAAAGCTAAGGTTGCTTCGCCAGTTAATCAATTGGCTCAACCTTCCCTCCCAGGATATGCTTCAGCTATTCCAAAAGCAGCACCAGTTTTACCATTGGCTCCAGGAGCTCAGTTTACAGCAGCACCTACTTCAGTTCCATCCACTCCATCCGTTCCATCTGGCCTCAAGTCGCATAACCCTTACATAAAACCAGCAGCTAATCAGTATATTCCTCCTACACAGACGCCAGCTGCAAATCCATATGCTACTCCTAATAACAACCCATATGCAGCTCCTACTAACCCATATTTGAGGAACAATGGTCCAGTATCTCCTCCTGTTGCTTCCCAACCACCAAAGCCGAAGTATAAGGAAGTCACAGATGGATGGAACGATCTCCCTGAAACTTTCAAACAAAAGTCTGATAGCCGTCGTGCAGCAGCAGCTGTAATCTCACCAGCACCAACTCCTCAGCCCGCTGCAATCTCAAAGAGACCTTCTGTTGTTTCACCAGGTGCACCCCCATCTGCTCCTCATGTAGGTCCTCCTAGACCATTATCTCGTACTGCATCGAAGGCATCATTACCTACCGCATCGTCTGTGTCTTCTCCACGTCCAGTTCAGAACCACATATCTACTAGATATGCTCCACCATTGGGCTCAGTCGCTCCACCAGCAGCACCTAGTATTCCATCTGCAATAGGGTCCCCTAAGCAGGCACCAAAGAATCCTTATGCCCCCTCTGGAAACAACTATTCCTCAGTGGTTAGCCCACCTGTTGCTCCTCCAAGCAGCATTTTGACCAATCCATCCTTACCTTCTACACCACCAGCACCATTTGCTCCTTCGGCTCCTGTGTCTAATCCTTATGCGCCTTCCCCTTCGGCTTCTGGAGGACCACTGAGGAGCTCGTATGCTCCTCCACCATCTGGCCCCGGCTCCAGGGTTCATAGTGGAGGACTAGTTCCACCAAAGCCAACCATTCAACCACCACCTGTAGCTTCCACTTCTATTCCAGGCCTGCACGTCCCTCCTCCTCCTCCTCCAGGTGGACCAGGTTTCTCGCAACCAGCTTCGAATACCGTTTCTGATCCAGTAGAACCTGAGAAGGAGGTTTATCCTGCTGGAGACAGAAGTCACATCCCAGATGATTCGAGGCCGGTTTATGAAATCTTTGACCGTATATTGGAGTCTATCAAACCTGATATTCCTGAGAGATTTATCAAGCATGGAGAAGACATGGAAAAGAGGCTTAACATTCTTTTCGACCATTTGAACAATGATGACTTATTGTCTAAAGATGGAATCAATGCCTTAAAGCAAGTTGCAACAACTTTAGATGCTAAAGACTATCAAACTGCTGCATCGTTGATTCTCTCATTTGCTACCAGTTTCCCTGATGAAATTGGACACTGGCACACTGGTGTCAAAAGGTTGGTCCAGATGACCGAAGCCCTCCAAGGCGAAGAGTCTTGATGCTTCAAAGAGCCTTAATAATAAAAAGTTGAATATACATTTTAATATCTAACTAAATAGCATAACTTCATTGATCTTTGCACCACCGTAGAACTCATCTGTGGGGTGTTTGTCATGAATGCCATTAAACTCTAGAAGTATAAACCGAGCATTGATTCCCTGAGGGTGATCAAAGTTGCTGGTATTGAATCTATTGGGTACTTGAACAATTGAAAACTCTTCCTCGTCAAATGGGGCTGTTATTTCTACAAGTTCATCTATAACTTTCTTGAAGGCATCTTCTTGTAGGACTTCTACTTTTTCAGGAAGGAAAGCCAGATACTTATACCTTACACTGTTGCCAAAATCAACGGCCGCTAATATTTGTTCTGCAGTCCAACCTTCATTTAAGGTGAACTCAGATATGGTGAATTGCTTTGGTGGTTTATCTCCCCAGTTAATTTCACCTCCTGTAATATTCTTGAATTCCTTAAGATCTATAAGTACCTTTGCAGTGGTGTCATTATATCTACTTTGCCAATGAGTGAAATTGTCACCATCGTTAATCAGGAAAGAGCTATCACCAAAAGCACTATCAGTAACATTTATGAAACTAGCTTGTTGACACTCACAAACAGATCCAGGTGATGCTTGTTTTGTGCTTGTCAAGGGCACATGAAGAGAATCTCCAGGCGCAAGATGATACCTTCCCGCATCGATATTTCGGTCTGCCACTTTGACTGTAATTATATTTCCTTGGCTAGGAAGATTTTCAATTGTCAAATGAGAACTATTGATGGCTAAATTAAGAGTGCTGTTCATATACTTTACACCTGTATATGTAACATTTTTAAATAGAGGAATGTCAATAGGGTCAACTTTCAACATTCTATCAATTTTACCATCAACTATATCATAATCAAATCGTAACCCTGTCAATCCCTGTAATATAGACTGTAAAAATCCGCCATGTGCAGTCAAGAATGGAAATGCAGGATTAGTGCCACCATTAGTTTCATATACATCATTATTCTGCTCCAGGAACTGTGCAAAAGGAGATCTCAAAAATGGGATTACAGCCTTATAAAGATATGACTGTGAGGAGCAGCCAAAAGATGATAACACTGATGATACTATGGAGAAAATGGGGAATGTCATTGCAGGACCATAGCTCACTTGTTTTTCAGCATAGAACTGCATGTTTGTGAATGCTTGGTCTTCACTGATCATTTCATTTTCTAAAGGATAAGTTATCATAATTACGTCTGCTTGTTTAATTCCTACCGTAGAGTTCATTCCGGTGTACTCCAAAGTCACGTCATCCTCCGAACTTGGAAGGTTCAAATTCCCTATGATATTCGTAAAGTTTGCAGGGATTGGAACATCTAAGTGCTCACTGGCTGCTATAGCATACCTCATCAAAAGAGAAATACCAGCATTGGTGTAAGCTCCATTATCTACATGGTTAGCATACTCGTCTGGGTCAGTAAGATTTGAGGTCGTATACTGACTCAAGGTATCATTGAACTTGACGTAATCAGCCATGAATTCAGCAGCGTCTATAATAAGAGGAAGTGCTACATCCTTTAAGTAAGTATCATCACCATTACCACTCAAATAGATTTGCCATGCTGCAAATGAAACCGCTATATTTATATGGTATTCATAATCCATACAAGGTCCTGTTGCGGTACAATTTCCAAACCTACCACTAGTCCAAGGATAAACCGCTCCACCGTAGCCATCAGGCAAATTCTTTTGGGCTTGTGTATGAGTATGTACACGATAGTTGACTAAACTTTTAGCATGGTCTGGAATAAAAGGAAGCATAGCATTCAACATCCAAAGGTCTGTATCCCAAAACACTAATCCAGCGTAAGAATCGGAGGAAAGCCCAGAAACTCCAAGAGCAGCAGTTACACCTTTAGCAGAAGGTCTGGTATTTGCAGCCAAATGAAATAACGAAGCCCTACTTGTCATTGTGAATAGCAGGTCATCAAACACAATAGAAGAATCGAGTATTTGGCTCCATTCATCCTGATGTGACTTCAAAAGACTATCAAAATTGTTTGATGGTATTGAACTTTTAGAAAATTGGAGAATATTGTCTGAAGTGATCTCAGAAATGTCTGTCGAAGCGATTCCAACTACTTTGGTGAATTTAGTACTAGCCAATGCAGGTATACGTTCAGTTACCTCTGCAAAGACTGAATTGTTTGTCTTGTTATGGACAGACTTTCTATTGAGCTTAGAGTATATCAAGCCATCAACGTAATCAATTTCATGAGGCTGAAACCTGATGTATATTCCATCAGAATCATAGCCTACTTCACTGAGCTGGCACCGTTGAGCGGTTTTGAAATCCAATTTATCAGTTACTTTCACTGTTATATCGGTTGAGTTCAAGTTAAATATCTCCAATTGTACCACTCCAGTATGATGATACCTCCTGTGAGCTAGGATGTTATATTTCACATACAAGGTATTGAGCCATATAAATTCAGTGGTCACTACACCATCACTTAAAGAAAGTGATTGGGTATAATTTTGAATGCTGCCGACCTCATCATCTTCGGGGTCTAGAACATAGGTGGTCCCATTAATTGTAGTTGACAACCCAAGAGACGTCCACTGAGGTACTGCTGCAATGACACTTTCATATCCATCGTCTAGTAGCTCAGGAAAGTTAGTACCGGTAGTGTTCTTTTGTATATCGTAAAATCCAGCAATAAATGCACCAGCAAATCTCTTATTAAATAGTGGCCAGCCGTTCAGTTCATTAGTTGAAATAAACCCTTGGCCCAAGTTAGGGATTCTAGCACCGATATATCCATTGGCCACGTATGGTTGTAGCTGGAAGTGATGATCTGCATCATATTTTATGGTTCCCACCACATTAGATTCAACATGGTAGAATGAATCATCAGCATTCTGCAACTGGGAGAATATACGCTTGTTCTCAGGACTATTTACAAGCAGAACCAAACTGGTCCTCTGTTCACTGAGTGAAGATCTAGTAATCGACAGCTTGGTAGTTGTAAATCTGGTATCCAAGATCTCTTCCCATGAAAGATGGGCAGCATCTGAAGCATAAAAGAAAAAGCCAAAAATCAAGATTAAATTGACTATAATCATTATTCGTATCGCCACTGGGGTTCTTGAATATTTATATACCTGTTTCAATGCGGTGATGGTACTACTAGCGCCCATTTTTCGTATGTTGCATTATGTTCTGTATGCTACCTAGTGGGGAATTTCCTTTACGCGGGCAGGTTAAAATTAGAACAATGACGTTATGATCCCCTGCATACCAGGCGACCTAGCAGTTGCTGGGCATTCTTGGGCATGACCCGTCAATTACCGGGGTCGGAGTGTCTGTGGTTGTTTATTTTACATATTATATTATACAATACAATTGACTTGATGTATACCGAGTCAATTTTGAAGCTTGGAGATCCCTCTTAAAAGTTCCTTTACTGTCAATGGCTTTGTTGGTATAGGCCATAATGGTGCCGGTACCGGATCAACTTGAGCTTTCAAGTTCTCGTATTTGTCCTTATTTATATATTTCTTTGTCAACTCTGCAAGCTGCAGGTTCAACTTGTTTTCTTTGTAGTCTCCAATTAATTCCACCACTTTCGTGAGCTTATGTGACAAATTGTGTAATTTATCCACCGAGTTTTCAAGGTTATCGAAATATTCACCATGAAGATTTGAATTCACAGACTCCATTTCCTTTATGATGTCACCATCTAAAATATCTTTCTTGAAGTTAGGGTCTTTCTTACTAGCGTAATCGCCCAACTTATCTTCGGTTACTTTTGAAGTTTGAAGTATATTATCAATTTTCTTATTCACTGATGTCGTATGCTTGGAAAGTAAATTGTTCCATTGTTGCTTTTCCCTTCTGAGTTTAGCTAATTGCTTCTTATATATGGCTACATTCTTGGCAGTTTCCTCATTGAGTGGATTAGGTAAAACAATTTCCTTATTGGCAATCTCTCCATCGAGTCTATTTTCATTATCATTTCTAGCATAGTACCATCCAGTATTTATATCACCATTAGATAGATCCTCCATTACCTCTTCTTTGATAACCTTTGCGATATTTGCTATTGTTCTATCACCTGGTGTTCCTTTCTTCGGTCGAGAGTTCTCCTGGTCCATCTTTTTCTTGAAACACCATATTAAAAGTTGTTTCATTCTATGAGGTTCAGGCATTGAATTATCAAATAATTTATAGTAATCCTTTGCATCGATATTATCATGGGGAACACCTTTGAATCCATTTCCTACCGACAGTATTCGCTTACCTCTGTTCTTATATGAATCTCTTCTCTTTGTTTTTCCCTTCTTCTGTTTCAGTTGAGGTCTAAAACTGACATCATCTTCACCGCCAGTGAGATTTATTTTATGATGTGAGACCTGCTCCACATACTCATCTGAGGAAGAATCATCATATTGGTCGTCATAGCGAGGCCGTATGGGGGAAGATAGCTTGACTACCTCATTATCAATGTCTTTAGTCTTAGATTTAACGTCAAAATTCATAGAATCAAAGGGATTCTCAACCACTGGTAAATCCCCAAGCACTTGATGTAGTTTTGATACAGGGGTACTCAATTGTTTGGATTTTTTGATACCAAAGGGCTTTGATCTCTTGTAGAAGAATCCTTCATCTTCTTCAAACGCAGATTTACTACTTCTTTTCTTGCCATCTGATCCACTTGTGGATGGTGGGTCACCCACACTCGACTGCGATGAAAACAACGTATCCAACCGATTAGGTTTGGAGAAAAGTCTCTCTGCTATAGTGGCATGTTGTGAACTGGATGCTGCTTTATCATTCTTTGCTTTCGGCTTTCTCTTGGCTGGTCTCTTGGCTTGTTTCTTAGGACCCATCTTGTTTATTTTGTATTTTCGCACTGAGACAGACTAGCCGATAGAGACTGGAGACTGTTGCACACTCGTAGACTGTTGCACACTCGGAGGCTTGGGGAGAGTAATTGACAAGTACTGGGGAGAGACAGTGCAGAGATTGGGCGAAGAGACGGAATAGACGGGTGGTTGTAATGGAAGGCTGATGGGCTAGAAGAAAACGCCAGACCCTCTGCGACGTAGCCTTCAATCGCTTTGTTTATTTCGCGGTTTGTAAATAGTCTGGTCTATTAACATGAATAGACACATGTATGTATCGCAATGCCAACATTATATGGCTACATATCTGGCACGTGTATGTACATTAAAGATCCATGATATTACAACTAAAAAGTTGTTGATTTCGTATGATGTCAATGAAGCGTTGACAGTATTCTTACGGTTGCGAAACATAGAATTCAATGTTACTAAGATAGCATGGGAACCAATATTACCCAAGAACCGAAGTACAAAGATCGCATTGATTATAGAGGAATATTCTATATTGATCATATTCGATATAACTCAGTTTGTTGATCCTGTTATTATCCAACAAGAAACTATGGATGGTATACAGGACTTTTTCTGGATACCTCCAGTAACAGAACAAGCCAATGCAAGTGAAGGCTCGTATATTAATGGTAAACAAATCTTGATCTATACAAAAAATTATCTTCAGGTTAGACTCTATTCTTTAGATTGTACTAGAATGTTATGGAAACTTCTTAAACCCATATCTAAGCTGCCTATCTTACATCCTACTAATAATCACATATGGTCTCTAGTCATGGAAAGTGATTCGAATTTCCCCATGGTATGTCATTTCTATAATGACCAGGGTTCAGTAAGTCATTTACTTTACAAATTCAACCTACCAACAACTATACGATCAGATCAGTCTCAATTAACTTGGAATAAAAATGGTAATTGGCTAGTTTATTTCAATGACATCGATACCCTCTATGGATTTCATCTACAGGTGTTCAATTCATTTGGGTTATTTGCACACAAGTCTCTGACTAAAAACCCTATTGGAGTTCCAATCATAAATATCAATTGGCTTGATAACGGAATAGAAAACATAGGCTCTAACTTTATAGATTTTGGGTTCACTCACTATTTCGTCACCAGTATAAGTACTAGAAAAGCTGTTGATTATATAGTAGCTATTAGCACTAATGACTCAAATGAATTGGAGTTTGTTACTGTGTGTGTTCAGAAAATGAAAATTGTGTCTAGAACAAGAGTTCATAAATTCAATGACGCCCGTCATTGGATTCAAAGGTTTGATACCAGTATTTTGGCATATACCGAGCAGAAAATGGAGATCTTTTCATCGAAATTTGTCATCAAGGACGTATTAAGTATTAATTCCAAACATATTTTGATCCAATTTGAGGACTCGATTCTTATTTTGGAAATAGTTGAAGACACTACAACCAGATTTACCCCAATTCACCATATCAATACAGAAAAGATAAAGAAGATAGACGTTACAGATCCGTACAAAATCATAGTACATACGGTCAATCATGTCTTTCTCTTCGATTTTGATAAAATCGTTGTCTTATACCATAACTTCAAATCCATTAATACCGACACAATACAAAATGATAAAGTCTTGGTGTACGAAAATGACGACTGGGAGGTAATGGAGCACCAAGAAACTGCACCAAGAAGTCAAGTGATCACAAGGCCATCACTACCCATTCTTATAAAGCCAATCTCCCCAATAAAAAGAGGTAGGTTCAGAGACCAGCTTAGCACCCAGATTGGCACGCAAATAAACACGCCTGTAGCCGGCACTAGTTTCACAGAGGAACAAACAGACACTTTTCAGAATAAGAGATTTAGAAGAATATAGCATTCGAATTTTTGGCATTAAATATATACATGAACTGACTTCTATGACGATTTCTTTTTTGGTGCACCCTTATTTCTTTTCTTTCTGTCGTGGACCATTTTCAATCTATATCTTTCTCTTGGGTCGATCAACTTCAACTCTGGGAACCATTTCCTGAAGTCACTGAACGTTGGTCTTGCTTCATTCTTTCCATAATATGATGCAACTTCTGCGCCCGTTAAAGGAGCTCTCAACACTTTAAGACCATTTCTGCTATTTGTGGGATTCCATGATTCACCAAATATTTCGGCAGATAACTTCTTGACCTGAAGAAGTCTCTCCTTAGTAGGTAATTTCTTCAATATCGACATGGCTCTGAAAGAAAAATAATTTTTCAGCTTCTGCGAAATTATCAAAAGTCGTGTATTTTACATTTCTACTCAATACTATAACTTAACCTTCATATCGTAGTGACTGGTAGTTTCTTGGGGGAATGTATCAAACCCTTTGAAGCCAACTGTGAGCCCTTCTTGAGCCACTGTTGCAATTGCCTTACCTTCTTTATTATGAAAATTACCTCTTACAAGAGTCCTATTATTAGACACTCTTCTTGCTTGATAATTAAAGGTTAACCAATCTTTAGTGACGTTTAAATCATCAGGGTTTGTAGTGTGGAAATAAATATGATGATCTAAAGACATCGCATTGTAATGGAAGATATGTAATGCATTCAAAGAAACATTCAACCAAAATCTGGCATCTTTTTCTACATCAACTTCTTCAAATGCTTTGGTTTCAGTAGGGTTCCAAGGAGCATGTAAAATCCGGGCAAGGGTTGTCAAGAACGTAGAATCTGTGACAGCTCCAAACCCAATGTAATTGAATAAAGGGTTTTTGAAATTTTCGGAACTATGGTGGACTCCGCTCCATACATTTATCCACCTATCAGCAGGACTAAGATCATTTTCTTCAGGAACGAGCTTATGATCAACAAATTCATCACTATAGGCATTCCGCATATAATCAGTATGGCGTAAGGTATGTAACTTACTTGGGTCTGGATACTTGTAATGGAACGGCTGGGGGTCTTTTTGGAAACTCAACGTATCTTCTTGGTTGTAATTAGCCTCGATCAATGTGACTAAAGCAGTAAATTTCACATCCCCTTTTTGAATTGCCTGGATCGATCTCCTGAGTATCGGACCCTCGTCATTCAACTTGACCACCTTATACTCCATTGGCATCGTTGCCTTACCAGGAGCAATAAAGAACGAGTGGAACGACTGAGGAACATACCCTGAAGGTGCACTTGTTAACCCCACCAACAAAGTCTGGGCAATGGTATTACCCCCATAGACCCCTCTAGCTGACTCCATGGGGAGTCTCAACGGATGGGCACCCACATAGTGAGTCTCACTGAGCTTTATTACTCTGAATGCCTCTTCAAAGTCTTCTATCAAACTCATTAGCAGTTAAAAGAAAACTCCCCACACTCATATGAAAATGAGCTGCAAATATTTTGTTACACAAAACCGCCCCGATGCAGAGGAAGAGGAGGTATTAATGTGCCAGTCTCAGTGTTTCTTGAAATGCATATCAAATAACTTCGTTGGCCCGTCTCCAACAAGCATCTATGGTGGAACGTGAATAGTTCGATTAGGATTTATGCTAGTATCCCTCTGTAAAAAATTTTAGTAACTTTTTTGCACCCTTTATAGTAGTACAAATGTGGCTTGCATTATCACCTCAATCAAATTTAGAGAAGAGGATGATTGATGAGTGGGATTCAATTTTACGCCTGCGTGCAGCCTAGTAGAACGGGATATCTTTTGTCCTCTCTAAGTGCAAAAATGACATCCTCGTTCTTCTGGCAATAATAACCTTCATCGGCCAACGTAGTCGACAGGTTCTCTTCAATATCGATCGTATCATCGCATCATTACCAGTCTATGCTATGTTGTGTTGCACCCCGCTTATGGAGATACTGGGTACCTCTAAAACACATTTAAGATGCCTGCTTTTAAATATACCTCTAAGTCATGCTTGTATTAAATACACTTCTATGAACAATTATACTTTTGACCTGTATTTCTGGTAATTCGGGGCACTTCTAAGCTGTGCTTGTAGCACTTCTATAATGGCCACACTATATCCTGGAATACTTTGGTTTGGCTGGTGTTTTGGTGACTTCTTCTTCGAGAGGGTCGAGGTCAAGTAATATCCGCTGCTTATTACTCAAAGGGAGATCTAAGCATTGATCTTTGCATCTGTTGAGTTTGAAAACACTGTAAACAATCCACGTTAGAAGTACTGCCAGTACTGAGGATGTGTAGAAATGAATGTTGAAAAGAAGTAAGCTGATGGATCTTCCTATGAGCTGTACTGCTGATATCAAGACAATCCCCAATAAGATATTCTTGATTTGACTCTCTGGGTTAGTTTGTCTTTCTAGGGCCATGCGTACCACGGGATTGACCCATTCACCCGTTGGAAGTTCCAGCTCCTCCTGATCACTTTCCTCTGGATGTGCTTGTTTAAGTATTGGGAAATTTTTCTTTATAGGAGGAGGGATGAAACTCTTTATACCATAGTGATTATCTATATTTGAAGATGAAGGTGGTTTGTAATAGATAGCCTTCTTGGGGGCTGATCCACTAAATAAATCGTTCTGTTTATTAAAAAGCTTGGTTTTATTTAGCTTAATGGATATCTCATTTAGCGGGATAAGCTCTTCACTCTGTGATTCCACTGGTGGTGTAGAACGTATTCCTATAGGCTTAGGCTCTATTATTGGATTCACAGGTCGGTCCGGAAGCTTTTTTAGTGGCGTATAAAATGATACATTGGTGGTATCCATTTTGTTGTTCTGCAAATTTGAGAAGTCTGCAAAAAATGCCTGCCAGAAGAAGACAGGAGACGAGAGGAGCGGGAGAGAGATGAGTGCGATGGGAGGAACGATACGGCGGGATAGTGGAGTGAGAGTTGTATAGTTATTCGAGGGTAGTACTTGTTCGTATTTATTGATGATATGTACACGTAATATGTAATATTGTCTATATTGTATCATAGGTTATCGTAATCATTAGACTGCTTCTTCTTCTTTTTCAAAACCAGTGGTTGTACCCTTGACAAGCTCTTCGTTGGATGGTGGAACCCAAGAAGCAGACTTCCAAGGAGCGATGTTTTGTCTGTACATTTCATCGACTTCTTCCAAGGTCAAACCCTTGGTTTCATTAACGAAGAAGTAAACGTAGAAGACCGAAAACAAAAGACATCCACTGAAAACGAAACCATAGTAGAAGTGGATATCTGCGGTGATGAATGGTGTGAAGAAAGAAATTAAGAAACCCCACATCCAGTTAGCAGCAGTAGCAACAGCCATACCTTTAGATCTAATTCTCAATGGGTAAGTTTCAGAAACAATACAGTAAACACCACCAGCCCAAGTTGATGCAAAGAAGAAGATGAATAAACAGGTGATGAAAATCATAGCGTTACCAGTTGGCTTGGAGGTTGGTCCATCGTATCCATCAATGTATAACTTAACAGATCCCAAAACAGCGTAGATGATGAAACAGATGAACATAGCAACAGAACCAACCAACAAACACATTCTTCTACCGAATCTCTCGATAGCCCAAATACCAACAAAAGTAGAACCAAAGTTAACTACACCCAAAACAATTGAAGTTTCGAAAGAATCTTCCAAACCAACGGCCTTGAAAATAGTAGTACCATAGTAAAAGAAGTAGTTGTTACCAGTTAATTGTTGCAATGATTGTAACATAATACCCAACAATAATCTCTGGAAGATTTTTGGCTTACCGGTGAATAATTCACCCCAAGAGGCCTTACCAGCTAATCTTTCCTTGTCAATACCAGCCTTGATCAATTTAACCTCGGACAAGACACCTGGATCATCTACTGGAACCTTGTTAGCTCTAGCAATTGATCTCTTAGCGTCTTCAAATTTATCTTTTTCAACCAAGTATCTTGGAGATTCTGGCATAGAAAGCATACCAACAACTAACATAATGGCCCAAGCGAAACATAAGCCTAATGGAACTCTCCATTGTCTGGAGTCCGTGTAGGTCTTGGTACCGTAGTTAGTACAATAACCTAAGAAGATACCCAACGTAATGAATAATTGGTAGCAGCAGACTAAAGTACCTCTGACCTTCTTTGGAGAGGTTTCAGAAATCATCATTGGGGAAACGACAGAAACAATACCAACAGCTACACCTGTAATTAATCTACCAATGAAATATTGATACCATTTATCTTGAGAAGATATTTGAACGATGATACCAACAACGTAAATGATCATGGAGAACATTAAACCAATTCTTCTACCGTACATGTCAGCAGACTTAGAAAGGAAGATACCACCGATGGCACATCCAACATTGAAAATGGAAATAATTAAACCGGTTCTGACATTGGACAAGTAATGTTCACCACTTCCGTTCACCTGACCGAATCTTCTCTTGAAATCATCCATATTAACGAAACCGGAAATGGTACCGGTATCAAAACCAAAAACAAAACCTCCAAAGGCCACCAAAAGACAGAAAATGGAGATGGTAATGTATTCTTTGAAATGCTTTTCAGGCAAGGCTACAAGTTCGTGATGGTCTAAATCATCTTCAACCTTGTCATATTTGTGTTCAACAACCGATGTGTTATCTATTGGAGTTTGTACTCCGCTATTAGTTTCAGACATTTGTATATATGTAATGATAATAGAAAAAAATAGTAGGACGTTTAAGTCTTATTTATAGTTGGTTTTTTTTTTTTTTTATGTCCCCAACGTCTCCTCATTTTTTCCGGATCACCAGCTTCGGAAAAATTTTCACCCATAATTTCTCCGACAAAATGCCCAGTTTGGAAATTGTCCCACTTTTTCATTGGCTGTTTTAGTTTGGAATCCCCCATGGGTGATCATCACCAATTTAGTTATTCCGAAGCAATAACTGATGATCTTTTTCAAAGAGATAGTAGAAGATAGAAGAATGATAGGATACGTCGGGAGGCATATCCGGGGATACAAATAAGCAAAAGAGTTTGACCTAATATTTGTCTTCCCCATTATTCACCTTTACTGGGGACTGGGGCAAATAAAGTCTATTCGTTCCGGTTTCTCCATCAAGAAAAACTGCCGGCATATATCGCAATTACGTCTTGATAAAAAAAGAAAATAATTACCAAATAATCCGGATAATCTCATATCTCAGGTGATTGGCAAAAATTGTGAGTGAGCTGATGCATTGTTTTCAGCCAAACCGGACAGCAGGCGTTACCTTACCGGCAGCAACTGTCATCAAACCGGCAAGCACGGAAATCTCATTTTCCACTATAACGAACAGTCCATACTACACCAACGTGGACAAGACTGACAATCACGAAAATGAAATTCATCACTTAATTCATAACCGTATACTTTTCCTGCTTATGAGCACACCTAAATTTACTGCCGGCGTGGGTCTTGTTTTGTTTTTCCGAATTTTTTTTTTTTATTTTCTCGCAATTATGTAGATCTTGCCATTAACTATACACGACTAATCTAGTACCACGGAAAAATTGTTCTTATTAGGTGCATCCACGAGCAATTTCTTTTTGACCTTGGTATGCTTTAAACTACCACTCCAATCAAAGAGCCAATAAGCTAATTTAGATGACTCGTGGTAGAATTTTTGTTGGAAACCCAAGATTTTCATTATTTCAAGC
Source organism: Yamadazyma scolyti (assembly GCA_003707025.2). Classification (NCBI taxonomy): domain Eukaryota; kingdom Fungi; phylum Ascomycota; class Pichiomycetes; order Serinales; family Debaryomycetaceae; genus Yamadazyma; species Yamadazyma scolyti. The sequence goes on along the minus strand of PPMW02000012.1, from coordinate 47,707 downwards.
AATCTCTCCTGCGTCAAATAGCGTGAATTAGAAATGCATGGCAACGGTAAAACTAGGAAAAGGGCTGAAAGCGTGTCTTTTTTGAGAAACTTAGTTATACGCTTCAACATTTTACCCCTTTCATCTGGAGAAGGCACAAAGTTAAGCACCAAAGAGCAGGAGATTAAATTGAACTTCTCTGATTCACCTTTCGGTAGTGGTCTTTCCATGAAATCTTGCTGTAGTATAAGGTGGTGTTGACTGTTTAAATCTATGCGTACTATCTTATCAAATATTTTACTGGTGGAGATGAAATTTGTAGGACTAAGACATCCTAACTCCAAAGCTGATAGCTTTTGGTTGGGGTCAAGCTTATATCCCTCGTTGAGCCAGTCAACAAGCTTCTTAGACGAATCACTGCCTCGTTTAGTACTTTGACCTTGTTGTGATGCTTTTTGGTACACTTCTATTCCTCCATTTTTATCTATTTCTCCATCGATTTGTCCTAGAACTTTGATCAAATCATCCGTAGGTAAATTATCTAGTTTAATGGTATCGGACGCTGAATTTGTCATTCCTTGATCGTATATCTTCCTTGACGCTTCAGTCAAGTTATATTCATTATCTTTCCAATTGAGCTTTTTCAATATGATCTTTTTATTCTTGAGGAGAACGTGAAATCTTCGTATAAGTTTCCTTGTATTTTGAGGTTTGAGCGTCTTAGGAGCTAGAACTCGTTGAGTAATTCCTCTTTTATGTCCTAGTGTAACACTCTTATTCTTCTTCCTCATCACTAAAAAAAATCGCATCGCAGCTCTTAACGGATAAGTATATCTTAAGTACAGTATTAGGTTGTATTTAGAAGTGATAGTATGACCTATAAGCTCAATTGGATCTGTTCCAAGTCTAGTATTTTTTTTTGAATTTTGCTAATAGTTTGTCAATTTTGGATCTTATTGCACTGTTGTGAATTCTACAGAATCAATTCAGTGTCTTATCATTGCTAGTATAAATAAAAATTCTACAAAATTCGGAATTTTATTTCAGATTCCAACTGGCTTAGCTACCCTTTACAAGAGACAATATCCTATTTCCTACGCATTTACCTCAGAGTTGAACCAGAATGACCAAATTGGACGACCAGTTTGAGCCGCTTGGAAATGCTGCAAAAAAGCGTCTCGCAAAATATTTTTTCAGATGAGCTATTGAGATGGGACCTAAGAAATCAAAGAAACCACAGAAACCAAGGATACATAAACCAAAGGCGAAGTTTCCCAGGAAACTGAGACCTACTTTAAAGCAACAACAGAGGAAAGAATCAAAAATTGTGAGAGTCGATAACTTGAAATGGAAGCCAGTTGAGATACCTGATAATTTAGAGAGTTATGAAGGGTTTTTTGGCCTTGAGGAAATCGATGGCGTAGACGTCGAAGTTGTCAATGGTAAAGCACAATTCAAAGTCAAGGATGCATCGAAATTAAAAGATGAGCCTTCAAAGGATGCTTCAAAAAAGGGTGCTTCAAAAAAGGGTGCTTCAAAAAAGGGTGCTTCAAAAAAGGACGCCTCAAAAGAGGATGCTTCACAAAAGGATATAGTGGAAAAAGAACAGGAGGAAGAGGATGAAGGGGATGACATCGATGAAGATGTTGATGACGAAGAATTCACAGGGTTTGATGACGATGAAGAAAGTGAAGACGTTAAAATAGAAGAAGGAGATCTCAAAGAGATCAGTGAAACCCCAGCAAAAGGAAAAGATCAATTGGCAGAGAATTTGTTCAGTTCAGTTGATCTACCAGAAGATGTCAATCTTCCACACTGGGAGATGGGGTTGACTAATTACTCTTTGATAGGATTAAACGCTTTAGGGTTCAAAAGTCCAACTCCTATTCAAAAGAAGTCTATTCCTCCTGCAATGCAAGGAAAAGATATTATAGGTAAGGCTACTACTGGTTCCGGTAAAACTTTGGCATATGGTATCCCCATCCTTGAAAAGTACTGGTCCAATAAAGCAAATAGCACCGAGGGAGTAATAGCTCCCCCAACAGGTATTATTTTTGTACCTACTAGAGAATTGGCACATCAGGTCGTTGATCATTTGAACAAATTATCTAAATATTTTCCCTTCCCACCACATGGTATTGTTAGCATAACTGGAGGTTTATCTATCCAGAAACAAGAAAGATTACTCAAATTGGGACCAGGGGTGATTGTAGCTACTCCAGGGCGTTGTTTAGAGCTCTTAGAAAAGGACGAAGATTTGATCCGAAGGCTAGCTTCCACAGATACTATTGTTTTGGATGAAGCAGATAGATTACTTCAAGATGGTCATTTTGATGAATTCGAGAGAATACTAGACTTGTTTAGAAAGAATAGGCCAAAGACTTTACCAGATTGGAAATGGCAAACCATGGTCTTCAGTGCCACTTTTGCCAGGGACTTATTCGGAAAGTTGACCAGACATAACAATAAAAAGTCCAACCAAGCAACACTAGTAGAGAATGATGAAATCTTACAGTTATTGAATGATAAATTGCATTTCAAAGACAAGAAACCAGCACTTATCGATGCTAATCCTAAAGAAATTGTCTCAGGACAAATTACAGAAGCCTTAGTAGAATGTGCTGCTACAGAAAGGGATTTGTTCTTGTATTATTTCCTCCTAGTATATAAAGGTTCAACTTTGGTATTCGCTAATTCCATTGATTCTGTCAAAAGGCTAGTGCCATTTTTGAATAATTTGGGAATTCCAGCGTTTGCTATTCATTCATCCATGATACAAAAACAGAGACTAAGATCATTGGAAAGATTTAAGGCTGCTACTGAACATAAAGAAATTTCAGTATTGGTAGCTTCAGATGTTGCAGCTAGAGGTTTAGATATACCCAATATTGACCATGTAGCTCACTACCATTTACCCAGATCAGCCGATATATACATTCATAGATCAGGTAGAACAGCCAGAGCTGGAAATGAAGGTGTTTCAGTGATGTTTTGCTCTCCTCAAGAGGCCTCAGGTCCATTAAAGAAGTTAAGAAAGTTAGTGGCAGCTAATGCCAACCCAAATTCAAGACTCAATATGCACACTGATGTCAAACTTTTACCAATAGAGGATGATTTGGTATCACAATTGAAACCCAGGGTCAAGCTATCTAGTAAATTAGCAGAAGCTGCAATGTCAGTAACTGCAACTAAGAAGGAGAATTCATGGATGAAACAAGCTGCTGATGATTTAGGTATCGACAACTTGTCAGATATTGATGATTTCGAAGATGATATAATTAAGAAACAAAGAATGAGGAAGGAGAATAAATCATTAGATAAAGATGATGCCAGAAGTATTAAGTATGAGTTAAAGACATTGCTAAGCCAACCGATTAGGAAAATGAACAGAAGATCATATTTGACTAGTGGGCTTCAAAATTTAGCCCATATAATGGTTACCGGAAACACTCATAAGGATATTTTAGGTCACAAAACTGTAAATGCTTTGGAGGACTTACAAGGTAAAAATTACAAGGCAAAGGATGCCAAAAGCAAAGTAACGAAAAAGAAGGTGAACAAGAAATAGAATATATATTCGTTATTATTATATCTTATCTCTATTGGCGGAAATTAATTCGCTTGAAAAAGTCGTCTCTTCTATTAAATGAAATCATAATCATCGTCATCACTGTAGTATTCATCTTCATCAGATTCATCAGCCAATTGTTCGAAATTGACTTTGTATCTTAACATAGCACCAACACCACCAAAACCTTGGACGAATTGAGCACCTTCAGATGATTTATCCGTGACAAACTCCAAATTAGCACCATAGTTTTTGTAATTTTCAGCTAACCATTCCAAGAAAGGTTCTTCTTTGACGGTCTCCATCTCGGCACCAGTAGCTTTATCCAAGCTATATGATTTGTCTGGTAATTCTGGATTGACATTTACAACGACTTCTTGACCTTCAGAGTTTTTGAAAGTGTAACGGATGATGTTTAAGTTTTCGTAAACAATCACAATTTCACAGGCACCTAAATCCAAGGCCTTTAAAGTATCTTCGATACCATAACAGTACTTCCCGGTATCTTGTGAGATTTGATCGAAATATTCGTTCAATAATTTTTGTTCTTGTACAAATTTGACATTAGCCAAAGTCTCTGCAGATAATTCAATAGCTTGGTTGAAACCATTTTCACCACCATACGAGATATCGACAATTTTTATAACTTTTGCTTGTAATCTGTTATCGAATAAATCAGATTTGGATAATTCTGTCTTAAAATCAGCGGAACCAGCCAAGATCAATCCTTTTACATTAACTTTATCATTTGTGATGAAATTTTGCACGGCTACTTCAGCTACTTTTCTGACATAGTTATGTCTTTTTTCTTCTCTTAAACGACTGAAACGAACCGCAGATTGACCACCTCTACCATGCTTCTTTGGTAAATCAACTGTGAATTTATGTAAGACTTCTCTGGTGTTACCAGTAACAGTACCGAATAAAGCACCATTACCATCCATGATAATGAAACCAAATCTATCGTCATCTTCTAACAACTCACTCAATGCTTCCACATGAAATTTATTATCACATAAGTACAATGAAGTATTGATAGGTTTGAATGGTTCGAAATCGATATTTAACTTCTTTTCTTTACCTTCATCAGTTAATACATCACCACAATAGATAACCAACCCATTCTTTGGCACCGAGTTATATAACTTCAATTTTTGTTGAGTGGAGGTAATTGCTGATAAAACGGATAATCTGTTGACACGGGATTTAATATTAGAGGCAGTACCATACTCTTCAGTTAACATCTTTTGAATCAATGAAATTTGTCCCTTGGGTGGAATAACCAACGAAATCATGGATGTACCATTACCTCTAGCCATCTCCAATGCTTTAATCAACTTCTTGACCTTCCAGATCTCGATGTTCTTCTCTGCTGTATCTGACATCTTTGTGTTTAATGACTTAATTAAAATTTTTCAGCTAAGCGTAAAATTTTTTTATTAGGACATATGGGTCGTGCCAGGTTCACGAACCTAACTGCGAAGATCGCGAAGGGCAGTAGAGACTAATAAAAACTAACCACTTGGTAGCAAATAGAAAGGGAGATTATGGCTGGAGAAACAGGAGTTAGTGCTTCGGCTGAAATAAACCAAGAGACACAGGATCATCATACAGATCAAGTCAATCTTCATCGTGAAAACGAGTCTGATTACTCTTCCGATTCCGATTCCGATGATGACTATGAGAAGCCAAAGCCAAATTCTAGGAAACCAGGTGATAATGCGTTCAGGCAACAGAGATTAAAGGCTTATAATCCTGTATTTACAGCTAGAACTGTAATTCCACTTTTAATAGTGATAGCTGTTATTTTTGTTCCGTTAGGTGCAGCTATGTATTATGCCTCAGATAAGATTGAGGATTTCGCTATTGATTATAGCCACTGTGAGAGATTAGCAAACGAACATACTTGGAGTCCTATTCCTGATAAGTACTTGGACTATCATTTAAAGGATGAGTATAAGAGACCCCAATGGAAGTTATCTACCGATGAATCCCAAGACTTTGATGACGAAAAGAAAGTATGTGAAATTCAATTTAATGTACCAAAAAAATTAAAGGCACCAATTTACTTGTTTTACAGATTAGAGAAATTCCACGCTAATCATAGAAGATTTGTCAAATCATATTCTGAAGAACAAATTATTGGACATACTGCCTCTAAAGATCAGGTTAAGAATACTGTAGGTCAAAATTGTGAGCCTATGGCTTTAGATCATAATGGAAAGATTATATATCCATGTGGTTTAATTGCAAATAGTTTGTTCAATGATACATTCTCTTCCACTATTAAAGGTGTAAATGGAACCGACCATGACTATAAAATGACTAACAAGGGTATTGCTTGGTCTTCTGATAAAAATAGATTTAAGAAGACAAAATATAAGGCTTCGGAAGTCGTACCCCCACCAAATTGGTATAAGAAATTTCCTAAGGGGTACACTGAGGACAACTTACCTGATATAAGTCAATGGGAAGAATTCCAAAATTGGATGCATCCAGCGGGATTACCTACATTTAACAGATTGGCACTCCGTAATGACGATGACGCTTTAGAGGCTGGTACTTACCAGATTTCCGTGGGGTTACATTTCCCAGTTTTACCATTCAAAGGTGGCAAATACATTTATTTTTCACAGAGATCGGTCATGGGTGGTAAGAATCCATTTATTGGTATCGCATGGATAGCTGGTGGTGGTATTTGCTTTGTCTTGAGTATCTTTTTATTAGTAGTTAACGCATTAAAGCCAAGAAAGACCGGTGATACCAGCTTGTTAAGCTGGAATAGAGAATCTATTGCACAAGATCTGGCTACCAACTAACCAAATTATGCATATATGTAATGTACGTTATTCCACCATGATACTCTTACTAATTCCAGTCGCTAAAGCGCAGCAACCGTTACCGAGAATTGTTGCACAAAATCGCAGGATTGGTGACAAATCTTTTTAATGCCGAAGGAAAAACCATTTCCCCAACGGCTGCTTTTTGCGCTGCCTGCGTATTTAAGAGGTCCTGGCGCCCCTAACTTTGATAAATTTCCAACAATGTCTATTGAAACTAGAAAATTTTACGTTAACAAGTGCCCAACTAAGGAGATTGTTGCCGATATCGATTCTCCAGATGCCACTTTCAAAATTGTCAAGGAAAGTTTGAAAGTTAATGATGGAGAAGTATTGGTAAAGAATTTATACTTCTCTAATGATCCATCCCAAAGAGTTTGGATTCAAAAGAACATTCCAAAATCCGCTTTATACGTTGAACCTATCAGAGAAGGTGAACCTATGAGAACAACCGCTGTATCTCAGGTTGTTGAATCTAAGAGTGCTAAATATCAGGTAGGTGACATTGTCAGTTGTGTCACTGGTTGGTCAGAATATGACGTATTGAAGGAAGCTACTGTCTTCAACAAAATACCAAAATCAGACATTCCTTTATATGCTTACTTGGATGTACTTGGATTTACTGGTTTAACTGCTTGGTTTGGTATTACCGAGGTTGTCAAGGTCAAGGCCGATGACGTTCTTGTCGTTTCTGGTGCCGCCGGTGCTACTGGTTCTATGGTTGTTCAAATCGCCAAGAAGGTCATTGGTGTCAAAAGAGTCATCGGTATCGCTGGTGGTGATGCCAAATGTGATTTTGTCAAATCCATTGGTGCTGACGAATGTATCGATTACAAAAAACCAAATATCTTGAAGCAATTGTCCCAAGCTTTAGGATCAGAACCAGGAGTAGATGTATTCTTTGATGGTGTTGGTGGTAGTGTCTTGGATAGTGTTGTTTCCTTGATGAACCACCATGGTAAAGTCATTGCTTGCGGTTCTGTTGCAGGTTACAATGGTGATAAAGAAGGTATGAACACCTGGGGTTTAATCACTGTTAAGAGATTGACTGTCTATGGTTTCATTATCTTGGATTACTTACCAAAAGCTCAGGAAGCAGTCTTTCAAATTGCCAATTATTTGAAGGATGGTAAAATTACCTACAAAGATGACTCTATCTCCTTAGTTGATATCAGTAAGAATCCAGAAGACTTCAAAAAGGTTCCAGCCATTTTAAACATGTTATTTACTGGTGAAAAGAAGAATGGTAAGTTGATCACCAAGCTTGCTGACCCTAAATTATAGGATAGTCTTAGTATAGAAAATTTACAGTACCTATGTGTTTCAATGTAGTTATCAACAAATATCTTTAACAAAAGTTTTTTAGTGAGTGCATACCTATGTGGTCAGCCGATTGTATCACATTTACTTATAGAAAAACTAATTAGCACTATGTTTGGCAGATAAGGTTGTTTCTTTCCGCTAACGCACCGTCGCTAAAATATTATTTTTTGTGTCAAAAGAAAAGCTCTATAAAGCCCTTGAAAGAGTTCCGAATAAATTTCCATACATCTTTCGACGGTGAAACACACCTCATCTGCACCCTCTAGAAAGGCTTACCGGTTTACTGGATTTTAAAATTTCCTGCTTGTAACGATGTTTGTGGGAGAAGTAATTTTAGACCACCAAGTAATTTCTTTTACCCTAATTTATTCTCGTTCTTACCACAAACTCAATCGTCCATGAAACCATATAAACCAAAACAAACATCAACCACCTCTATGTTCCCTTTCTTTTTGAATTTAAAGTTTTGCTTTTTTTGCAGCAATATCTATTTCCTGCATATACCATACAGAATTCAGAATTGCGATATGTAAACAAAACCACAGAAGATAGAGATGAGAAGATGAGCCGACCTAATTCTAGTCAACTGCTGCATACAGGATCACCACATAGGCCAAAAGTACCGATGTATGATAAGGAAAGAGCACTAGAAAAGTTCAAGGAGAAATCCAGCGATAGTCTTAGTGATTTGGATGTAGATAGTGGAGACCTTTCATATTCCAAGTTTTCGAATTATTCGTCTTCAAGACCCAGATCCAACTCTAAGAAGTTAAAGGATGCTGATGACAATCGACTCAATAGTAGATCTAGCTCGACGGATAAGAATCATATATATCCTATTCAGGAACGTCTGATTGAAAATGATGAGAATAGCCCATTTATATATCATCCACCTAAAGTTCAAGATGAACAGAATGTAACACCCGAAAGAATCAATTTACCCAAGATAAGAGCTAACAAGATGCAATTCACAAAAATAGAATTACCCCCCTTAAATGGATCGGCATATTTGGGATCACCAATAAATGATTCTACACCTAAACATAGAAACCATTATAGAAATCCGTCTGTCAAAGTTTCATTGACTCCTGCACAGAGAATGGAAAAGAAACCAGGAATAAGATCAAAGAATGCTCTAGAGAACTTCCAATTCGAAGAAATGGTTGGTAGAGGGGCCTTTGCTACTGTCTATAGAGGTGTAAATTTAAAGACTAATCAAGTGATTGCCATTAAACAGATACTATTGGAAAAAGACCAAGACGTACAAGGACTAATGGGGGAAATAGATTTATTGAAGATTTTAAAGCATCCAAATATCGTCAAGTATCATGGATTTGTCAAAACTTCTTCATCATTGAATGTATTTCTTGAGTTCTGTTCAGGCGGGTCCTTACGTCAGTTATACAAGAGCATGAACAGTGGGTTACCAGAACAACAAATAATAAAATTTGTTAAGCTGATCTTGCAAGGTCTCAGTTACCTACACGAACAAGGTGTGGTTCACCGAGACGTTAAATCTGCAAATGTGTTAATGACCGAAACCGGTGATATTAAGTTGGCTGATTTCGGAGTTGCAACCAAAGTAAATTCTCAGCACCAATCAGTTGTAGGAACACCAAATTGGATGGCACCAGAGACTGTTTTAGGAGGTGAAGGTATATGTACTGCTTCTGACATATGGTCTTTAGGTGCTACCATCATAGAATTATTTACTACAAACCCACCATACCACGATCTAAATCCTATGGCAACATTACATGCCATTGGTACTGATGACCACCCACCGTTACCTAAAGGAATATCGGCTATGGCAAAGGATTTCCTCTTGGAGTGTTTCCAAAAACAGCCCAGTTTGAGAACAACAGCCAAGATTTTGCTTAAACATAAATGGCTCAACCAAGACAATTCATTAAAGCAGAAGAAGCAAAGTGTGGATTCGAATTTCGATATAAAGATGAAGCCAATTAAATCTTATAGTGAAATGAATGACGAAAACTGGGATAGTGATTTCAGTGAGATTAAGATCCAAAAGCTAGCTAAGACGCCCTCTAGTGTTTTCAAAGGAGATCCTTTGAATGATGAAAAAATTGTAATGACCCCATTGAACAAAGCTGAAGTATTAACAAGGTTTACTGAATCCAATAATGAAACCATAACACCAGAAGAGACCAATGGCATGTTTCTATCAAAACTTAATTTCAATCACGCTGATGATATTGAGGATGATGATCCTTTCTTGAACATAGAGATAGAAAACTTTGACACCAATGAACTCGAAATACAAAGTAAAATGGAGTTTCTCATGTCCAAATTCACTAATAGAGTAGATCTATGTCTGAATGGTAATGACGAGATTGCAAATTCTTTGATTAAGATCATGGGTAAAATAGCACATTTAGTTAAAAAGTATCCAATACTGCATGATGTGTTGATCAGAGATCATGGAATTTTATCCATTTTTGAGTTATTGGAAAACGTTAATGATTTACCCCATTTGCCTAAGCTTTGGTATTATTCATTGAACACATTGAACTATATATTTGAAAACAATATCAGCCAGTTTGAGAATTTTTGCTTACTTGGTGGTATACCCATAGTTACACAATTTAGAAGTAACCATTATGATAGTACTATCAAACAACAAGTGGTGCGATTCATTCGATTATTCTTGATATCTGATAAAGCCTTGTCCATGTTCATATCATGTGGAGGGTTGAGAGTATTATCTAAGCTAGCGGAGGAAGATTTTGAAACAAATCCTCAATTCCCTATTACTTCAATCGATTGTTTGTATACTATCTTAATCAAAGATTTAGCAAGTTCAAAGTCAGATTTATGCAGAAAACTATCACACTATGGAGTCATCTTTTGGTATATTGTTTTGTTGAATAGACTCGTTAAAATGGACTCCAATGGAAAATATACTGAAACTATTGATAAAACCATACAAATACTTAAGTTCTTCGGGCAATCTGAAGTTAAAGTGAGGATTAATATCTCAGGAAGCGATCTATATAAGTTACTCTTCAAGATTTATCCACATTTGGAACACAGCCACAAGTTGATCATACTCAAATTTATCAAATCGATGTCATGTATTCTGGAAATATTGAAACATCTCCAATCTGCAGAGCTTTTAGAGTTTCTTGTTTTGTTAATTAAAGAACATACACCTAGTACAAGCCATTACAAGGAATATGTTAATATTATTTGTCCTATACTTTACAACTACTGTTACTTGAACCATATCAGGGAAGCTGAATTGGTTGGATTAGGAGCATTGCCTTATTTGAGAGAATTATCCAAGATTAATCTACCCTTTAGACAATTTGTCCTACCTATATTGTGTGAGTTGGTCTACTGCGATAAATTTGTTAGGTCAAATTTGGTCAAGTATGATATTTTGGATGTGTACTTGAATTTATTGATGGATCCATATTGGCAGGCCAACTCTTTGGATTCTATCTTGAATTGGTATCGACAAGATCCAAAACGAGTTATACTAACATCTCCTAAAGCTTCCACCTGTTTAACTAGTGGATTCTCATTGAATAAGATATCGAATATGGAAAGTGCTTTAGACAACTACTTAAAACTAGTTAACTTGAACTCAGAGGTATGTGAATTATTTGTGAATGATGAGATAATGCAAAGTATAATGGTAAAAATCAGTATAAACTTAAAGAACTCAGTTGTTCAATTATCGTTGTTAAGAATATTAAAGACATTGGTAGTAAACAGCCAAGAGCCTTTGAAGTCATTCCCCAAAATCAAGAAGTTATTACTTGAGTTAGATTCAAGAAATAACTCCTTATTAGTAGATGAGTTAGCCTCCGATATCATCTCAGTAATCCAATAGAAAGATACCATGTAAAAGGTGCTTTCCTGTGGAGGCCTAAATAAATCTATGTAATTTAATAGTGCATATACATCTAATAGAGAATTGGCAGTTCTGTTGCTGATAGTGTTTATAAGATCTCTAGAGACCCACCATATCTTATGGATTCATCAATAACTCTTATAGAGCCCTCGCTAGAGCCCTTGCCTGAGTCGTTTTCTCATCTGCCTCGGTATATGATCGCAATTTTGTGTGGAGAAAATCATCATGCCACCATCATACCTGTCACCTCGAGTATCACAACTTGATGCATACATTCTTGATAGTGAGCTCTTATCCTTACTTAAACAGAACTTGGTCTCTATATTCCATCTACATAGTTCGAAATGGTGGACATATGATCAACACCCAGAAATATGGGACTTGATGTTGAATGCACTTGTATTCAGACTTACCACTTGGAAGTCGGGATCCTCGTACGGTTTATCACTTCAAAACTTGAAGTTAGTGAACTTTCGAAATGGAAAGACCATCGGTTATACGAAAAGGTCATTATTATTAGCGTTCATAGTTGGAGATTATTTATTTAGCAAGTTTCAATCTTACTTATACTCAGCATCTGATGATACCGAACAATCATCATTCAAGATTATCCTGTCAATCAAGGCATTCATAATTCATCATAAGGACTTAATATTAACGAAAATCAACAATACCTTGAGGTTACTCAACTTAGCCAACTTTGCATTATTTTTAGTGAGCGGAAGATACCCATCATTAATACATAGGGTACTAGGGATTAGCCTTTCTCCTGTTGTGGGAGACTTATTAAGATTTAATGGTGATAATGTCAATTTTGAGTTCCAAAATAGACAATTGGTATGGAATGTAATGACGGAATTCTTAGTGTTTATTCTTCCCTTATTGCAACTCAAAAAACTATCTAAAATGTCCAAGAAACTTCTTCTGCCCTATAAAAAAGAATCTTCAGAGAAGTCGGGTGCTCCTTATCAGAGCTTACCTCTTTCCCAGTGTGCTATCTGTCACGACAAAAAAGAAAAGGCATCCATGGCAGGAGAGAAGAAACTTGCGTCCGTGCCTTGCATGGTCACCAACCCATATGTTACTAACTGTGGGCACGTTTATTGTTACATATGTCTTGCATCTATTTTCAATGCAATTGAGAGCTCAGATGCAGAAGATAAATGCCTCCGCTGTAATAACAAACTTGAGTGGTTCCGGAAATATGGTGAGAATGAAGGTGACATTGACCCTAATGCTATAATGGTTGAGTATGAAGAAATAGAAGTAGAAGAGGAAGAAGAAGAGAGTGAAGAGAACAGTCATGATGACAAGGACGAGAAGCGTGCAATAAGACAAGATTCAGATTCGGAAGTTAGTTCAGATGACGCTACCAGTTCGAATGAGTTTGATGATGACGAAGCTTTCGATGAAGATGGAGGCATTGGTGACGAAGATGAGTACGAATTAGATGATGATGAAGCAATGGAATTATAGTATAATACACATAATAATATTCTACGGACTTTGAACTCAAGGCCCTTGCAATTCTACAAATGGCTTAATACCTTAACTACTCGTACATTATGAAATAAACAGTACACATTTTCTATTAAGCTCTTAGTATTGATCTATTAACCTAGTTAAGAAGTTTTATAATGATCTGAGCACCTTTGTTACTCTTATCTTCTCCTAAAGATTTCTTTATTTTCTTCAAATCCTTCTTCAAGTCTTTCAATTTTTCAGTATCTTTAGAAGCATCGAGAGCTTCATATATAGAAAGGATAACAAAAGAGCCTTGGCCACTACACCAATCACCTAATCTATTACTTTCAATGATCTCGTCAATTGCCCTCTCGGCGAACTCTTTACCAGTACCAGGTACTTTGTCTTTGTTTGAATGAACTAATTTCTTCTTTTCAGAATCAAAATGAAACTCGTTTCCATGGATTAAACTCTTGATAGATCTTGAGATGAATGGCACCTTATTTATAAGATGATAGTCTTCTAATACATCACCCTTGATAACACTGTCGAAAATTTGGTCAATCAACTTGACTCTCAAATCGTTATTTACTTCATCATCATCAGTCTTAGTTAAGATTAATTCTGTTAAAGTTTGAGCAGCTAAGTTGGATGATAAAATGGTATGGATTGGTGTTGCATCAGTCTTTAATGCTTCCAATAAGTTCTTATAGACTTGAGGTAATGCCTTGTCAAGAATTTCTTGCCTTCTTTGCTCTTGTGGCTTTTTGGAAGTCTTCTCATATGCCAATTTTTCGTACTGAGTCAATTGTTTCTTGACTAATGGATTGAAGTATTTTCCATTTAATCCTTTCAATAAGTACAATAAGGGTCTACGGCTAAATTTACCTTGGATAACCTCAGGTAATAATTCTGGAGTGAACAATTCGTTATCAAAGTTCTTGTGCAAGGAAACGGTGTCATCAACGGTCATAAATAAAGTTATCAAAACAAGGTTACCATACTCATTATTGATCAATTCTTTACCATGTTTTTTCAAACTCCTCATAATAATTCTTCTCTCTTTGGCATTTGCAATAGCAATCAAATTACATGCAACTTCACTTCCTTCACTAGTGTGAACAAGTTCAGCAAATTGTTCGCCCAATAATTCCTGAAATTCTCTGATTTGAGTATCATATTGGTCCAAGTCTGAAACTAAGATGGAGACATATTCTTTCATAGCAGCATGCAAGATCTGGAAACCTGTAGAGCCCTTTTCAACCGAGGCAGTAATAGTACCACTCAAGTTGGACAAAATTAATTGCTTCTTCTCAGTGGATTCATTCACAATATCTAAAACAGTTTTACCCTTACCAGAGTCCTTGAAAACTGCATATTCAGCTCCCCAAAACTCTCTGATCATTTGCTGTTTCTGAGTACTGTTGGAATATAAAACAAACAAATCTTCAACAACATATGCACCTTCTTTATGCCTCATCAATTTACGTAACTTTCCATGTAATTCATCAACGATCAAGGCACGAGCATCCTTGGATCCATAATGCAACAACTTGACCATCAAGTATTTTCCATAAGATGAAGTGGACAACTGGTAGAATTGTCCTTTCAAAGATTGAACGATAAGATCTCTTCTTTCTTTAGAAGAATATTTCACCAAGGTCTGAACTACACGAGAGGCATCGTGCTTCATAACTAAATCAGCAATTACATCCTTTGATAACTCCCAAATTTCATTACTCAATTTATCTCTTATTTCCTTTGGAGGAGGTGGCTTGTTGACTCTTAATTTTTCCCATAAACTCTTGATGTGTTGGACCTCAGTACCAGCCTTTCTCTTTAATTTACGTTCGGCCAACAATTTACGCTGTTCAGCATGTTGTTCTTTGGACGACTTCTTATTAGGGTCAGCCGAATTTTCCTTGTCTTCATCAGAGTCCTCAGCTGAATTTTCATCAGATTCGTCTTCTGCTTGGTCCAATTCATCTTCAGATTCACTTTGATCTAATTCATCTGCAGATTCGCTCTGATCTAATTCGTCTTCAGATTCCGAAACTTCGGAAACTTCTGATACTTCTGACTCTTCACTGGATACATCTTTGGATAATTTGACCTTCTTTGTGGTATTATCTCCAGCCTCTGATGCTCTCTTGACTCCTCTTTGTTTAGAACCCATTGCTAGTGAAATATTTTGGTATGAGAAATTTTTCGATGAGATGCTGTCCTGTATAAAAAATTGATAGCTTTAACTGTACTTATTGCCGTTATAATGTTTGACTGGGTATGTAGTTAGGTAGTAAGCTCTGATAAAACTAGACTATACATTTTATGAAGTGTGGTATGCGTATGGAGCTTAAGAGTATAAATATGCACATATACACTCTATGGAAGCTGATATAAGGCCTTACGGTAGGCCACACATTAGATAAAAGCAAGCGAGATCCGGTAACAAGCTAGTTCAACTCAAGAGTTGTTTTACAAGCTACATAAAATTTGTAAGGGTGGATATTAGCTGGGTTATTTGCAGCAATGGGAGTTGGGGAAATTTTTGCGAATTAGTAATCCAAGATGTTTAGAACTACTGTAAGAAGCTTGAAGAATCAGACTAGACAGTTCTCTCAATCTATTAGATTGAGCCAAGTTCAAGAAATTACGTCTCCATCCGAACTTAAGAACTTACTTGTGGGTGATAATGTCACTGTGGTTGATTTCTATGCTACTTGGTGCGGACCATGTAAGGCAATTTCACCAATTCTTGAAAAGTTAAGTGATATCGTTCCAGAGGCCAAATTTGTTAAGATTGACGTTGATCAACAAGAAAATTTGGCCCAAGAATATGGTGTTACTGCCATGCCAACCTTTAAAGTTTTGAAAGGTGATTTAATAACAGAGTCTATCATAGGTGCTAATGTCAACGCTATTTTGAATGCTATCAAGGAAGAAACCGGAGTTGATGCCAAAGAGAGATTGTTAAAGCAGTAGATGTATATAGTGCTGGCATACGTTGTGTCCCATATGTAACTTTTCCAGCATGTTTCGGGGTATTAGTATAAACTATGCCCTTTTCCCTAGTTAAATGCACACCACCTTATTCCAACTACCCTACACATCTCTTGACTTACTCAAAAACGTTGCTTCTCTACCGCATACATGGCTCTTTGCTGCAAATGCTTTATATGATAGCCTCATCTCTTCGCCCACCAGCCATGTCCCCTGTATCATAAACCCATTTCATTTCTCCCTCAAATCGCACATTCATGACCTCTTTAACTCATGAACTAATCAAAAACCTATTTCAAACATATATATATCCAACTACGTTGAACTTTCTACCAATGTTCTCTACCTTTACTTTCCTACCATTTTGCAACCGGCCTGCATATAACCATTCATTCTCCCATACAAATTTGTGCGAGCGTCGGTGGCGATTGATTTAACAAACTAACGCAATGGTATGTGTAACAAGAAAATAAACGGCAACGAACAATGTACTAACAAGTGTAGGGACAAGGACCATCAGGAATGGGTGGCGATGGAGCCAGAAAGAAAGACGATAAAAAGAAAGAGAAACCAAAATATGAGCCTCCAGTAGAGACCAAGTTTGGAAAGAAGAGAAGAAAGGGCCCAGATACGGCAGTAAAGTTACCAAGTGTATACCCAAGCACAAGGTGTAGATTGAAATTGTTGAAGTTAGAGAGAATTAAGGATCATTTGTTACTAGAAGAAGAATTTGTCACCAACCAAGAAGCATTCCAACCAACAGAGGCCAAGCAAGCGGAAGAAAGAGAGAACTTGGATGAATTGAGAGGTTACCCAATGAGTGTAGGAAGCTTGGAAGAAATCATTGATGATGACCATGCCATCGTTTCTAGCACCGCTGGTTCAGAATACTATGTATCCATCATGTCATTTGTTGATAAAGGGTTATTAGAACCTGGTTGTACTGTATTATTACATCATAAAACCGTAGCGGTGGTAGGTGTATTACAAGATGATGCTGATCCGATGGTATCTGTCATGAAGTTGGATAAATCGCCAACTGAAACGTATGCCGACATTGGTGGTTTGGAGGCACAAATTCAAGAAATTAAAGAGGCAGTAGAATTACCTTTAACTCACCCTGAATTATATGAAGAAATGGGAATCAAACCACCAAAGGGTGTTATATTATATGGTGCTCCAGGTACTGGTAAGACTTTATTGGCTAAGGCTGTAGCCAACCAAACAAGTGCCACTTTCTTAAGAATAGTGGGATCCGAATTGATTCAGAAATACTTGGGTGATGGTCCTAGATTATGTAGACAAATTTTTCAAGTGGCAGCAGAGCATGCACCCTCGATTGTTTTTATTGATGAAATTGATGCCATTGGTACCAAGAGATACGAATCATCTTCAGGAGGTGAAAGAGAAATCCAAAGAACCATGTTGGAACTTTTAAACCAGTTGGATGGTTTTGATGATAGAGGTGATATTAAAGTTATAATGGCTACCAACAAGATCGAATCTTTAGACCCTGCTTTGATCAGACCTGGTAGAATTGATCGTAAAATCTTGTTCGAGAATCCCGATTCTAATACCAAAAAGAAGATTTTGACAATCCATACATCAAAGATGAGCTTAGCTGCAGATGTCGAATTGGATGAATTAGTAACTTCAAAGGACGATTTATCAGGTGCAGACATCAAAGCTATGTGTACGGAAGCAGGGTTATTAGCATTGAGAGAAAGAAGAATGCAAGTCACCGCCGAAGATTTCAAACAAGCCAAAGAAAGAGTATTGAAGAATAAGGTGGAAGAAAATCTTGAGGGTTTATACCTATAGGTTACGTAGCGCATATAATATTACATGTAAAAGTAAATTTATCGTTTATTCATCACTAGTTATCATTCCGACTATTGAGAAGACGTAATATAAATAAGAACAAGTTTAAAATGTCTAAGTATAATTTGATCGTAGCAGGAACTTCATCATCTAAGTGACAAGATTTCATGATTTCTTGAGTGTCAATCAAGATGTAGATAGAAAATATCAAGGCACCTACTCCCGAGTAGATTACGTGAGCCATCTTTGGTTGTGGGAAGAACATAAAGACAAACCCCCAACCAATCAAAAACCAAAGAGAAAGGGAGCAGAACCCTTGCCAACTTCTGAAGTCATACTTCGTTTGGAAAGCAAAGATTGTCAAACCGATGAACACAATAGCAGTTATAAGAACGGCCTGAATTAATATGTCACTTTCAAATAGTGAACATGTTAATCCGATACCATAACTTTCAAATAATGTGAATCCTCCAAGAAGAAATAAATTTGTTGGGTAGGATCTGGCCTTGATATGAGCACCAATCATGAAACCAATAGCACCAACAAAAGATACAAAGTATAACCAGATGTTATTGAAGCACCATTGTTGAATAGAAGGACTAGATTTGATGACAAACCCTACAACTAGGGTAGCGAATAATTGTACTGATAATAATGCATAGACTTTTCTGATAAACAATTGACGAACTGGTAACTCACAAGATGCAACATCCACAGAATACTTGAAGTCATCGGGAATGTTGTCACCGTCAGTTCTGGCTTCTGGGTTGTCTCCGTAGGCTGGTGGTTGGTTAGGTATAGCAGTATAACTCATTAACGTGCGATTTCTTCTCTACTAGAATTTATATGACCGAATGTCCCACACGACTTTTTAGAGATTTCTAGAAGATGCAAATTAGTTCTTAGTATAAAGTTAAAATGCTGGTGTGATTTTGCTTGACAAGCATGGGGTGAACAAGTGTTTCTTCTCGAAGCATACAGATCATGATTAAATAGTAAGGATTAGGGGTGGATATTACTGGCTAAGTCTCATATTCAATAGTTGGAATAGCTGCAAAATTCACAATATTTACTAAATTTGACGAAGTAAACTAAAATTTCTTTCTTAAGTAATTTATATCCTACAAAACCTACATCATTACTACAACTTCTTCAATGACCATCTCTTATATCTTCAAAGCACATTAATATTTTAAATATTAGAAACCAAATTCGGACTTGCCCCTTTTTGACGTTTCTACACGGCACTATCTCAATCGCACTATGGGTAAGATAACCAGGTGTACGAGCTGTCGTAAGCTCAAGATAGCATGCGATCGTGGTCGACCGTGCGAATACTGCAGGGAGACAGGACGAAGCTGTGAGTATGAATCAGACTTACAGGTTCTAGAGATCCCTAGACAGTCATCGCTTGACGAGATGCATAAGCAGCTTGGGATCACCAAATTTGAGTACCGCCTTCTCAATCATTTCAATAGAGTTTTTGTTCCTGGAGATGATTGGCAACAAAAGGGAGACATATGGACAATACCCCCAGAAAGGCGGCACAAACTTAGTCCAATTGATAAGTTATGGGCTTACGAATTGCCTTGGTTATGGCAGCAAAGCCCTTTGGTGCGGCAGAACATGTACGCTGTTCTGCTGATGGAACTAATGAATTATACTGACACAATACCACTAATGGTCGAAGACCTCGAAATAACCGATGATGTGGTACTGACATGCAAACAAATTAGTCTAAAATACTTCAATAGTGCAGTGGCCAGTACCAATGAATATATCAGTAAAGTGCTTACAGGTGAGATTGACCTAAAAGAATTTGAGGCAGCTGAGGTCATCTTTCTGGGGATCTTTCTTTTCCTATATTTGGTGATTCAGCCTTACGAGGTGATTCAAGTTCTTTCAAACTCCCCTGATGAAACGGATTTGATACGAATGGTTAAATCAATTAAACTCAGCATGATCCCATCATTCCCACTCCTTATCAATACTCGATATCATAGCCTATATTACTTCAGTGAACTTTTCGTGAAGCCGCCTGCACAAATCTCCAATTTCCCCATATCTGACCATTTGAGGGCGACTTTATATGAAACCAGCTATAACTATACTAGCGCTCAAGTGGACAAGTTCGAGAGGGCATTGCAAATGTTAAATATTTCCCTCCAGCGCACGGTAGATAACATCGATCCAGGTACATACATAACCCGGTGGATTTTCTTGCTTGACCTAGACATATATGATATGATGGTGGATCGGGAACCTTTCAGTTTGAAGTTGTTATATTTTTACTGCTGTTTGACTATTCTCTTCGGCCTTCGAATCACTGACCCCAGAATTTCGCTCCGCCACTTTCTCTGGTACTACAAGGACTTTCAAATGACTGCTTACGGAGGCTGGGTCTCAAAGGTAGACAGAGACTTTTTCTACCTTATTTTACTGGGCTACAAGTTTTCGGTGCAAGAAGCAGAGCTTCTCAACACTTTCATGCCGGGAGACATCAACTACGTCAGCACCAGCAGTACCAGTAGCAGCACCGGTAGCACGAGCGATACTATGAGCATTGGGAGCCGTGAGGGTGACAGGGGCTCAAATTTCGCAGCCATGCTATCATGACAGCTGTACAATAGCACATCACAGTATGTATGTGGATACGGAGGCATTTATAGATACATATATATATGAGACTACCCCACAGTAAATTACAAGATATCACCAAGCTATTGAGAGATATGACAGAGATAAGTCAGCACTGAATCATACTGACGACTGGTCACAACGGAATCAAGGAAGAATCAGCTGACAGCGTTCTCCACTTTCGCAATCGTAAAGCCTCCCGACAGTAACATTCTCGTCAAAAAATATTTTGACGTCATCAGACGATAAAAATTACGATCTAGATGCAGGACAATCATCTCAGTTCATCGATTAATCACAATGCTTATACATTCCGTTCCTAATACCCTATATACAATATAACCAGCGCCGTACCATCACTTATTTTGAGACCCCAGTGGAGACTCTAGAGTCGGAGCATCGACTTTTTTCATTTTTTTTAAGCGAAGAATGATGGTGTCTTTGAATGTCACTTTTTTTCTACATAGAGGACATAGACCCACACCTCGTCTACCACGAATTTGGCCTCGGGCATTAGAGCTCGATATACTCTGTTGAATACACTCCAAACAAAATATATGACCACAACTAGTGGCTGTTGCTTTGGAAACCTCATCAAAACATATGGGGCATTGTATGTCATTCAATTTTTTGGTAATTTTATGTTCGCTGTCATGGCCGATTAATTCACTTGTATCATTTTCTACATCTATGATGTCGTCATCACTTAAATCGATGATGTAAGGCATTACTTCTGACATCTCTTCTGTTTCAACTTCTTTCGTCTCTCTATACGTGTCTTCTTTGTACGTGCCTTTTGTAATTTCAGACAGTTTCAGCCGGCATAACTTTATTATGCGCGAAGGGATGAAATGGCTGGAAGAAAATCACTTACCACAAAATTCCTAATATACCAAGGTAGTTATGAAGAACGATTATAATAACCCGTTAGCGGTGGTATTACCCTATCAGTTCAATAATCAGGATGACTATCCTACTGAAGTATTAGCCAACAGATTCCATGCCTGGCGGTACATCATAAAGGACATAGTCAATTACCTTAAAGAATATGCGTCGGTTCAGGAGGAAATTGTGAGACAACAGATTAGATTACAACAAGCCGTTGGTATCAGTGCCAACTCCATACCTGTAGCTCACGGTGGTAGTAATGGAGGCCATAGTAATGGAAGTCATAGTCATGGTGGTCACGGGCATAAAAGTAATAGTATCAATAAAGATGTAGAGGTTAATGAGATTGACAAATTCTTCTTACCTATTGGTAATGGGTCTATCCAAGACTTGCCTACTATCCTTACTAAGTTCCATCAACAGAATGTGAACTCCACTTCCAAGACCTCGAAGGAATTGAACACAGTGATAATACCAAAATTGGAAGAATTAAGGAAGGATCTTCTCATTAAAATAAAAGAGATAAAGAACTTACAAAATGATTTTAAGAACAACTTGGGTAAAGAAGTTTCTGAAACCAAGAACTTATTGAATCAATACTATCAAGCAGTTGACTTGTCTAATAAATTGGATCATGGCATTAATAGTGTAAGTACTGGTGATTCCAATGATCATTTTAAATACGATCCTTACTTGGTTAAAATTAAACTTGATAGACAATTGAAAAGACAGCTACAAGAAGAAAACTATTTATATCAAGCTTATCAAAATTTACAAGAGAGTGGTGGTAAATTAGAGAGTATTATTGTCATAGAATTGCAAAATTACTTATCAAACTTTTTAAATTTGATCAGTAACGAATATTCTGCTATTCCTAACTATTTATTACCAAACTTAAATGATGGATTCTTGGCTAAAGAGGCTACTTTTGAGTGGGATTCTTTTATTGCCAAGAATTTACCATCCCCGGGCATTTCCGTCAATGCTGTTGGTAACTCCAACTCATCCATTAAGAACGGAACCTTCATCGACTTAAAATCAAATTCTAGAAAATTCAGTGACTTATCAATCAAGAATTACAACACTCCTTTGAATTTGGCTGTAAGAGAAGGTAATTTGGAGAGAAGATCGAAATTCTTGAAGAACTACTCGAGCGGCTGGTATGTCTTAACTTGTAACTATTTCCATGAGTTTAAGACAAGTGACCGTAAAAAAGATCAAACCCCTATACTTTCCATTCCTTTAGATAGTTGCCAGGTCAGTGATCATTCCAAGAATGATGGTAAAATTGGAGGTGCTTATAAGTTCATCTTAAACTCCAAGCTGAGTAATGGTATAATGCATAGGAATCAAAATTGGGTGTTTAGGACCGATACCTATCAAAACATGATTGAATGGTATAATGATATCAAAGCTTTAACTAGTTTAGCTACACCTGCAGCGAGGGCAAGGTACATTGCCAAGAAGTTCAAAATTGATCCTAACCCAGTAAATCCTAATTTGGTAAGAGTTCAATCAAAATTATCTAAGCAATCAAGGGCCTCAAGTATCGTTTCTACTGGTACTAATGCTAAGTCCATTAAATCTATTGACACCAACCAAACTAATCAAAACAGATTATCGGCCACATTCTCTAACAGTGGTAGATCTGCTAACGTAAGTAATAACAGCAAGCCGAACTTACATAGTCCTAAATTGAATCATTTGATAAATAGTGATGGAACTATTTTGACACCGGTTGAAACAAATGAAAGGAAGGCCAAGTCACCAACTCCAAATTCGACCTCCACCCCTCAACAGTATCAATACTATCAGCAACCCCAAAATATGCAGCATCAGATGTCACACAACCTGCAGATACCAGCTACTAATATTCAGCATCCAACACCTCAACAACCATCAGCCACTCCTCAACTGCAACAGCCAATCGTGTTACCTCCAAACTTTATCCCCAACTTTCAACAAGGGTACTACATAGCTAATGGCAATGGCGGTCAAGTACAACAATTTTACGATCCTATTCAACAACAGTATTACACCATCGCTCAGCAGCCTACTGCACAGGGTCCTCAACCTCAGTACTTCCCCACGTCACCACAGCCTCAAAGTCAGCCGCAATTTAGAAGTGCCTCTCCTAACCAACAGGGGTACTTCTATTTACAACCGCAGCCATCGCAGCCACAAGACTATAGCTTTGGCGGGCAATTGCCTTATCCTACAAACCATACCGATGTTCATGTACCACCGGAAGTAAGAGTTGAAACTGGGCAGGAATCTCATCCCGAGTCTCATCATGACTCCCATAATGACTCCGACTCTCATCACGACGAGGTTACAGAGGAGAACACACGTTCTAATGATACGGTGACGGATGCTACAGAAGACACCTTAAAGAACGGTCATGAAGAGTTGAATGGAGACTTGAAAAATGAAGACTTGAAAAATGAAGAGCATGAGCTCAGTAAAAAAGTTTCTCAGTTTAGTGTATAGATATGTGTAAAGATATTATACTGTTATATATATAATGCTAAATTACATTCATATTAATTTTGAGTGCTTCTAAACGACAACACCGGAGTTAGAAGCAATACGTGGCCATAAGTCAGCACATTCTTTAGCAACAGGACCAGTGATGGCGGAACCCTTCATTTCACCCTTTGGATTGACAATGACACCTGCGTTATCTTCAAAGTATAAGTAGACACCATCCTTTCTTCTCCATGGTCTGGATTGTCTGATAACAATTGCTGGCATAACCTTCTTTCTTAATTCTGGCTTACCCTTCTTGACAGTAGCCATGACCATGTCACCAGCGGAAGCAGCTGGTAATCTATTTAATTTAGCACCGAAACCCTTGACAGCCAAGATATATAAGTTTCTGGCACCAGAGTTGTCAGCACAGTTCATAACGGCACCGGTTGGTAAACCTAACTACATCATTGTTAGTACATCTTTTTAAGTAGTTTTCCATCTCTCATCGAACATTGAATCTACTTGTTCAATCGCCCTCACTATAACTTTGCAAACTCATAGGAGGATCACTGGTTCAATACATGATGGATAGCTTGGAGATCAGCATAGCTGTACAATAATATTACATACACTCATACGAAATTTGTTACCTGAAGACATGTTTGATAATTATCTAAAGTTGAAAAATTTTTTTTCTTAAGGTATTGAGATTGATGATACTTTGTCGTGCGCATTTACCAAAAACAGTTGTTGGTGAGCAGGGGTAGAGCCCTAACTCACTTGAGTGCGATCCTAATGAAAGGGGCTACATTTTACACAGTCACAGCATAGAGTAATATCTCCCCAGACAGGGGATACCGTTGTATTTAACTATGTACTGAAGATCTGTACATTGAATCTGGTTCCACTTTAACTCATAATCTTCTGATCTCTATTTCAATTGATCACCCTCTTTATTCATATCTCTGTCGGAAGGTGAAAGAGGATGTCCAGAGGTAAAGGGAAGTATTCCAGTAGTCGATCCTAACTTCACATGCCGATAATCTTCGAAGACGATATACAATAGAGGCTACGTTCATTGGAGGCTACGTATTCTTCCTTGCGATACATTTCACTCTTCCCCAACTCCATTGAAGCTGTTGATACTATTTTGGTGCAAGTAGGTTAGGCTTGCATTGGCAGTTCATTGAGCCTCAGAGGCTATTGATACAGTAATATCAATTAAAGGGAGAGTAAAACGGAAGCACTGTATACATATTCATCAACGAAATATCTGAAAAGGCTGCAAATTTTGCAAAAGATATACGGCTTTATACAAATCTCATCTAAAAGCTGTCAAATTATAATTATTAACGATTCTCTTTCGAAATATAGTTAATCTCTATTTTGTAGCTTAATCCTCTATACAGAAACCCTTCTACATCGACACGAGTAGAGGTGAAATTCAAAGCTGCATGTAGGCGACGTTTGGACTCATAACCATTTTCTTCTGCATAATTTTAAGCACGGCATGGCAAATACAACAACTTGTCTTGATCATCTGGTGTATACATAAAATAACCTATACAAAACAAAACTATATAAATGAATCAGATATGACCACCTTGTTTGGCTAATGAGTAGAAGATTCCTTCCTTCCCCAATAACTCTTGTGGTGTTCCAAATTCTGTAACCTTTTCTTTATCAAGGACTAAGATTTTATCGCTGTCCATGATAGTTTCGAGTCAGTGATTCCTAGCCCCGCGAGGAGTGAGTCAAATAAGATATCAGTTTTAATTTATGAACGCCTCTACGTCGTCCGAAGCTTTGCTCGTAAGACTTCTTTCGTTAAGCTGCTTCGGGTAAATTTGTATTGTTGCATTTCGGTTAATCTCTGTAACTCGATAAATCTTTGATAGGCGACACCTTTTGCAGCATATTTTTGCAACCAATGCTATCTGTATTGTTAGCAGAAGAATATGATTATAATGACTCGAGTCATTGAAATAAAGGAGGATTTACTTGTTTAGAGCGTCCTTTGACACGAACTCAACTATACTTGATCATCTAGGACCGAACTCTCGTAACTAGTTAAGACAACTCTAGTAGCGTATTTATTAAGTTTGCTACTCGAAATGGAGCATATATTGCCCGTCAGGGTTGCTATGATCTCTCCAAGGATCTATAGATAACACAGTGTAGAGGTCCATCCACGTGATATTCTATGGGAGAATTGTTTCTTGGTCAGTGTTTATTAACTTTATCTTTTCAAAGACTGTATCGGTATCACTTATATATCTCAAATCCCACTATTATCACATCAGAATCAACCTTTGTATGTCCTTAAGCTACTCTAAAGGTACGCTCCTCTTTTCATCCAGCGAGTCAAGGCTACAACTTCATCAAGTCGTGATATCTGACCGGCAACTTCTACTATACTGGCAACAAATATCCCAAATCAGCTATAGTCTGCTAGATATGTATACGGTACGCGATTCCATTACCTTATATTAAAATATACACTATGCAATTAGTTGTTTACCACCTTGAGCGAGCCCTTGGTGACCATGTCTGGTAATGAGCCGTCACTCAAGCGTCTTCTTCCGTAGTCTTCCGTTGGGTACGGGAGCTGCGAGTTATTTAAGCCAGGTTCCTCGAACATGAAGTATTCCTCATTGTTTGACTTGAACGAGTTAGTATTGAAGCTCTGTTGTTTAGCATGCTGGTTTGCGGCGGTAGCGGCCACGAATGGGTTAGATTTGATGTTAAAATTATTTGCGGGTGTGACATTGGAGAAACCTTTGATGTCATTGATATCATCGTCGTCATCGTCATCATCATTATGCCTTTTCTTGTACCACAAGAAGAAGAGAGCAATACCAGCAAGTATACCGACTCCTGCAACGGAACCTACTACTATACCGGCAATGGCACCTCCCGACAAGCTCTTTTTCTCTGAATGTTTACTACTCTTATCATTATCGTCACTACTATCGCTGGAAGCACTGCTACTGGCGGTAGATGAAGAAGGACCCCTGGTCTCGGTGACGGTAGTTTCTTTAGCACCAGAGCTACCGGTGACTGTAGAAACTTCGGTAATGGATGATCGATCATGGGTGCTTGAAGCCTCCACCGAAGAAACAGAGCTCGAGGAATCATCGGCAGTAGAGCTTGGCTCTTCCGAGGAAGCTGAACTGGAAGTCTTCGATTTGGATTTCAGCGAGGAGGAGGAGGAACTGGAGCTCAGCAGTGAGGAGGAACTACTACTCAGGGTAATATAACTGGAGCTCAGGGATGTAGTAGGTGAGCTAGAAGAGCTAACTTCCACACTAGGATCTTCATAGATCAAAAAGTAGCCATCACCACCACAGTACTCCGAACCAAAACCTTGACATTTGGTATCACAGTTGCTGTCATCCGTTTCGTCGCTGGTATCAATGTAGGTGTTACCGCAGTAACATGTTGATCCGTCGATCAATGCTGCATATTTGGATCCCGAGCATTGACCTTCACACCATCCTGAACTCTGGTATATATATTCACCTTGGGATGTCAAGCCATCAATCACCTTGCTCTTGGGGAAACACCCAAGCTTACTGTAGTCAGCAGAAACCCAGGACATCATGCTAAATAGGAGCACGAAATATAAGGGCGTCATCTTGATATAGCTACTTATCCTATGGTATTATGGG
Organism: Yamadazyma scolyti; assembly: GCA_003707025.2. NCBI lineage: Eukaryota > Fungi > Ascomycota > Pichiomycetes > Serinales > Debaryomycetaceae > Yamadazyma > Yamadazyma scolyti. The sequence goes on along the minus strand of PPMW02000012.1, from coordinate 20,164 downwards.
TACTATCGATTAAATGGGTTGTCTAGATATTTGTGGCGATCTGATCCATAAACAAGGAGAGGTTTTTTTTTTAAAAAAATTTTTGAAAAATTTCAGTATGTAAACAAATGGAAATTACACAAAATTCGGCGAGGCAGGTGATGGAATTTGAGTGGAGAAAGGGACAATGGGAAGGTAGAGAGGTGAGAAGATTAGAGGGGATTGGATATAGAAATGGAGGAGGTGTTGAGAACATATAAGAATGATGTGACAAAGGATAAGAATTCTTAGAAGGAAAGTTCACGAGGGGTCATAGTGGTTTACGAGAGGTATTTTTAGATTGGATGCGAGGTTCGCGGGCGTGTTGCAGTAGGTTGCGTTGCTAGGAACGGGCCGCAGGAGTACGGAGAAATTTTATAGACTGTATATTTGTATTTTGTACTTACTAGTCAATGTTGTAATTAAGTCGACTGGTCAGGGATCTTGATGTTTCGCTGTTCAATGGTGCCCTGTGTGCCCTGGGTGCCTTGGTGGTGCCCTTGTTTACATTCTCCTCTCAAATTAATCGGATATGCAGGATGCACATTGCAACTTAGTTTTTACCTTTTTTAGCTTCTTATCGAGCCGCCTTTGAGCTCTATTTTGATGATTTTCCATACTTTGAAAAATTAGCCTTTGGCGTCTTTCTCTTGGTACCATGTCAATGTGTAAAGCTTCAAGGCGTACTGTTGCATCTTGGACGGCATCTCGGACTGGATAACGTTCACGTAACGAAATGATTGTGGCTAAGTATGGGTTTTTATAGTTATCAGAACCATGACAACTGATCTCTGAACTGGCCGGTTGATGTGGATTATAACTCCCTTCCATACAATTGACCAATTCGAAGTTCTTGGGCCAGTAATCGTAAAATAGGCACTGCTTCATGAAGACATGTTGAATTTTTGCCTCGGTCTCCAAGTATGTGATATCTCTTGCATGTAAGGCTGCGTAGTAAACCGCAAGAGTGTTACTTTTCACCAATTGGAGCCCACGAATATGGTTACTCACCAAATCTACCTTTTCGACCGTCACCGGCACTGAAATGTCAATCTTGGGACTTGTTATATAAAGTTCCTTGAAATTGTCAAGTGGAAAATCAATTTGGAATGCAAGCCATGCCCACTTAGATTCACTCCAAATTTCTAATTTAGTCCAACCTGACGAATACTTAGCAAAATCTTCGACGACCTCTTTGTTACTCCAATTTGACTCCACGATAATACGAAGTGGGTTCAGACACTCCTTGTAAGTTTTTGCACTAATTGAACGGATGCTGTTACAATGGGCAACCCATAACTCAAGTTGAGGCACACAACGAGTTTGAATATCTTCTCTAATGTCTTTAATCACCAGGTAAACCTTATAGTAATGTCTGGCATATGAAATAGTGATACCAATAGTCATACCATGTGGTGAGAGTGTGGTGTTATATTGACAATTGTAAGCATGAAGATGTTTCAATAATCTTAATTGTTTTGAGCTTGGTGCTCTTTTTTCATAGTTACCTACTACGCTCCAACAATGTAACACTAACCACCTCACATTTTTATCCTCGATGGATTCGTACAATCTCAATAACTCAATTTCTTCAAGTAACAGAACTACCTGGATGGAAACCTCTAAGGGTAAATCATTGAAAGTGACCATTTTAGAAATTTTCGTCACCTTCACTAACTTCCATTTTGGTGCTACTTTTTTTTGCAGCAATTCGAGCAGACGAAAAAGTAAAATGTACATTTAAGGAAAGCGTAAGCTTAATATCTATAAAAAATGAATTAGACTCTACAGTTTCCAATATCGAAAACCAAAATATCGGATGCTCCTTTTTGTTTCAATTTGTCCATGACATCACTAATCTTTTTCTTTTCAACCATAGAGGAAACGGCAACCCAATCTTCGTCATCGGCGGACTTCTTTTCTAAGGCAGAAATAGTGGCAGCTCTTCTTCCTGGAGTAATTTCTAAAACTTCAGACAATAACTCCCTCGGAGCATTATAGTTACACAAGACATATTTTTGAGCTGCTAAGATACCTTCGAATCTTTGTTTGACGATTTCAACAATATCTGGGAATTTAGGGTTCTTTGAACTGATCAAGTGGGCACTAGTTTCTAATAAGGTGGTTATTGCCTTTAAACCGGCAGCTCTCATGGTTTCTCCACTTTCTACCAAATCAACAATACCATCGGCAACTCCCAATGCGCAAGAGGCTTCAACAGAACCTCCAACATATCTGATTTTGGTGGAAAGATCGGAGTTGCCCTCCAATTCCTTGAAAAAATCGGTAGATAATTTGGTGAAAGAACTGACGATTTTTTTACCAACCAACTGCTTTGGTTCGGCGTATGGTCCATCGGCTGGAACTTGCAACTGTAATTTACATTTGCCAAATTGCAAGTCCAAGAGATCATTGATGTGTTCATATGTATCGGCTTCCTTTATTTGATCCAAACCAGTAATACCTAAATCACAGTTACCTTCGCCAACGAATATAGGAATATCAGCTGCCGGTAAGAAAATCAAGGCGATTGGTAAGGAGGTCGACAATGCAATATCCAATCTGTTGGAACGTCTAAACTGAATATCACTTCCTTTCAACAACTCACAACATTTTTCATATAGTCTTCCCTCTGCAAAACGTTAGTATACTTTTCATCTTTCGGATATCTCCACTGTAGAGATTCAGGGCTCGACTATACATACTCTTTGGAACAGCGAACAACAAACGGTCCGGTAAGTGATTTACTAAGTCCATACCTCTTTATATTTAACCTGAAACGTATTATGTACAATCTTTATCAACGTTGGCTAATCGCTGCAAATGAGTCAAAGATGAGAAAAAAAAATCGACGTGCGAGTGACAAAAGTAGACAGAGATAGTGGCTTAAACCGAGACAGCGAACCAGAGGCATACTGAAGTTCTCAGATATAAGTCAGGAGTAGGGGGATCAATTAAAAATCGTAAATTAAGGTACAATGAATGTGTAATAAATTAAAGCTTCTTATTCGAGGAGCCCGAATCTTGTGATGTCACGGTGTCTTCTTCGTCAGCGATGAGGCTGTTACGCAGAGAGCTGTCAGACTCTTCAAGCTCGTCATTGTCATCATATTCGTCGTATGTGTCGTTGCTAGAAATTCTTTGTAAGGTGTTAGCATTGGGATCGCCGAAACTCGAGTAACCTTTGGGATTCCCGTACCAGTACTTGTTGAATCCCCAATTGATTAGTATTTTACTCATATGATAAGGCGTAAACTCGGGCCATAAGGTGTCTACCATTACAATAGCACATGCTGGATCTACACATTGCCACAACAAAAAGTCCGATAATCTGTAAGTCCCGGAAGTTCTCACCAAAAGATCCAAAGGTGGCGAGTCCTTTGTGTACAAGAACTTATCTATGGTAGACTCGTCAATTTCAAACTCAGGAGTCTTGATAGATTCCTTCACTATGGCCCTTATGCTATGAGTTATTTCGTCACGAGATGTATAGGGGAAGCATACATTGAGGGTTGCCCTACTGTTATTTTTGGTCATCTCTTCAGTGTCTCTCAATATTTTACGAACATCTGGTTGTAAGAGCGATATATTCCCAAGGATTCGAATCTTGACACCATACTCTTCACATAGTTCGCCATGTTGTGATATTTGCTTGAATTTTTGTTTGGCCAAATCCATGAGCCATTTGACCTCATAACTCAGCCGTTTAAAGTTCTCAATTGAAAATGCATATACCGTAGCATGCTCCACCCCACATTCATAGAGTATCTCTAGAATACTCGCCATGCTCTCAAATCCTAAATTGTGACCTTCTTTGAGTTCAATATTATGTTCTCGGGCATACCGCCTATTCCCATCCATTATCATTCCCACATGGCGTGGGGTTGGTCCTGTTTGTATAATCCGACCAAACACTTTCTTTAGTGTCGTTAGGAACAATGTGAACCCTGGAAACGTTGAGATCCATTGCGCCATGATGTCCCTGTGCAAAACGTATTAGTTTAATTTTATTCTCACCGCACTTTTGGGTGTAAATTTTTTGCCTCATCGGAATTTCTCTGCTTATTAATTTTAAAGATATGAGTAACCCAGAGGAGGCCAGGTATAATGAGGAAGTAGAGGTTGAAGAGGTTCCACAAGAGGAATATATTAACCCAGAGGAAGTTGGAGAGGAAGTTCCGGATGATCAGGATGCCCCAATAGATGACGATGTAGAAGATATTAATATGGAAGAAGATCACTTAGAAATTGATTTATCTAATAATTCTTGGACATATTTCGATCAACATAAAGACTCGATCTTTGTTATTTTCAAGCATCCTACATTACCAATGGTAGCTACAGGTGGTGGTGATAATACTGCTTATTTATGGACCACTCATACTCAACCTCCAAGATTTGTAGGTGAGTTATCAGGCCATAAAGAATCAGTCATCGCGGGAAGTTTTACTAGCGATGGCAAATATGTTATTAGTGCAGACATGAATGGGTTCATCCAAGTACATAAGGGAACTAAAGGAGGTCAAAGATGGACAAAATTCAGTGAATTACAAGAAGTTGAAGAAGTATTATGGGTTAAAGCTCATCCTCGATTACCTATTTTCGCATTTGGTGCTAACGATGGGTCTGTATGGGTTTACCAAATTGATGAAGAAAATAAGAGTTTAGTTCAGTTGATGTCAGGATTTTCTCATACATTGGAGTGCAATGGAGGTGCCTTTGTCGATAACAATGATGATACTGAAGTGTTTTTGATTACTATTTCGGAAGATGGTACAATTGTTCAATGGAACTGTTTCACAGCACAAGTTGTATTTAAATTACAACCACATGATGATTTTAAAGGTGTTGAAAGTCCTTGGGTTTCTCTTAGTCTTCATCAGAATATATTGGCTACAGGTGGTCGTGATGGTAACTTAGCCATCATAAATATAGACACCGGTAGAATTGTTCATATGGTAAAAACATTAGAGGAAACTGATGATATCGCAGAATTATCTATAGAGGCATTGAGCTGGTGTACCGCCCCGGCCATCAATTTATTGGCTGTAGGTTTAGTTTCTGGTGACCTTTTATTATTCGATAGTCAACAATGGAGAATAAGAACTTCTACCAAACTAGAAGACACTATAACAAAATTACAATTTGTAGATAATACTCCAATTTTAATTGGATCTTCTATGAATGGTAGAATCTATAAATGGGATGCAAGAACTTTGAATGAATTATTTGTTGGCTATGGCCATAACATGGGTGTATTGGATTTTGCAGCTTTGGATCATGGTAAAAAATTAGTCACTGCCGGTGATGAAGGTGTTTCCTTAGTCTTCTATAATGAGTAAAAAAATTTGCAGCCACAAGAAAAATCGGAGTCGCGTCGCGGTATAATTTTATATAAAAAACTTAATAGATATCCATGACTGTAAATACGGTGGCTGTAGATACGGTACCTAGCTCACCTAAGGTTCAAGATGAATCGTATGAACAAGTGAAATATAAGCCTTCATCTGCAGATATGTTGTTCTTCTATCAAAGACTTCTTCCCTTCAGATATGTCTACCAATGGTTGAACCATTCGCCTAAACCATCTAAAGACTTTACCATGAGAGAATTTGCTTATGAGCATAGATCTGGAGCTTATCAGCGTTACAATGCATTCAATAGTTTAGATGAGTTCAAAAAATCGGTTGTTCTGGCCAATCCTATGAGATTTGAAGTGGGTGCTGTTTATTCAGTTAATCCTAAAGAGAGAAAAAATTTACCTAAAAATGCATTGAAACCTCTTTCTAAGGAACTTGTTTTCGATATTGATTTGACTGATTATGATGAAATTAGAACTTGCTGTTCCGGAACTGATATTTGCCAAAAGTGTTGGAAATTTATTAAAGTTGCAACCAAAATCATTGACGTCGCGTTGAGAGATGACTTTGGGTTCAACCATTTGATTTGGGTCTTCTCCGGTAGAAGAGGTGCACATTGTTGGGTAAGCGACAGCAGAGCCCGTCAGTTGGATGAAACTACAAGAAAGTCCATAGTCGAGTATCTTGACGTTTTGGGCTCTAAGCAAATGAAAATGGGTAAGCAACTGTTAAATTTGAAAAGACCATTCCATCCCCATATCGAGAGGTCTTTCGAGGTCTTGAAGCAAGATTTCGTGGAAATCATTTTGGAAGATCAAGATCCTTGGAATGGTAGTAAAGAACAAATTGATGAACTCTTGAGTTTCATACCAGATAAAACTTTAAAAGAAGAATTATCCCGTCACTGGGACCAAAAACCTAATTCAAGTTCTAAACAGAAGTGGGAGGATATCAATGCTATTGCTAGAAAAGTAATCAAAAATCAGGCGCAGTTGAATATTGTAAATGAAGCCAAAAAAGACATAATATTTTACTATTTATATCCAAGATTAGATATAGAAGTCTCGAAGCAATTGATCCATTTATTGAAGTCTCCATTCTGTATTCATCCAAGCACGGGTAATATTTGTGTCCCATTCGACCCTTTACATAACTTATCAGATAATGCTGAAGATGATGACTATGGATTTAACCCAATGCATGCTCCTAACTTAAGAGTGTTGCAGAATGAATTGGAAATCTGGGAATCTCGCAGAGTAAGTAGAGAGTCTAGCCAACCACCTGATGATTCTTCTTCTGATGTTGATGATGAAAGAAAATTGTCTGATTACGAAAAGACCAGTTTGAAACCATATGTCGACTACTTTGCTAAATTTGTAAATAACTTGGTTAAAGAGGAGTTGAAAGGTGTTTCAAAAAGAAGCAGAGAAGATAATCTAGATTTCTGAACAAGACTATCTAATGAACCTTTTTAACGATACTATGTGATTATTTATACAGTAATATTAATAAATAAATTAAACAATGGTACATCCATTCTTCGATGGCTCTTTTTGACTATTAATGTCATCTAACTTCCCACTATTATTTTTGATGATGATTGTTTCCTCTCTACTTATAGGGATATTCACTAGGGTGGAACTTTCTGAGTTTGAACCAGAATCACGTCTACTACCTTCATAATGGTACCACTCCAAGTACTCCAATTTAGGGTTGTATTTCACATGACCAGAACTTAAATATATATCATGATAATTTAAGTGTGGGAAATGCCAATTAGGAACAAAAATGATGGTTGGAGCTGAAGGATCATCACTTTTCAGAAGAGAAACAGTAAGCGAAAACTTGGTAGTTCTCAAGTCGAATTCTGTTGCTACTATATCACCACAGCTAGCTACAACATATGGTCTAATAACCGCACCAACGGCCCTCACACCATCCGGAGAAGGGTAGCATCTCTTAATGTGCCTATAGACCACATTATCGGCAGTCCAGCAAATAAGAGATGAGTCTTGAAGAGACCGTACTTCGTCATTGTCATCATCATCATTGGAGTCCTCATCATTGGAATCAGACACTTCATCCAACTCTGTTAATTTGGTCTCTATATCTTTGAGAGTATCATCGGGCAACTTTTCTTTTTTCTTGATCTTTTCTTTAATATGACTGACTTTATTGTTAATCTTCTTAGATCTGGCATTTCTAATTAATGATGTAGTAGAAGAAACAGTAGATCCCAAAATATCTGAAACCGTATTGGTTGTATCATCAAAGGTTAAATTTCTATCTTCACAGGACCAGAAGGAAAAGTCTTCATTATTCCAGCGGTCACCCCACTTATGGCAGTTGACCGAGGTGTAACACCAATAAGTATGTGACATATTCAGTCCTTCCAATGCATAACTCAACGCATCAAGTGCTAGCGTCTGAGACGAGTACCGACCATCTTTATAAGCTCTCTTATCATCCATATCAAATGGCATACCAGTTTCTGACATGAGAATAGGTATATTACCTAGATACTCTTCACACTCTCTTTTGATTTCATTGAACTGTTTCTTCAAGCAGTTTCTTATGGCTCTCTCACCAAAGACAATTCCTAGAACAGGATTGAGGTACCGACCTCTCATTACTCCCAATGTATCTACATTATATCTTGGATTCCAGGTCTTGAACATTAGAGACATACCATCATAATAATGAGGACAATATATGGTTCTGTCATCTACGATATTCCTAGGGTCGGTTTTCAAGTTAGGTGGTAGCTCAAGAACTGGTGGTTGCAATAAGAAAAATGCGTGTGGGGTAGTAGCTCGTATAACTTTTTTATACTTGATAACATAATCCACAAAGTTATTATTTATGAAGAACTCCATATCAATCTTCTTTGGCTTAACACCACTATACATATTGAAATTGTGCTTGTGAGCAAACTGATTAAAGAAATTGGGTTTGATTAATTCACATTTTGAGATGGTTTGGGCTAATCTCTCTTCTTGAGGTAAATCATTGAAAGTATCGTAGTCAATCTGCAGTGAGCTCCAAATACCCGCTTGCTCAAAGATACATTCACCTATTACCCACGATTCACTTCTTTTCCATCCATAATGCTTATCTAGTTTATGCGCTTCCTCTGGAGTTAACCATGCTCTTGCACCTTTGGGATCGACCACCTCAGTACCGTACATCTGAGGACCTGTTAGTGTGATCTTATACGAGTCCACTTGGCAAGGAAGTCCCATACCTAGTCTGAAACATTGATAGACCGTAGGAGTAGTACCAACTCTTAATTGTTGATTGTCAGGTAACATTCCTAAATGACCATAGCCCATTAACCCACAATTTGGTTCATTCATAGTCTCAAATCCCATTAAACTACCCAGTTCTATCATGTTGTGATTAAGCTTGGATATTCTTTTCCAGAAATGTCTAATACTTCTAAAAAAGCTATCTTGTAAGTAGGTCTGAATATTGACTCCATTGATCTTTAAATTAGGAAAATAGTTTTTACCGCTAAAGAACATGGTGAACATGACTAAAGATGCTAGTCTCTTGTAGTTTGTGGGCCAGATCATCTTGGGAAATGAATCCTCATCATTCTCGTGAAACCTAGGCTCATTATGTAATAACGCTGCCTCCGTTTGGGCGAACCTTTTGGGCTGCAAACCAGCTGCATAGAATGTCCATAAAGGTGCCCCACTACCACCAGAATAACGAGACCATACATCCTGATGAACATCTATAAACACGTAAAGTCCTCCAATGTTATGTATGATATCCAAAACCTTACTTGTATACTCAATGTAATCTTCGTCATAGTGACCTGGACCTTTGTGCTCGATAGCTTCCCATGTGATAACATATCTAATAGTATTGTACCCCCAAGACTTAATTCTGAGGAAATGCAGTTCAGCCTCCTCTAAAGGGAATGGCCTACCCACAAAACTGACGTTGTCACCATCAAAAAAGATATCACTAGGGTCGTCACAATTACCCTTATAAGAAGGCATATGTGGGGTTACCGGCATCTTTGCAGCACTATCCACATTGATTCCTTTAAGAATGACTTTCCTACCTTGATCATCTACCAAGTTCCCCTTACCATCTGTATGAAGCCTTTGACATTCCGTAATACTTTCCCTACTGTCCATATCTTCAACTAGTGCAATAGGCTCATCTGCATTATAGTGACGTCTAAGAGGTTTCACTCCTGAGAGAGAAATGTTAGATGTTGTGCTATACAAACTAATACGATCATTTATAGCCTCCCTAGCATCCTTGATATACTTATAGCCTCCCATGGTCAACTATATCAAAAAAAACTTTTTATTGGTAAGGCATATAAATATATACTCTTGTGAAAATTAAACGCGGAGTTTTTTTTTTTTGCATGCGTTTAACAATACTAACAATATATCGGCTGTAGAACAATAGAGACCGGAAGTAAAAATTTGTATATTATTGATTATCCTGACTAAGAAGCTTTTTCTTGTTGGAAATATGATTACTAAGCCTCCAAGCATCTTCCGTCTTGAATTTATCATATAGAGGCAAAATTTTTTGCCTTTTATTAACTTTAGTGGGGTCCGAGACTTGGAAATAATTTGGAGCCATTTCAACTAAATCGGATGGATTTATTTGGGTTGCGCAGTGCATATACTCTTTAGTAGTCAATAAAAGGGTATGATAAATGACGTATTCAGGGTCTTTATGATGCAAACTACTTGAAGGATGAAGATAAACTGCTGTTTCTCCAACTAATGTTTTATAGCCACCTTGGAAATCTCTTTTAGCAGCATTTTTGAAATATCCGGAACAGAGCGCTTTAATGACTTTCTCATAATCAAGACCACTGGAAATTAACTGGCTACCCTTTTTATTCATGATTTTGGTTAATTGGTTCTTCACATCTTGAGCTCTCCTCATACTTCTTTCCTGTATAAAATTATCATTACACCATGATTTATTGTACCCATTCAACACCCATGATCGGTACACATTTAATAAAGTTAAATGATCACCACTAGAATGGTTAAATCTAGCTCTTCTTTGATCTGCTAAATTTTGTTTCGCTTTAGGCCTATAAAATACTGATTGTACTGACAACATAGACACGATGGTCAATACTTCTTCAGAGCATTCAAACTCTTCTGATTTAATAAGGACTTTAGCTAATTTGGGATCCATGGGAAAATTGGACATTTTCTTTCCTGATTTCGTTAAATATCCATCATCATCTAACGCTTCTAAAGTATATAGCTCTTGTAGAGCAGTGAGCATGGTTTGCACCTTTGGTGGATCCATAAATTCGAAGTTCAACAAGTCATTGATACCCATAGTCTTCAATAACAATATGGTATTCGATAAGTTAGTTCTCTGTATTTCAGGAATTGTATTTGCAAGCATCTCCTCTTCATATGCCTTTTTAGTATAAAGTCTATAACATTTCCCTGGTCCGGTTCTACCAGCTCTTCCACTTCTTTGGTTGGCCTGTGCCTGGGAAATGGGTGATACAATTAATGAATCCATACCAAGTTTAGGATCATATGCGTTGATCTTTACAAAACCAGGGTCTACCACGTAGTAGATTCCATCAATTGTAATAGAAGTTTCTGCAATATTGGTTGCTAAAATTACTTTTCTCGATCCTGCTGGGGTAGGTTCAAAAATTCTACTCTGCATTTCACTAGGTAATGACGAATACACCGGTAGTATGATTAATTCAGAAACAGCATCTCCCAAAAGTTTAACCTTCTCGAACAACACCTGGCAACTAGTGTCAATCTCTTCTTGGCCTGTCAAGAAAACAAGAATATCACCAGGCGGCTCGGAAACATGGATTTGAAGAACCGAGTCTATTGCTGCAGATAAATAGTCCATTTCAGGTTCCCTAGTGTAAAGGACTTCAACGGGAAATGTACGCCCTGGAATTCTAACAACTGGGCAATCATTGAAGAATCGGGAAAATTTGTCAGCGTCAAGAGTGGCTGAAGTTACTATGATCTTTAACTCTGGGTTCTTAATAGTAGCTTTTTTGAGTAAAGCAAACAACACATCTGTAGCGATGGTCCTTTCGTGTGCTTCATCTAACATGATCACAGAGTACTTACTCATTAGAGGATCATTTATAGCTTCTCTTTGTAACATACCATCCGTCATATACTTAATATTGGTTCCAGGAGATGTTTTATCATCAAATCTAACAGTATATCCTACATCTCCACCTAATCTAGTACCCCGTTCTTCGGCTACTCTTTTGGCAACTGATGTTGCTGCCACTTGTCTTGGCTGTGTACATCCAATTATCTTATGTGCACCATTTCTACCAGTATTAAATCCTTCCTCAGCAAGATATTGAACTATCTGAGTGGTCTTACCGGACCCGGTTTCACCAACAATAACCAAGAACTGGTTTTCTCTAATCTTCGATACCAATTCATCTCGCATTGAGAACACCGGTAGAGATTCCCTTTGTTCTTTCATGGGAAGATTTGTCCGTTTTCCATAAGTAGCTTTCTCCTGTGAACGTTTCCATTCTGTTGATATGTCTATTGGTTTTTCTTTCGGCTTTTTGGATTTCATTGGATCAAATGAGTCGGTACTCTTGGATGCAGCTATACGCTCTTCTTTCTCCCTTTCTTTTTGCTCTCTGATTCTCTTTTCTTTGAACTCTTTGGCCAAAGTAGACCCATTCATGGCTGCCCTTTGTAATGACCCATCAGGATTCTTTATAATCTTTGGAGGCTCCAAGTTTTCGAGTTCTCTTGTTTGACCTTTGAGAAATTCAGGTTCTTTGAAGTTCAACTCAACATTTATTTCAACATCAGGATCAGCGCCTAGTCTCTTTTGGTTAGTCTCTTCGTTATTTGAATCATCATAATCAATATAATCTTCAGCTTTAGCAGCTCCACTGGCTATAAGCTGGCGAATTTCCCATCGTTCCGGAGATGTAAGTCGCTTCTTTGCAGGAGGTTTTTGAGTATTTAAATGGCGTCCTCTTTCCTGAATTTCCTCCAATTCACCAGTGAATTGGTTGACACCTCTCATAGATAAAGATATCCTTTGTCGCCCTCTATCTTGAGATATTGATAATACTACAACGTATACTTGTTGGTTAATCTTCACGTCATGAGGTGATCGCGTTCTAATAGATGGATCAAATGACATTTGGGATATATGGCAAAGACCGGAGAAATGCTGAATGGCTATGAATGCCCCAAAATGAGTTATGTTGGTAACTATTCCCCTATAAACAACACCTGGTACTAATTCTGTTATCTTCTCTTCTTTTATTATAGGCTTGTGATCATCATACTCTTCCTCCTCAAACTTCACAACGCTATCCGGTATAGATAGGGCACTATACTCTTCCTTGGCCTCCTGTTTTATCACAGGAACATGCAAGATATCTATTACTTTATCCACAAAGTCTGGAGGAAACTCTCCCCCGTTTGCAGCTAGCAGTTTCTTGAAGTTTCCAATCGGGTCTGGGGACAGCTTCACATCATTATACAACTGGATTATGAACTTCAGAAGAGTCTCGCCGTCGTCATGAATGCCTAGGCTGGCAGTTAACTCCTGTGCTATTCGATGAGCGTGATCCATAAGAAATTCTAGAGATGCGCTAAGAGATGCGCTTGGGATGCGCTTGAGATGCGATGTTGACGTAGGACAATGGCGAGGGACCCAGAGAGGCGACTTAGAGAAGGAGAACTCTCGGGGGTCCCAAATGAATTTACAGAGACGGGCAGATTGCTAGCCTGGAAATGAGAGCTTCAGGACTCTGCCTATATGAAAGGTTGAGCCTTACAACACCCATCGACAGGACCTACCTATACTATGGGACTCCTCCCTTACACAGGGCTACTAGTCCCACAGATACTTATCCCCAGGATACTTCTTCCACAAATACTCATCCCACAGGATACTTATCCCACAGGATACATCCCACCTGGATGTTCTAAAATCTAGACTCTAGCCCTACGGCACCGGATACTCAGAAATTTTCTACTATCAAGACAACTTTCTTCATATACAATCAGTTGTCCCTATCAGTGTTCATCATTGTATTCCAGTATTTGTAGGTGCAAAAACCCTTTCGTACAACCACAAATGCTGTGGGACCTCGAGCAAAGAGTAAAAAATTTTCATGCCCAATGAATTTTTAGTGCAATTTTTATAGTCGATTTTTAACGCGAATCGGAACTTAAGGTCTATATGTTTCATTTGGCATCATCGTTGTATACCCAGTACACCAAGCGGGAACAATACAACATTCTTATTCTTGGGTTAGACAATGCAGGTAAAACCACGTTTTTAGAGCATATAAAGTTACTTTATCAGAGCCCTGATTCCAACAAAAAGCATAGCCGCAAAGACCAAGACATTCCCAGCATTCTCAAGTCGAAGAGGATTCTACCGACGGTGGGGCAGAATACTACGACAATTAAGTACGAGTCCAATTCAGATAGTCATCTCAAATACAATAACATTAACTTGAAATTCTGGGATCTAGGGGGCCAAAAATCGCTCAGGAGCATGTGGTCCCGATACTACTCTTCATGCCACGGTATCATTTTTATTATAGACTCTACGGATACTGAACGATTTCAAGAGTGTTATGAGACGCTCATGGGTTTATCTCATGATCAAAGTTGGGGTAATCCAGAAAATAATTTCGACACCATGGTCAATGTTCCTATTCTCATGATGGCTAACAAGCAGGACTTGCCGCAGGCCATTGATCTTGTAACTCTCAAAACCGGAGTGTTCATCCAAGTAGTAAGTGAACTAGAAGCTACCGATTCTAAACTTCTACCGGTTTCTGTCCTTGAAAATCAAGGTATTACCGAAAGTTTAGAATGGTTAGTCACTCGTTTGGTATTCAATAAGCAAAATCGTCCTCCAGAGTATAAATAAAGAAGTACCAAAAGTTCTCTCTGCAGTAAAAAATAGTTTGTGCAGGATTTTTGCCAAAGAATAATAATGATATCATAATACATATGGTTGCTTGGGTCCGATGCGGCGAAGATTATTTAGCGTCAATTTCACCTACAATGCATATCGGTTACTGCAGCAACCCATCAATTAATATATGACCTTGTCATCTCACCCACACGTTTCTCTAGCCGTGCCACAAGCCATACCACAAGTCGCGCCACACCATCTCTACGTGCCTCTTCTTCCCCATCAAATTCCGCAACCGTACATCGCAATCCACCACTTGAATTTCAACTGAAATTTGCTATCTAGTCACTGCAGCAAGACATCTGCAAATTTCAAAAAATTGTTTATATATATATCGATTGAACCTATTTTCACAATTGCTATATAATTGAGTTTTACAATGTCAAGCTCACCTAGTTTCTTCTCTAAATTGAGACGATCAAAGCACAAGAAGAATTCTAGCACTAGTACCGCTGACGCTGGTGATACGTCTGAAAATTACGATATTCTTGAATCTGCATACATTGAAGGTCAAAGGAAAGCTGAAAAGCAATTTGGTAACAAAGTACCCTCGTATGGCTTTGTTAGCAGTACAGAATCAACGCCCACTAAATCAAATGTCGTGTCTGAAGCGTATAATCAAGGTTATCAATCCGGTTCCAAAAATGGATCTACGCCTGGATCTACTGCTGTACCCAATGTAATTGCCTCCAGCTCTGTAGGTAAAGTGGTTTCAACCCCTCCAAAAATCAATCGTCAGCCTGTGGACAGAGGCTTACCTGGTGATTTCTCCAATGAGAAGAAACCAATCGATGATGATGTGGTCACCCAAGATCACCTTTACCAAAGTGACAAGACTCAATTTGGCGATGAAGCTACTACAAAGAAAGGTAAAGGCTACTACTTTGATCCTAATGATACTCAAGGTGGGTATTATGGTAATTCTTCCTCAAATGAACACTCTGAAGCTACTCAGGCCAAATTGAACAAAAATCTTAACCTCAAGACCGTTCCAAGTGCTTACCAAGCCGACCTTGAAGAAAAAGATAAGAAAGAGGCAGAAAAGTCCAAAAGGTCGGGTAAAGAAGAAAAACTCAGAGAATTGGATGAAAAGTATGGCGACGAAGCAGAAGAAAATGTCAAAACGAATGCAGGAATTGCTAGCTTGGATCCTAAAGAGCAGCATGACAAAAACAAGTCTATCTTCAATCCAGATGGTATTGCTTCTGTAACCGGTGGAAGGAGTCAGCATGATGATAACCTTGGTCATCTTTCCCCAGACTTGAGCGATGATGAGGCCTTCAGTAATCAAAATGATGAGCATGCATCTACAACTGCCTTGAAGAGTCCCACTTCAGAATATCCACCAACTGAGTCAAGTTCTAGCTCCACCGTCAAGAAAGCAGGAATTTTTGGTGGTGTTTCAGCTGCTGCCGCTTATACTGCTAAGAAATTCATAGGAGGTAAGAAAGCTGAACCTTCTGAGGTTTCGGACGCGTATCAAGAGGGAGTCAAATCAGGCGCCTATGATTCGGGCAAATCAGGCGTTTCTGGTGAAGCCTCTTTGGAAAATGACTCCAACCCATCTACTCAATCTTTAAAGAGTGAACCTGTTGAATCTGATTATTTTGCAGGTAAGACTTTGGATCCCAAGAAGAATGATGATCTTGATACCTCTAACAAGGCAATCAATGATGCCGCTACCCATGATTCTACTATCAATTCAACTCCAGTTAAAGAAACCACTACTGATGCCCGTAATGCTACCACATCACCTAACACTGGTATATTAGCAGGTGCTGCTGGTGCAATAGGTGCTGCTGGCGCTGTAGCCGCCGGTGCTTTTGGATTTGGTTCCAAAGACAAACTCTCCCCCGAACAGCAACAAATCATTGACGATTCATACGATGCAGGTAAAGCAAAGTTTCATAAGGAACAAGGAGAAAAATCTTCTGGGAAGGATTCAGATCTCCCGGATTATGCTGCTAGTGCTGCTACTTATGGAGCAGCCTATTCCGCCCATCCTGGAACCGATAAAGCCCAAAGTAAGGGTGTCGAGGATTCAAAGGTTGGTGGTTATGGTGATGTTAAATCTGGCGGTTTTGGATATGATCCAAACACTTCCTCGCATACCTCTAAATCCGATTCTGGAGCTCCTATATTTACTTCCTATGATGCTTCACACAGTACGAAGGTCAACAATGTAGGTGATGCTAAAGCTGGTGGCTTTGGAACAGCCAAGACTCCTAGTTATGACGAAAGTGTCACTTCTACCTATTCTGAAGATTATCGTAACAAGACTGCTGAGAATTTGGGCACATCGAAGAATCCAAATTCGTTGGTTGAAAATGTTAATAACTATCCTGATGTCTCTGAACAGCCACATCACCATAGTAAAGGCATTGTCTTGGATGAAGATGCAAGTAAGGATGAGACTATCCCTTCCGTCCAAAAGGTTCCTGGATTGGAGTCTCAGACAGAGTCCAAAAATTTGAAGCCTAAAGATCCAGATGCAACTGAAGAGAAGCTCGAGAAGACACCTTCTAAATCCAGTGGTGGACTACTTGCTGGTGTTGGTTCAGCTCTTGGGGCTGCTGCTGGAGTCATTGGATATCAAAAGGCAACAACTGGTTCAACCCATGATAAGAACTTAGTTGAAGAGGTCGAAGGGTACGACGATGCTTCCAAGGCCCCTAAGCACCCTAAAGATGACCCTGCTGATGAATCAAATGTACCAGTAGATGATGACTCAGCCTTGAAATCTTCCGAGGCAAACGCTAATAGAGTAGATCAGAAGGAAGCAAGTATTGCTCAGTATAATAAGGAAAATAACCACACCTCCAACAAGCCTTTGATAGATGTAGCCGAGATTGGTTCTAGTCCAGCTGCTAATTCTACCATTAGTTCTAAGTCCCATTCAAATGACACTTCCTCAAGGGAAGTTGACACTTCAGCTTTAACTGGTGATATCAACAGTAAGGACTCTAGCACCCCTTCAACTAGCGATAAGGCTACTAAGATCAAAGACTCTAATGAGAAAAGTTCCTCCAAAGACGCAGGGACTACCAGTGGCTTAGTCGGAGGTTCTATTCTTGGATCTGCTGCTGCTGCACTTGGTTTAAAGTCTAAACCTTTCAATAAAGACTACGATGGTTCTGACTCTGACCACAGCAACAACATCAAGTTGACTGATAAGGAATATTATAATGCTGGTGTTGAACAGGCTGCGTATGAAGCAGGAAGAGATCAAGGTATTAAAAGTGAGTCTTACCGTGCTGGGAAGAATGAAGGTGCCCAAAATGAAGCTTATCAAGAAGGTAATTTGAAAGCTGAAGAGTCTGGAAACGCAATCGGTAAAAATGCTGCCGCTGCCGCTGCCGGTGTCGGTGTTGGTGCTGCTGTTGCTCACAAGATTAAAGATAAGCTTACACCAAACTCCAATAAGACGGAAGAGAAGAGCGACAATATCGACAAAACCGACAGTAGAAGCATCACTAGTTCCGATGGTGATTTAATTATCGAAGTCATTGGTGTGGATGATAAGAAGGTTGCTGCTCGTTTAGCTAAGAAAGCTTCTAAAGAACTTGAGCAGCAAGGAGTTGACTTATCTTCCGGTAAGTTAACAATTGATGCCAACACTAAAGAGATCAAGTTTGATACTTCTGATTCTGGCTACTCATCCAAGTCATCGACAAAAGAAACCCACTCTACCAGCAAAGATGTTGGTGTTGGTACTGGTGCTGCTGCTGCTGGGATTGCGGCTAGTAGTGCCTACGCAGGTCCTCATGGTGATAGCAAGGAAGAATATGCCGGCAATATTCAACCTCCGAAGTCCTCATTGAACCCTACCTCAAAGCCTGAGGCAAAACTGTATGGAGGTTCTGTCACACCTCCAAAATCTTACAGTGATGCGGAACACAGCATTGGTGGTAAGGGTGCTGCACTTGCAGCCGCCGCTGCTCTTGGTGCTGGTGTCGGTACCGGTGCCGGTGTTGTTGCTTCTGGTTCTAGTAAGGACAAGTCTGGTAGTTCCAAAAGTACCAATTCTAAAGATGTCTCTAAATCTACTGGAGCTAATACTGATGATATTATTGTCACCGTTCAAGGTATCCTGGATGATGAAAGGTCTGGACAGATTGCCCAAAAGGCTGTTTTTTCGCTCAAAGATAATCCTATTTTAGCTACTGTTAAAGAGTTAAAGATAGATGGACGTGCGGGAAAGATCTACGATGAAAAGAACAATTTCATTGGATCGTTCGACCCTTCTGGTTCAAAGAAGACTACCACTGGCGCTACTGGTAGTGCAGCTACTAGTACGGATAAGACTTCGACTCCCATTGTAGACAAATCAGCCTTCTCAGGTGTAACTAATGAGAACATTAATATCACCGGGCTCACAGGAAAGAAGACCAATGAAATTTCTGGTTTCAGTTCCGGTTCTGGCTCAGATCCACGCTTTTCTACTGAAGGTGCCCAAGCTGCAAGTATTGGTGCTGCTGGTCTTGGTGCCTCAAAATTGAGCTCAGCTTCTAACACTACCTCAACACCATCCAAGACCCATAGTGAATCCACTGGTTCTGGAGCTAAGGCTAATGTTACCAAACCTCTTGCACCTGAAGAAGACATTCCTTCTACAGTAGGTGCTGCAGGTGCTGCAGGAGTAGTCGAAGGCAATAATTTAGCAAAATCGCAGTCAGCGGCTTCCGCTTCTAATCCAACTCCCCTTAATTCCTATACCACGAGGACCAACGAGACATCCCATGGTAAGTCTGTTGCCGGTGGTGCCGTTGGTGGTGCCTTAGGAGGATCTTTGGCGGGCGGACTTCTTGGAGGATCAAAAGGATCTAATCCATCTGCGGCCGGTCTTTATGATAGTAACTCATCATCATCTGGAGTTGCAGATGACACCAAACTTGATTCTACACACTATGCATACAAGGGATCTAGTGCACCCAAGTCAAATGTCCACAACTCGAATGCCATTCCTAGATCGTTAAACAATGTCGATATTGAAATTGTTGGTGCTCCAAATGACATTGCCTCAAATATCAGAAAAGAAAAGTTGGCATTGATTCAAAGACACCCTGAGTTTGTTCCTGCAGAAACCAGGAAGCTTGTCTTTGATGCTAAAACTGGTATTGCCTACGATGGTACAGGACAGGAAATCTCCGAATTGTCCACGTTGAGATCCTATTCTGTTGATGAAAATGTTAATAACAGAAATAACTTGGAAATACCAGGTACTTTCTTTTACTAGTTACGTTAATGTTTTGAATATATGTTCTTTTGAATTATGTGCTTCGCCATTTTGGTTGCGTTTTTCCTAGTATAGCCTCCAGGGTACAAGCCCTATTTCCCTCAACTGTGACGGTGAAAAATTTGAGTCGTGCGCATGCCATCTATTGACTACTCTCCAAAAAATTTTCAGTCTCAATCGTTTTCTAAATTAGACCAAACACTTAGAAATGGGTATGTGCAAGCGCCAGTATATGGGGGATATGTATCGCCAATGGAGCGGAGACCATAGGGGACCACATAGATGAAGATGTTGAGAAAGTAGGATGAAGTTATTGCCAATTTTTGAGGATTGACCCACATTGAGAGATTATTACACCCTATTAAACCACCAGTGAAGTTACTAACAAAGTATAGGTAGAGTAATTCGTAATCAAAGAAAAGGTGCTGGATCTATCTTCACCGCCCACACCAAGGGTAGAAAGGGTGCTGCCAAGTTGAGAACCTTGGATTATGCTGAACGTCATGGTTACGTCCGTGGTGTTGTTAAGCAAATCATCCACGACCCAGGTAGAGGTGCTCCATTAGCCAAGGTTGTTTTCAGA